>CAUYUJ010015172.1:735000-825000 GCA_963575745.1 Prorocentrum cordatum
GTGCGGGGGGTGCCGGTCGGTTCGTATCTTGGCAGAGCAGCTGCAGAAATAAGTGGGGGAACCGACATTGCAACGGATTGGAATTGACACGTGGGACGTGATTTCGCAGGATATAGTCAACATATAGAGCGATATGCAATGGCATTGGTACGACGGCAGGAGGGCGGAGGTTTGTGAACTTGATGCGCACGGTGCAGCATACGAGCGTGGACAGTGCACACGATATTCGAAATCGTGGGGCTTGGCAACGCAAGAGTGGGACGTTGTATGGGATGGATTTCGTGGGCGCGCCTCTTTAAGCAAACAGACAGCTTCAAAGTATCAAGGCACGTGGGCAGTTTTCACATGCAGCTCACGTGGCCGAAATATGCCAGACCACGGCGACGCCATGTGCCACCTCTTGGGAGGGGTGGGAACGCCGGAGAGCACGCACTTTCGCGACCATCCAGGCAAACGCAAAACAAGACGACACAAACATTAGGGCGCAGGCGAACACCAGCAGCAACTTTGCGCGCCCTCGAATCTATCGCAGCACATCTGGTGTGTCACCAGGATGGAATGTTTAAGAGTATGTCTGAACGCAACCGGGGATATGGACTTCGATGAGACGATGAGAATGGAGGAGGAGCAGGAGGGCGCCCGGCAACGACACGTAGAGGAAACATGGAGCAGGAAGGGTGCGATTGTAGTGGCATCCAGTGGCACCTGGAAGTTTGCCAAGAACGAGGAGAGGAGGGAGAGGGGGATCGACTCGACAGTGGGCGGGAGCGACGTTTCTGGGTCGAAGGAGGGCGGTTGTCGCGGGAACAGATACAGAGAATTCTGGTGGAAAGCGCAGAGGGGGGGGGGGTTGGGCGGGGAAACTTGACATGCTAGGAGTTCCCTATGCGACAGAGGCAACGGATCACATTGATGAAGGATCCATGGATATGGCCGGTCCGTGGGAATGACGTCGTAGATTCCGCGAAGGGGGCGGCGGGGGGCAATGCGCGAGGGCGCGCTGCAAGCAGGTCCCCCCATCGCCCCAGTAAACAAAGCACTTGATGAGCCCCCTGATGCAGAATAAGTCGCGCGCGCAATAGCAGAGATGAAAGAAGGCCAAGCAGGGCAAGGTCTTCGCAGAAGTTGACGGATTGATTCGGGGGGCATGGCGACGGGGCCCTGAGCTTCGGGAGGCCAATCTATGAAAAGAGCAGCGGTTGTAGTGCCACATTAGGAATGGGAACGGAATCGTGAATCCAATTACATATGCACATGGTTGATCGTTATCATCAACTGTTTTATCGCCGAGGTTCTTGCTGCCATATTGCGCGCTCATAACGAGAAGCACGGGGCGTAACCTCATCCCTGAGACGCTGCGTGGCTTTGGGCAGTTCCGATCGGCGACGTGGCCGATTTCTATCTTGAAAGTGGCATCGGAGTTGCGGGCCGAGGCGAAACCTTGCTGGTTCTTGGGCAGTCCCGAAGAACAACGTAGCAGCGGCGATGGCAGATGTTCGGAATGCGCGTCCTCCAGTAGCGCGACCTGCGACGGGGGCGGCACTGGAACGCAGTAGGATCCTTGCGAGGCGCGCTCGTGTAATTGTTGGGCCCCGCCAGATGACGGAGTGCGCGGTTTGCGCCGCCGGCGGAGAAAGTCTGTCTGTTTTTGATGTCATGTTTCTGTCATCTGTTACGAGGTCTTCGCGAAGGATGCCCGAGTGGCCCCGGCGAGCACAGTTTGTCACGCGCGCGCCGCGCGCAACTTCCCCGCGCGAGCTCGACCCCGGTCTCTCGGCGCTGGCGCGGGTGGATAGCGAGGGAGGAGGGGGGTCGAACGAAGGCGCATGACGGGCTCGTCGCAGACCCGTTGACCCAGCAGACTTTTCGCCGCGGGCGACGGGAATGCGATTGCCCGCGACAGGGGCCGCGAAGCAGCGGGGCACCTTTGAGGGGGGACTTTTGAAGGCTTAGGGGCAGGGCGCACCATTGGAGATGCACGAGAGATTGCGCGCGGGGGAGGTGGAGGAAAACGAGGCCAAATTGCACTCGCGCGCCGACAGCTCCTGGGAACGTGGTTCGTCTTCCCCCTCAACGTTATGACATGCAAGCTTTGTTTGGCCAGTTGCCCGGACATCAGGGGCGCGACCGCGAGAGGCCGCGAGAGGCTTCGGCCATCAACGAGGTCTTAGCGCGCGCAACGGGCGTAGGAAGCTTCGATGGCATCTGAGACGGGAGGGGCCAACTGTGAGGGAGAGCGCGCAGGGGTGGCAGAGCATCGTTGAGCAGCGTCTGGCATGGCGAGCAGTTATTACGCAATTTGGTAAAAGCTGAGCGGAGTCAGGACTCTGCAATAGGAGAGCAGGCAAAAAGTGCACCAGGAGGATTGCGCGATCAGACTGTGGCCCGCCAGCAAGCCGGGCGAGCAGCTCTTGCAGGTGCCGCGCGCGACGCGAATGACCAGGCCCTCTGCCCACGTTGCGAGCAGGGCGGGGCGCGGGTCAAGTGGCGCCCGCGTTATCTGGCAGCTCACATTTCGCGGCGTCGGCTGAGGAATTTGGCCTGGCGCTTCGGCGGCAGCTGATCGGCGCGCGCGAAAGGGGAGGGGTCGAACGTCAGCGGGAGTGCGACGGGTGGGCGGCAGGGCGCATCGCGCGATGTAGGACGGTCTCGCGAGCGGGCAGAGAATGCAAGGCTTGCGGGTCCGATCGCGCGTTGGGGCATCCGCGGCGGGGCATTCACCAGCCGATCCCCGCCCAGAAGAGACGGCTCGCGGGCGGGCAAAAGGTGGCGAGCGCCGCTGCATCCCCCGTAGCCAGCAGGCAAGGTTCGGCGCCATCGTCTCCGTGGCAAATGAGTAATCCCAGCGATTGTTCAGAGTCTGGAAGACATCATAGAAGACGGAGGCATCGCACCCCGCGGCAAGCATCGCGGAGGACGCGGAGAGCATGTAGGGCCGTAAGAAACGGTGCCCATGAGCGCTCGGAACACGTTGAGAGAAGGAAAGTCACGAGGCAGATAACAACACCAAGAGCACCAGCTCGGAGTTCAAAGAGAAGGCGGCAGAGACGGAGAAAGAGGGGTGAGAGGACAGAGGGTCGGAAAGGCACCAGGACTCGTGGATTGATATCGGCAAATCCTGTTGGGCGTTGGAACTCGTCGGAGGGCCAGAAGATAATCGGGGAGACGATGACGGAACATCCTATCCCTGAGGCTAGTGTTCAGCGCCCATGTTGCGGCGAGAATTGCAAAGTGCGTTCTGCCTGCTGTCGTCGTCGAGCTCACTGTTGTTGTTTAGGGGGCAAGTATCCAGGTGGGGATGCGCAGTGCACTCGGTGCGCGAGTGCGTCGGACAACGAGGAGTGGAAGGTGGCCGGAGTGATTTTGGCACGACGGGGGTGCAGTCCACCCATCGGGCTCTCGGGGCTGATCTTCATATCTGCCAACTGCGCAGGGGGCCTCTCGGTGGCATTTCAAGAACGGCTGCGCGTGACCGCGAGCGCCTCCGCATGCCGTGTGATGCGTGGATTGCGCGCGCGAGATATTGCCTGAGCATTCAGGATGATGCCTGGATGGTGGCAGTGTATGTTTGGCCAAGCGTGGATCAGTACAGCTTGCAGAAACTGCGCGCATCGCTGTGAGCGCGCATGTTTACCATTATCGAAGAATCGATGACTTAATGCGGCCGAGAGTCCAGCGCAGTTTTAGCTTCGGTACGAGGTGGCGCGCGAGTCTCTCCCCCGCTTCATTGTTGCGCGTTGGCCATGTGTAATTGTGAGATGGAGCTGTAGCGATTTAAATGTTTAAGTGATTTTATTATGATGCTGCTGGTCACCAAGATCGGGGCCACCGTGCATTTGTTGCAGCCTTGGAGTCATGTCTGCATTGGCCGCGCTTTCTGGCGGTTCAAGTTTTGATGCGGGCATTCGAGGCGCATCGGTCGTCGTTTCCTTCGCCGGGCTCGAAATCGGGCCCGGCGCGGCAGATGTTCTCGCGCGCGAGCGCGCTGAGCAGGGGGCCGCCCCGCAGCGGGAGAAGTCCAAGGGCTCGAAGAATCAACGTGGAGGCGGAGATGCCTTTCCGATTTCCACCCGAAGATTTCCTGATGTCCAATGGCGAAACCAAGCAGACGATCGCGGCACAAATCATGCGCGGCTTTCTCCGCATGCGAGGGTGTCTGAACTACGTTGCTTCATCTTCTTCAGAAGCGCGAAGACGATCGCCCGACCGTCCAAGTGGAATGAAACGCATGCAGACATGCGCACCTACCTCGGCTATGGCAATGGTGGAGCAGGAGTTAGCTACGGGCCATGGCTTTCACCTGGGCAGAAAAGCAAGACACGTGTTTCTGTGCCCTTCCGGTGGAAGAGAGGGACATGGTTGCGGCAGCTTGCAAAGCACAGTTCAATGCCCCCAAAGAGAAACGCACGTGGGAGTTCGAGTGGATCCCGTGCGATTCGCGCGCCGAAACATTCAAGGTTGCAGTCGATAGGTGGATCTTGGGAACGAAGAAGCGGGACAGTATTTCGCTGGAGTTTGCTTGGTCGGAGGCGCCCATGTGGGGGCGGCTGAAGACGCAGGCCAAGTAGCAAAAGAAACGGGTCGCTCGGCGCCCCCACCCCTCGGAGCACGGACGAGAGCTCGGGCCATGGGGAGGGGCGCGATGTCCCGGGGCGCCGCGGTGAGCACGTCGCCGACGTTTTGGCATGCGCTGATGGCTGGGTTCTGAAGTTTTATGCGGATCCATGATGTGGGATGTGGATTTTATGCATGGAATGGAAGTGGTGCAGCGCTTCGATGAAATACGCAGTGTCTCTGGAATGCCCCGCAACGAATTCGCGTGCGCAGTTTTTGGCTGATGACGGCATGTTTTCGTATCGCTGGAGAGCCCAACGTAGCTTGAATGACATGCTCAGCTACATCCTGCGCAACCAGTTGCAATGCCTGGATTGGTTTTTCGGGCGCGGTGGCTTCTGCGAGGCGTTTCGACTTGAATTGCGAGGGCGAGCTGTTCGACCGCAGCCTCGAGTCGACTGCGGTCGACGAGGTTCCATCGGCCAGGGCCCCGAGCGCGAGGACTCCCATGGCAATTTCCACCACCGGGACTGCAAGCAGGCGGGCTTCGAGGCGCGCGACGGCGAGCCGAGGGAGTCCGAAGGACAGGGCTCGAATCATCGGAGCCGATTCCGAGGCGTTCTTCCATTGTCGCCCCTCGCAGCGTTGCCTCGGCCCGCGGCGCTGGCGCAGGCAGTCGTTGCGAACTACATGTCGAGCGTGAGCTTCGCGATCGAGGCGTCCGCGGGCGGCGCGGCCTCGCCCGCCGAAAGGCCCGGGGAGGGCAAGAGCAGCTGCCGGAGCAGCTTCGGCTTCGACGGCGACGAGGTGGACGATGACCGCTTCCCCCAAGACCCGGACGGCGCCGGGGGCGGCGCCGAGGAGGTCAGCGAGCGGCGCACGAGCGGGGGGGGGCGAAGAGCGCCGGGGGCCGCGGCGATCGCGAACCCGACGCGGTCGCGGGCGGGGGAGCTGCTCCCGCTGGCCCCTTGGCGGCTGCGTTCCCCTCGCGGCCCACGCCGCGCGGCCCCTCGCGCAGATCGCTGGGCGCTGGCGCCCAGCTGGCGGAGTGCGATCCGCGGTTGGTGGATGCCCGGGAGGATCGCGAGGGCCTTGCCAAGTCATTGAAGGAGACGTCCACCCAGGACGACTTCGAGGCGGACCTGGGGAGCACGGGGAGCCAGAAGAAGACCGCGGCCACGATGTCCAGCGCCGTCGCTAGCGCCAAGGCCGAGAGTGCGCCTGCGCCGTCGAGGCACTTAGCATTGACATGGCGCCCGTCCTGTCCAGGGCCGCAACATGGCGCATCTGCAGGCCCCCGGCGAAGTCCGCGAGCTCATGTCTGCCCGCATGGGCTTCGAGCGGATCTCAAGGCCGCGGATGAGCGCGCGGCAGCCTCGTGACGCGCGGGCGCGGCGAGGCGGAAGGCGGAGCAGATCGGGCATCACGTCGCCCTCGCGCAGGTCGCGGCTTTTGCGCGCGAGTTGATAAGGAGGTCATCGGCACGATCGGTTTGTTGCTGATGGGCCACCAGTTTGTTTGTTTTCGCCGGCAAAATTGAGCGCCGCGTGTCCCTGAGCCACGAGGTTCGGCGAGGTAGACCTCTCGTCTCTGTTTCGTCCTCCGCCCTCCGCCCCCCCTCCTCCCACCCCATCTTCGCTAGAGTCTCCGGCCAGTGCGTCCACGCCGGCTGGATGGAGCGCCGCGCGTGCCTGAGCCACGAGGCTCGGCGAGGCAGTCCTTTCCTCTTCTCTCCGTCGTCCTTCTCCCCCTCCCCCTTTACCTCCTCGTTCGATGCTTTGGCCAATGCGCCCAAGCCTGCTGGATGGAGCGCCACGTGTGCCTGAGCCGCGAGGCTCGGCGAGGTAGTCCCCCCCTCTCCGTCCTCAGTCCTCCGTCATCTTCCCGTCCCTCCTCCCTCTCCTCGACTTTCGAATCTCCGGCCAGTGCGACCATTCCGGCTGGATGGAGCGCCGCACGTGCTTGAGCTGCGAGGCTCGGCGAGTTTGACCGCTCGTCTCCTCTCCGTCCTCCGTCATCCGTCCTCCTTTCCCTTCTTTTTCCTCTCCTCATTCGAATCTCCAGCCAGTGCGTTCAGGCCCGCTGCATGGAGCGCCGCGCGTGCTTGAGCCACGAGGCTCAGCGAGGTAGTCCCCTTCTCTCCTTCCCGTCCTCCGTCCTCGGTCTCCCCCTCCCTCGTTCTTCCCCTCCTCGTTTGGATATGTGGCCACTGCGTCCAGGCCGGCTGCTATGCAGAGCCATTTTGGCCAGGGACTCGGAGTGGTTCCGACGAGTGTCCCACATACCGCGGTCGTGCGGTTCAGGGCGCGGGCGAGTGGCCCAATCGCGAGTTATTTCCCTCTTGTGGTCCGTTGCCTTTCCTCTTCTTCTTCGTCCTCCTCCCTGTCCTTCTTCTCCATGGCTGAATGCTCGCACAGCGGAGTCGCCTTTCCATCAGTGGGAGAGCTGCTATGTATCATCATCCTTGCATCGCGCTCACGGAATTATATGTATGTATGTATGTGTGTATACATGTATGCATGTATGTATGTAGGTATGTAGGTATGTAGGTATGTATGGATGTATGAGTGTACACATCTATGTATGTTTGTATGTATGTGTGTATGTATGTATGGATGGATGGATGGATGGATGGATGAGTGGGTGGATGGATGGATGGATGGATGTATGGATGTATGTATGTATGTATGTATGTATGTATGTATGCATGTATGTGTATATGTATGTATGCATATACGTGTGTGGTTGTTTCTATGCATGTATGTGTGCATGTATGCATGTAAGTGTCCAGGTATGTGTATATGTTTGCATGTACGCCTGTATGTATGGATGTATGTATGTATGCATGCCTGTATGTATGCATGTATGTATGTACGCCTGTATGTATGCATATATGCATGCTTGTATGTATGTATGCATGCATGCATGTATGCATGTATGTGTGTCTGTCTGTCTGTCTGTATGTCTGTATGTATGTATGTATGGATGGATGTATGTATGTATGTATGTATGTATGTATGTATGTATGTATGTATGAATGTGTGCGTTTCTATATACATATATATATATATATATATATACACATATATATATATGCATATATATATATGTGGCATTACACTTCCCTCCTTTCTCTCCTGGTCCTCTTCCCCTTCTTCCCCGTCCTCCCCCCGCGTTGCCCCAGGTCCCCGAGCAGGTGGCTGGCCCGGTGCTGGAGGCGCGGCCGGAGATCTCCTGGCTGGCGCTCTGCATGCAACGCTGCCCGGCCTTCGAGGAGCCGCCCGGGCGCCTTCCTCCCCCACTGGGATAACGGCAGTGGTTGCTAAGGAGATCGGCCTCCACGTTGTTCTGCAATTTCAGTGTCTCGTGTGCTGCCTTCTTCTTCTTCTTCTTCTCTCTCTCTCTCTCTCTTCCTTCTCGCCCTCCTCCCAGGTGAGCTGGCAGAACGGCCGCGGCAGGGGCAACGGGCCAAATGGGTTCCTGTTGTGAATATGATGTGTAGTTGTTCTTGAACTTTATTTTACACTACCCGTCGTAGTCTGTTAGCCGCCCTTTCCCCCCTCCGTCCCTTTCTGCCCCCTCTGGGCTCAAGTCGGCACGGGCGAGGCCCGCAGGCGGGCCCCTCTGCGGTCGTGCCTGGGCACGGCCTCCCACCGCGGCGCCATTCCGCGGCCTTGCGCGCTCGCGGGCGCGCTGCTGGCGCTCCTGGGCCTCTCGGGCGACCTCCAGGAGGAGGCCCTGGCGGGTGGGAAGCAGGTTCAGCCAGGACCAGGTCCTGGACTTCCTCGGCCTCCGCTTCGAGAGCGAGGGCGAGGACGACGCCGAGGAGGCTGAGGCGGAGGACACCGCCTCGAGCGAGGAGGTCGAGTTCGTCGACGCGGCGGAGGAGATCAAGATCGTCGGGAGCAGCCCGCTCCTCATGGGGGGCTGGGATCAGTGGAACAGGATCTACTACCTGCCCAAGGAGCAGAGCGCAGGGGTGGTCATGCTGTTGGTCGAGCGGGTCGGGAAGGCCAGCGACCAGACGTGAACATGCGTGGACCCGTCGCTCAGGGTGCAGATCATCTGTCTGAAGGATAAGCAGTCGGTGCACAGCAAGCTGCCACGGGGCATCAGCCAGTGGACGGCGTTCCCAGGGCTGAACGACAAGACGCGGGACATGGTGCTGGCGGCTTCCTCGCGGCTGATCGCGCGGAAGGAACTGGACGCTGAGAATGTCAAGGTGGCGAAGGCCGCCGACAAGAAGAAGGGCTTCTGGAAGTTGGGCGGGAAGCGGAAGACCTCGAAGAAGGCGGGCCTCGTGCACTGGGTGTGGGCCATGTGCTCCAGCCTGGTCTGCTACGGGTGGCTCCACCGCTCGTGGGGGGGGTTCGCTGGTGGGGTTTTCGCCGCCTGGCGCATCTGGAGGTACTTCCACCTGGGGCCGCTCTTCCACAGGGCGTTCGAGGCGGCAGCGGCCGCGAAGGACACGGCGGAGGAGGTGTCCGACTACTGGGGCCTCTTGCTGGCGGCCTGGGAGTCGGTCGGGAGAGCTGGGGGCTGTGCTGATGGCGGTCGGGGGTGTGATCTTCGGCGTGTGGCTGCTGAACTACATCTTCCGCCAGTGGCAGGGCCTCTCGGACTCCGACTCGGAGTCAGACATGTCCGACGGGGAGCTGATCATGGGCACCGCGGTGCCCGCATCGGACGACGAGCCCGACGCGAAGGGTCTCTACGCGGAGCTGCAGCGAGGACAGGATGAACTACGGGCTGGGCTGATGGCGGTCACCGAGGCGCTGAAGAAGGACAAGGCGGAAGCTCCGAGCAAGACTACGGGAGGGCCCGTCGGGTCCGCCGGCGACGCCACGCCGACGACGGCGCAGCTGGACCAGTTCATTGCCAAGTTGAACGAGCATGAGGAGTTGGTGAAGAGCGACTCTGATCGTGGTACGAGAGGCAGCGGACGTGAAACTGGAATGTCTGCCTCTGATTCGGATTGGGAGCGGCTGCCATCGTCTCCAGGTTCAGGCTCGGTTTCGGACACGATCGCTCAGCTAGAGATGGAGAGTAAGAATCCCAGGGGCGCCCTCCTGCAGACCTTGAAGAGCTACGAGCACATCCCCAACATGCGTGCGGGGGGCATCAGGACTCGGGTGGCCCCGACAGTGCTGAGCAAGGTCTACAGGGGGACCGCTCTGCGAAGCTCGAGGTGCGAGAATGGCTGAGGGGCAAGCAGCTGTCCAAGGCCCCCATCGCCAACGAGATGATGGTGCTGGCCATGACGTTGGACCGCATGATGGTCTCGGGCGACTTCAAGGGGCTGATCAACTCTCAGGCCAGCGAGCTGAGTTGCCTCAGGATGTACGCGATCATGAAGGCCTACGAGGGCGCGACATGCGAGCACGATTGGAAGAGGCCCCGCAATGCGAGCGGGGCGAAGTGGAAGTCCAAGGTCGACTGGTCGCTGGGCGAGGAGTACATGGGGCTGACTTCGCAGGACACCATCGAGGACACTCTCGCGGACGAGGAGGTGACGGACAAGTTGCGGAAGAGGGCGCAGATCCAGAAGCACCTGACGCCGGTGCGGGACGCGGCGCCCAAGGATGACGAATAGGGGTGGCCCGAGGGTTCGTTTTGGAGTGGCGACCCTTGGGCAAGTCTCGCACTGCTGCGCTCACTCCTGTGGATCTGTGCTGCGTGGGTTTCGTCAGCGGGGAGATCGTCAGGTCGAGGGTGGGGCAGGAGGAGGGGCTGCCTCGGGCTCGCCGTGCTGAGCCTCGCCTACCCGGTGGGCGCCGGGGGGCGGGGCCTCTTGTGTTCGGGCCGCGTCTTGTATATCTCGGACCTGAACCACGCCAGTGCGATCAACCTTCGTCGTGCTCCACGTGAGCAGGTGTTCCCGTTGCGGCGGCCAGATGATGATTGACTTCAGGGAGCGGGACCCTCTTCGGAGTTTGCCCTCTCCTACGGGACCCCTGGCCACGAGGGCTTCGAGTTCGGGCTTCACGACAGAGCAGCAGAGGCTAACCTGGCTGCGTACCTGTCGGACGGTTCGGGCTCTACGGCCCCTGGCAGCTGGGCGCGTTGGGGCAGACGATGGGTCGGCTGTCCCGAGCTCGTGGGGGGGCGCGACTGGGCTCCAGCGCAAGGTGGTCTACGACATCTGGGATCGTCGCGCCTCTCTCGGGGCGCGGGGGGGCATCAGCGACGGCGAGGCGGCGCTTCGCCGTCTGCGGGGGCCCGACAGCTCGGGCTACGCAGCGGGCGGAGGACGCGGCCACAAGCGGACTACATCTTCTGTTACTTTTGTCGAGAAGGGCGACCTCTGCAGGATGGTGGCGGACCAGGTGTCGCTGCCGCCTCCGGGGGCCGCGGGCTTGCCTCTGACGGGCCTCTCGACCACCGCGGCGCCGCACCTAGAGCGTTTCGAGAGTCGGATGCTGGAGGGCCCGAAGGAGGTGGACTGGGAGAGATACGACGGCATCGAGAGCTACTCCGATCCAGGTTGGAAGGATCGCCATGCCAGGCTCGCCGCGGCAATGAGGATGATGCGGGCAGGAATGGCCCAGTACGTCAAGGAGGTGAAGCACGCCGTGGGCCTCTTCTGCGTGGCCAAGGATGTGAGCGAGAACGGGCGGGACGTGATCAAGTCCCGCCTCATCTGGGGCGCTCGGAAGGTGAATCTGCTTTTTCGGCGGCCACCGTGGACTCCACTGGGGTCGCCTTCTGCCTTGTCCGAGTTGGAGCTGACGAACGACATCTTGAAGGGCCGAGTGCTGGGCAGTTTCCAGGGGGGCGTGCCAGACTGGTTCGACAGGTTGAGGTGGTCGCCCGAGGAGCTCCACGCCTTTGCGAAGGGCGCGGGGGTGGAGCTGCCAGCCCCGCCTGCGGGTGCCGCGGGAGTGGGGTCGGTCGCGGCCGTGATGGGGGCTGCTTGGGCAGTCTTCTTGGCCCACTCTGCCCTTGTGGACTGCTTCGAGTCTATGGCAGGATTGGTCACGGAGCAGATCACCTTGGGCAGGGCGTGCCCGAGCTTCGCCAGGGCAGAGCTTCTTCTGTTATTGTACATCGACGACTACATAGGCTTGAGGCTTGTGAAGGATGGGGAGGATGTAGATCTCGAGGTCACCAAGGGCCACGCGCGGAGTTATCTGAATGCGAAGGGGCTCGCCGGGCACAAGGAGGAGGCGGTGAGAGGACTGCGACGAGGGCTCGGACTTACCATATCTGGACGGCCCTATACGTTGAAGGTCTACCCCGAGAAGATGAAGGAGCTGCTCATCTGCACCGAGGCGATTGCTGTGACTCGGTCCGTTCGACCACGGGAACTGGCCACGGTGGTGGGCTGCTGGGCGTGGGCGATGTTGGTTTGCCGACCTGCTTTTGCGATCCTGGGCGCCTGCTATCGATGGTCGGGGCCTTTGCGGGCGAGGAAGCCGAGAAGCCGCAGCGTTTCCCCGTCGCCGTGTTGGAGGAGTCGAAGGCTCTGGCGCCGCTGGCCATCTTCTTCGAGGCGAACCTGGAGCTGGACTGGCACGCGACGGTGTACGTGACCGACGCGGGCGACGAGGGCTTCGGAGCGGTCGCGGCGAAGTCAAGCGTGGAGGAGATCAGGGACGAGCTGGACAGAGGGGCCGAGCAGGTGTGGCAAATTCGAGTAGGGGAGACGCACTCGGAGATAGAGGGCGAGGAAAGCAAGGAGGGCCTGGAGGAGGACGAGATGATGCACCCGAGCGAAGGACGTCCTGGTCCACTCACGCTGCAACAGGGCTTGCTGGACCTGAAGGGGGACCTCGGGCACCAGGTGAGCGCTTGGATGGAGGACGTGCGTATGGAGGAGTTGATGGACGTGGCGGTGGTAGAGCGTCTTTTCAGCCGTCTGCGGAGGCGGTGGTATTGGATCTGCCACCTTACCTTGTTCCTGGACACCTTCTCAGACGACTACTACAGGGACTCACGCACGCGCCCTGGGGTTACGAGGGGCTCAGCGAGGGGTTGCAGCGCAAGGTCGACGAGGACAACTACATCGCGCAGGTGGCCATCGAGGTCGCCAGGCTCGCGGTCCGCGAGGGGCTCGGCTTCATTATCTTGGGGCCCGTCGCGCTGAAGGTGCTGGAGTGGGCCCCCTGGGACAGGCTTACCAAGGTGGATGGCGTCCTGTCCCTGCTCGTGGAGAGCGACGGGCCGTGGGGCGATTTCCCGCTGACCTCGGGCGTCGCCGTCTGCTACGGGGGCGCCTTTTCTGGAGCGCTACGCCGTGAGGTTGGAGCAGCTCGATTACGCCTGGAGCGAGGTGCCGAAGGGGGCGCAGGTGCGGCTTCGACGGGGTCGACCTCGGGCGGCGCGGAGCAGGGGTCAGGTGATGCCCATCGGCGCCTCCGGGGTCGACGAGTCGAGGTGGCACGAGCTCTTCAGGGGGCGCTGGGAGGCGGAGGAGCACAACGACGTGCTGGAGCTGCGGTGCGTGGTCAGCGTGCTGCGGCATCTGGCGAGATCTTCGAGATGCTGGCACAAGCGAGCGGTGATCATGACGGGCTCTGTTGTCTCCATGGGCGTCCTGCAGAAGGGGCGCTCGTCGGCGACGTCGCTCTTGAGGCTGGCGCGAGTGGCCTGTGGCATCGCGCTTGCGCTGGGCATCAGGGGCTACTACGGGCGGGTGCCCAGCCAGTGGAACATGGCGGATGGCCCGAGCAGAGACGTCGACATCGGGGCGGCGGACGAGACCAAGCAGGCGCACAGGATGAGGACGACGCCCAAGGCGGTGCGGCCGCTGCTGCAGGTGCTGGAACGGCGGCGGTGATCCGCGGGACCGTGGCGGCGCGCCTGGGGCTCGACTACCTTCTCAGCAGGGAGGCCTCGGCCTCCCGAGCGAGAACGTGGCGGCCGCGGGAGTCTACCTCGGCGACGTGCATTGTTACTGCTACCACATAGGGGGCTACGGCAACTGCGAGAAGCAGCTGCAGGGCGCCCCGCTGGGCCGCCACGGGCGGAGAGGCTGGTTCGGCTGCGAGGAGCAGCGGCAGGCTGTCCCTCTGGGTCGTGCTGGTGGTGATGCTGCATGTGGTCAACGGTGCGCGGATGGGGGGTGTCTGCGCCGCCGCTGCAGAAGCGCGGCGCACGCGCCTGGCAGCAGGCCAAGCTGGACCGCCTTCGCTGGAACAACAGGTTTGTGGTCCACGCCGTCGACGACTCCACCAATGTTGTCTACGAGCGGGAGGTCAGGGCCTTCCTCGTTGACTGCAAACGTGGGGAGGTGCCGTTCATGACCTTGGAGCAGAGGGACCGCGCGCTGGGGAACTACATCAGTGACCTCTGCTACCTGAGGGACGACAACTACATATGGTTTCGTGCGCATCTTCGAGGACCATCGAGGGAAACCCCCGACGGCGCATCGAGCGCTGAAGTCGTGGGAGCGCATGCAGTTCGGGGGCGAGGGCCACCCGATCCCTTTCCAGGCGATGGGCGCGATCATCACGAGGATGCTGGATATGGGCCACCTGCCGGAGGCGAGTGCCTGCATCGTGCAGTTGGACGGGTGGCTTCGAGAGCAGGACTGGGAGACGCTGCGAGCCAAGCGCGTCAGCTTCACCCCCGACGGCGGTGTGGGCCTCAAGCTCGGCGACCGCATGATGGGCCAGAAGACCAAGACGGGCGCCAACCAGGGCGCCGTGCTGGAGCGGCCGCTTTCGAGGCTCTCGATGAAGGTGCTGGTCCAGGATCGGGAGCCTGATGGCCAGGTCTTCCCCTTCACCCAGCCGGGCTTCCGCAGGGTCTGGATGAAGACGCTGAAGGCGGTGGGCCTGGAGATCATGGGGCCGCCGCGCGGCATGCGCCACGCGGCGGCAGCACGCTTCGTGGCGCTGAGCGGCGACCTGGAGGCGGCGCGTAGGCGGGGCCGCTGGGCCTCCATTGCGGGCCTCCAGCGGTACACCAAGTGCCGCGCGCTGGTGGAGAAGCTCAGCGAGCTAGACGGCACGCAGATCAAGCAGGGCTTCGCTTTCTGGCGCCGCCCACGACAGGCGGTGCACGACGCCGTCGTAGGTGGGCCAGGCGCGGGGGCGCCGCTCGGCAGGCGCCTCATCGGGGCGCTCGCGAGCGCCCGTGGCCGTGAGGTGCCTGTCCGTATGTACGGGTCGACGTCGGCCAGCTCCCCTCTCCCCTCTAATGAATATCGAGCCAAGTCTGGTGAGGGGGGTCCTTGGGGGGAGGCCGTGGTTTTTGAACGAGCAAGTAAAGGTTTCTCTGCCTCGCTCTCCCACCCGCCCGTGTCTCCCCGTGCTCGGCAGTTTTCTCTTGAAGGCCTTTGGCCAGTGGCCCAGTGGGGTCGGCTGGGAGGGGTCGAAAAAGTTCTGTGGTTTGTGACCTAGGTCGTATGCTCAGGAAGTTGGCCTCGGTCTTCAGCTGCGCTCAGGCAGCCAGCTCGGGCCGCGTCGCTTTTGCTTGAAGAATTCTGGGGTTGGAAGCCCCATCAGCCCGCGCCCTGGTGTGAAACGATCGTCACGTCAGCATCGATCGACAGTTGTTGTAATGTGCCTGCCAGCCATTTCGGGCTCAGCTCCGCCTGCCCCCTTCAAGGGTTTTCACCCCCTCCCCCAGACTGGCTCTGAGCATAGGGTAAGGGTGTAAATAGTTGTTCTTGAATTTTATTTTACACTACCCGTCGCAGTCTGTTAGCCGCCCTTTCCCCCCTCCGTCCCTTTCTGCCCCCTCTGGGCTCAAGTCGGCCCCACCGCGCCCGCCCTTTGGGGATGGGTCGAACAAGTTTTGTGGTTTGTGACCTAGGTCGTATGCTCGGGAAGCTGGCCTCGGTCTTCAGCTGCGCTCAGGCAGCCAGCTCGGGCCGCGTCGCTTTTTCTTGAAGAATTCTGGGGTTGGAAGCCCCATCAGCCCGCGCTCTGGTGTGAAACGATCGTCACGTCAGCATCGATCGACAGTTGTTGTAATGTGCCTGCCAGCCATTTCGGGCTCAGCTCCGCCTGCCCCCCTCCAGGGTTTCTGAGTATAGGGTAAGGGTGTAAACGTTTTTTCTTTGAGTGGGAAGCCGGCTGGCACGGCCAACCCATGCCGTTCTCTGGAGGGCGCCCCCTACAGGTCAACGTCGGAGGGACGGTTCGGGCTCTCTATCATCAGGGGGTCGGATCCGTTCTCTCGGGACAGTAGCGGGTGCTAAGGGCAAAGGTGAGTTTCATCTTGCGCAACCTAGACTACAACCGGGATGCGAGTGCCCATCTGTTTTATTCCGCTAGATGGGCGGAGCCCCTAGTCAATTTTTTACTCCCCTGAAGCACATAGGGCATCTACTACTTCTTAGCCGGGTTCGGCCAGATATTGCCCATTTTAGTATCCGCAACTAGACCCCCTATCCCCTCAGCAACCGTCGCGGTCATCTCAGTGGGGGTCGGGGTGCCCGTCACGGGGTTCAGCGCAAATTGGGCACGGCCATAGCGCCGGATCCTGCAGGACCCTGCAAAACAAGAGTCTGGCCGAGCTGGATTTGAGAGCCGTTCTCGTCCCTGGAGCTGGCCTTGCCTTACATATCGGTGGAGTCGTGCTTGGGAATGCCCCCCAAAAAAAAGAAGGCCCCGCATTTTGCCTGATCATGTCTGGGCCAGGTTCGCACTGACCATTCTTTCGTCCACGCCCGACCAGCCATTCACCGTTTCGAACAACTATAACAACTTGGTTATTTCTCAGTGTTCGGCTTCGGGGGGCCCGCGCGAGACCCCAGGACAGTCAACAAAAAGGCTCGGGATCAAAAGCCGACTCTGGGGAAAGGGTCGGAACTTCCGGGGACCCGCGTATTGCAAGTCTCAAGACATCGGAGTTCGGGGCAGCGGAGAGGCTTTGAGATGATTTCGTGGGTTCCGAAGCGTTTTTTTTGCCTCGGGATGTTTTCGAAACTGCCTCCGCCGAATTATGGTCCGAAAACTAGACGAGTTTTCGCAGAAGGGATACGGCATAGTCATAAGCTGTCGGGGGTCCGCGGGGATTTCTTGGATCGGTGCCGGGCCCCTCTGGCGGCGCTTCCGGCGCCCCCCCTGGCGCGCGGAGCGCGCCAGTACGCCGATCCAAAAACTCCACGCGGACCTTCGACAGTTTGTGTTTATGCCGTATCTGTATGTTCTACACATTTCCAGCGTTTTGGGTTGTTTCGCTGCCAATCCCAACGATTTGGTTTCCTGAATTTGACACGCGATGTTATTGTTTCTCGATTTCGACCTCCTGGGGCCTTCCCTTCGCCCTACGGGCCACCAAGAGAAACAGATCCACGATGGAAAGTTGCCCGCGGGCCAGGGTTCGGATTCTTGTTGGGGCCCGCGGACTGGACAAAGACGACGTCGTGGGATGCTTGGGCCTCGTCGATAAGGACCCCCCTTCCGGAGAACCCCATAAGAGCCCGTTTCTTTATTGCTTGGGGCATGACGGGCGTCATGGCCCCCGCTCCCCCCCCCATGACGTAACGCCCCACCCCCCACTGCGTTCCGGGCACTGCCGCCGTGCGCATTGGGATCAGCGCAAGTGTCCGCGTAGGAATCCGCATAAGGAGTCTGGTCCGCAGTCGTCGTCGTCGTCGTCGTCGTCGTCGTTGTCGTCGTCGTCCTCGTCGTCGTCGTCGTCGCTCGTGGCTCTGGGAATGCTTAGGAATTACGGAGGACGGGTAGAACCAGTATGAACGTGGCGATCTGCATCGCAACGCCGGTGTACACCACAGTGCCTGCGTGCACCACAGCGCCTGTGTACGCCACACCACCTATGTACACTACAGCGGCCGCGTGCAACACAGCGTCAGGTTGTGCCACCGCGCCTGCGGGCACAACAGCTCTTGTGTACGCCAAAACGCCTGCCTAGACCACATCAGCCGTGTGCAACACAGCACCAGTGTACACCACAATGCCTGCGTGCATTGCAGTGCCTGTGTACACAACGGCGCTTGTGTGCACCACAGCAACCGTGTGCAACACAGCACCACTGTTGTAGATATTATGTTAGAAAGAATCCCTATGACACAGTGGAGCGCTTGTGGACTCCACAGAAACAAGAGAAAGGAATCTTTACGGACAAAGGAGCGCCACTGGAATCTACGAGTCCTCCCGAGTCCGCCCGCATCACCCTAACTTCTCCCACTTCGTCCAGGAGGCTCCAGCTAAATAGGTCGTCCGAAAACCAAGTGGACCGATTCAATCGGCCATTCTGCGGTGCACGCTGAAATGTGCCCGTGCGCTGTAGTGCCAACCCGCATGACTGGGGGTACGGAAGAGGAGGAGGAGGAGGAGGAGGAGGAAGAGGTGGAGGTGGAGGTGGAGGAGGGAGGAGGAAAGAACTTCGCATTCGATGAACATCATCACTTGCCTGGCGTGGCGTATAATTGTCCGCAGCAGATTCTCACGTACATGCTCCTTCTACGTGTTTTATGCACGGAGGCATTGTGGTGTACACCAGCGTTGTGTTGCAAGCGGAAGCTGTGGTGTAGACAGGCGCTGTGGCGTGCACAAGCGCCGCGGTGCACGCAAGCAGTGTGGTGTACAGAGGCGCTGTGTTGCACATTGTTGTTGCGGTGTACGCATGCACTGTGGTGTACGCGCGCGCTGTGGTGCACGCGTCCGTTGTGGTGCACACAAGGACGCCGGCGCTGTAGTGTACGCAAGCACTGTGGTGTACACAAGCGCTGCGTTGCGCACGGCTGTTGCGGTGTAGGCAGGTGCTGTGGTGTACACGCGCGCTGTGGTGCACGCGAGCGTTGTTGTGTACACAGGCGCAGTGGGGAAGATCGCCACCTACATGCTGCTCGCGTCGTCGTCGTCGTCGCCGTCGTCGCTCGTCGCTCGTCGCGTCGTGCGCGCGGGCCCGGTTGTGGTGCCGGAGCCACACGGCGGGGGGGCGCGTTATGCCACACCCCCCCCCCATGGCGCCCGTCATCGCCGAAGCCTGGATCACGCCATCCTCATTGGTCTGGGGTTGGTTACCCAGCCCCCTGTCCCCCTCGTAAAGTATGAGTGATCGGGCGTTTGTTTGGGGATGATTTGGAGAGAGGAGGGAGCAGGGGGAGAAGGAAAAGGAGAGCAGGGGGATGACAGGGATATGAAATGCATTCAGAATGAGGAGTACGGACGGGGGGGTGGGACGATGTTCCGAGGAAGAAGGGCAGAGGGGGCGGAGGAAGTAGGAGCAGTAGGGGAAAAAAAGGGCGGGGAGAACAAGGGAGAGGGAGATGATTAGCAGGAGACATGGATGCCTCGTGATGAGGGTCGACCCATACATGCCCGCGTCGCGGAACGAGTCATCATGGAAGATGTGTTGGCTGATTTCGTCCTCTGCATGGTGGCCCTCGCCAGGCCCAGGGACCGCCAAAGGAACGTGTCCGGATGAGAAGCTAGTGCAGGGGAAAGGATGGGAAGTTTTGGGGGCCCCGTATCAAAAAGTCGAGATGTCGAACCGACGTGCACGCGCAGTCTCGCGTTGTTCTGTATGCGACTGCCACACCCATGTGCTACGCCAGGTTGACATTCGCCTAAGCGGGCCCCTGTTGACCGCGCGCACTATCCGCTCACCTTCTAGTACACCGGTGCTCGGTGCCTGGGGCTGCCTGAGCACTCCTCGTTGCGAAGATTCTCCTCCGCGGCCGCCCTCCCTTCCCCAAGTTGTCGAGTGTGCTCCTGCCCCAGCACGGTTCACCAGCTTTCCGAGCACGGTGGCGACCTTATTTGTTGTTGGCCGACGAAGAGAGGTGGCCTCGCTTCTCGATGGTGATGTCACCTCTCCGCTGGAAGAGAGAGATATCTGGGGAGGCCTTGAGATCGACGAGGCGAACAAGTTACAAAGTTACACAATGGTGAAAAGAACCTGATGGGACTTTTCTAGACCACGTGTTTATGTTCCATGTTGTGTCATTGTTCAAGCTGGACCGATCTATGAAGGTCCTGCGACCCGGAACTTGGCGACAACGCCCGGCGCGAAACAATTGAGACCCCAGGATCTCACTGAGATGACCGCGGGGGGTGCAAAAGAGATAGGGGGTCATAAGCGGAGGCCACGGTGGTTTTTGTTGGCCCAGCTTAGTTTAGGAGTGGGCTGCAAGAGCCCGAGTTGGCTTGTGGGGTACTCGCATCCGCGAAGTGGGGCCTACTTAGCTAGGATGTTTACATTCCATTCGGCACTTGGCACTTGGGGCACTTGTAACCCACTAGGAGGCAAGGGTGGGCCATGTATAACCCACCTTGGTAGCCGCTTGTTACCCCTTTTATCCACTTACGGTCACGAACTTTGGTTTAGCGTGTCGCTCCACCGATTATGGCCTCCCACGCTTCGGCGCGACACGCTATCCACGTCGCGGTCCCCGGGCGTCCAAGTCCCGAGCTTTCCGGAGTCCACCGCCCCGCGGAGCGGAGCGACACGCCAAGCAGAAGCGCCAGGGCCGCCGCCGCGACGCGCTAAGCAGAAGTGCCCGACCGCAGCACCCCTCGCGGGGATCCCGGAGGCGGGATCGGGCGTCCGCACGCCGCCCGCCTCGGCGCGCAGGCTGGCCCGGAGCTAGCCTTCGAGCGCTTCGCGGACCTGGCCAGGCGGGCGGCGGGATCTCGCGTCCGCCCGCCCGCGCCGGGCGGTGGGTGGGGCCTGCACGGGAGTCGGGGGCCCAGGGGGGAGGTTCGAGGTTTGCAAGCTCGAGGTTTTGGAGTGTCGTTCGTCGGTTCTCGGCGGCTTATACCAGCCCCGGGATGCTCTCCAGCAGCCGCGCCTCGTCGAGGGCGGTCTGTAGGCGCCCCGATCGTCCCGAGCGGCCGCCGGAGGCTCGAGCCACGAGCGACGAATGTCAGAGGATGGCGTGTTGAGACAACGGTAGTTGGCCTTCGGGGGGTCCCTCGCGACGGCCGGACGCGGCTCAGGAAATTGGTTGGAGCCCAGGAAGGGTCCAGGGACCGATGCTGAGCTGTCGTTGTTTCAGCTCGGCCTGCTCAGAATGACCACGCGAGTCCGTGGGGATTCGGGGTCACCGCGCGGTTTGGGGGGCCTGGTGCGCCCTCCGAGGGTATCCGGGGCAGTTGGGGCCTCCGCGGTGCCATAACCGTGGGCTCTTCGGGGATTCCGAGGCGGCCCGCCGCCGCTGGAGGTCTGAGGAGGACCCTGGGCCCTAGCGTTCCACCCAGGCCGCCCAAATGGGGGTCGGTGGTTCGCGCCGCATCGCCTATGCGCATCGGCGATCGGGCCCCACTTGGAGGCCAAATTCCTCCATCACGACGTCGCCGACGCATCGCCAATGCATCTGCGATGCGGCGCGGTCTACCGACCCCATGACCCAACTTGGGCGGCCCCGGGAGGGCTAAACACATAGCTCCAGGACCTTTGAGTTGACATTGTTGTAGAGTGTTTCAGTTTTCATGATCTGTCGAGCGGTCTCGATGGATATTTCTTAGCCCTACGGAAGGTCAGGGGAGGACCTACGCCCCTTCGCGTCGCCCCCTTCGCGTCGTGACACACATCACGACGGCAAGCTGGTGGCCATTGTCGGATTCTAGCGATCTGGAGGCCCTGACCCCCCCCCCGAGATCTTCAACAAAAGTACTCGGGATGCAATCGCTGGTCGCAGGGAAGGGTCCATACCCTTGAAGCACACGTGTCGAGCAAGACCAAGAAGTCGGGGGCCTGGGGGGATCTAGACCCCAGGAGGATTGATATACCTTCACTTCGTCCCTCTGGACGACGATCGAGGATCAAGGTTTTGTATCCTTTCACATTTTGCGTCGCCTCCTTGGACGTCCTTGTCGCCACGGCTGGACCCGCCTCGGCATTCTGGCCCGAGGGCGCCCCAGGACAAGTCTGATTGTCGACTTTGAGGGATGAGGAGGGGGCCTTAGAGGCTGGGGTTTACCCAGTCTGGGATGATGGGTCCAGGGCTGGGGTTTGTCCAGAACCACCGCCTTATGGGGTCCTCGGCAGGCAGTGGAGATGGACACTTGCGGGCCCTCTGGTGCCCCACATATCCATGTCTACTGCCCCCAGGGTTCGGTTCGCAGGTGGTGGACGCAGATAAGCAGCCGTCCAGCCTTCTTCCTCCCGGAGGACCCTCCCTCCCTCCCTCCTCCATCCCTTCCTCCTCAGCAAAGCCTGCGGCGAACGACAAACCCTTCCTCCTGTCATGTGCCCTCTTCTCCCCTCCCCTGCCCTGTACCTTGTTTTTTTGGCGTGTGCGCCCCCCTGCCTCATGCTGCGCCGTAGCCCCGCTCGCAGCGCCGTGCGGCGATCGGGGGTGGGGCGGTCAAGGCTCGGCAGGCTTCGGACAAGGCCCGGACACGGTGTGCAGGGGTTCGGACGAGGCTTGGACAGGCCGCCCGTGGCCTCGGACAAGTGCTTCGAGGCTTCTCGGAAGGCGCGAGGGCGTCTGGGAAGCCACGGCGCCTTCCGAGGGGGCCTGCCCCCCTCTCGCGTCCCCCCTGGGCTCGCATGCTGGACAGACAGATGTTCCTCGGTGGAGGCCTGGGCCGACCAACGTCACGAGCGCCTCGTGGACCTGGGCCACGCGGGGCACTGGGACCCTCGCACCCGTCGCCATCCACAGCCACGTGTTCCGCGCTGCAGCGGCCGACGCTTGCCGGAAAAGCAGGGATTGCCACAAAGTTGTTGCCCATTGCGCTCCTACGATCTGTTGTGCGCGTGTCTCGTTGTGCTCGTTTCTCCGTGAGTCGCGCAGTCGGGATATCCCTCTAGAGGACTTCTTGATCTGCATATCCTGGTGTAAGCTAAAATGCTGACCAGAACAGCAGGCGTCACGATGTTCGATCTCGTGGTGCCAGACGTGGGTGAAGGAGTATCCCTGTTGCAAAAATCAGCCAATGAAGGAACAGTTGCTGACGTGATCAGGCATTGCAACGGCGAGATGCGTATGCCACGAAATGCCCCTTCGAGGCAGTGTGGAGACGACCTGAGTGATCCAGAGACGTTGTTCAGAGTTGAGGCGCGGGATAAATGAGGAGGGCCGGGTGCTGTGCTGCCGCAGGTGGCCCTGGCCCTGGCCTCTTCGCGCTGTCTGGAGTCTCTGGGGCCCTCGGAACCTCGTGAGGGGCACCCCGCAGGCCATCTGTTTTACCCCTGAAGAAGCAACGATGACAACGACAGCACCCAGAACTACCGCAACGACAACCGCAACGACGGCACCGATAACAGCGACAACGACAACGATAACGACGACAGCAAGGACCACGAGAGCAGCGGCATCCGCTTGTCGCCGTCACAGTTGCAAATGTTGTCGTGTTTCTATGTTTTTATCCTTGTCGTTGTGATCGTCATCGGGATCACCTCGGGCCAAAGCCACCCCCCGGCGGTATTTCGCGCAGGCTGCTCACCCGCTGGCGGCAGCGCCCCCATGACACGGCCGCCGTCGCGGCGGCCCTCGGGGAGCGGACGCGGCTGGCGCGCGAAGAGGCCCGCGCCGCGCACGCTGCCATCGGGGGTTTCGGAGGCCTTTCGGAGGCGTTCGGAGGCCCCCCCATCTATCGTTAAGTCGGGCCTGTCCCCCATACAGGCCGATTTTGGACGAAAAATGAAACCGCTGGAAACTCGCGCCGCGAAAACATCACGAAGGACTTTTTTATCCGTTTGTGGCCTCCTGGGGTCCTCGCCGTGGCCTGGGACCTTCAGGAAGCAGTTCGGGATGGAAAGCCGGCCCTTGGGAAAGGTCGGGACTTCCGGGGAGCCAGAAGTGAAAACCAAGACATCGGATGTCTGGGGCCACTTTTTGTGAACACGCTTAGGCCACCTGTGATCAGAGCTGGCTGCAGTGGCATAGCGCATCAGCGATCCGACCGGAGATCTGGAAGGGTGCTGCTCGAGAGCAGAGCCGCTCTCGGTAGCCTTGTGTATTTTCGAACTTCCATTTGTCAAGTGCACTAGCGTTGACTAGCGCCTGGTAACCGATGAGATAGCGCCGACTTAGCGTCGATCAGCGCCGGTTAGCATCGATTAGCGTCGGTTAGCGTCGATTCGCAAAAACCAACAAGATGGCACTGGAGGCTCCGGTGAGTTGCTGCAGAACGCCGCTCGAGGTATACAATGCCATCTTTGCCTTGGTGTGCGCACACGGCTCTCAGTCATACTTTCTGTCTGCCTTTGGAACAATGGGCCTTCGTCGACATTGCTGGGATCTCTCGGAGTCCTGGCCAGGGTTCGCGCCGGCACAGCCTCCCGAGCTTCGTCGGGGGTGGCATTTCTCTCCCGGCCCTTGCTTCGGCTCGGATGCTTGCGGTCGCTCCCCTCTCCTTCCCAAACCTCCTGCTTTCCCCCTGCCCCCTCCGCCTGCCCGCCCTCCTGCCTCGTCCCGCCAGCCCTGGCCTCCCGCCTCCGCGTCCGTCGTCGTTTGCCTGCTTCTCGCTGCCGCTCCCTCTCCTTCGCCCGGCCGCGCTGATAGCCTGGAGCCAGCGGCAGCGCGCGCCAGGCAGCGCCATCTGACACTGAGACCGTCGGCGTGGTTCTCCGAGGCGGTGATTCCTCTATAGTTTCCGCCTGGGGGAGGCGATCTTCGGAGACCACTGCGGGTGGTGGATCTGGACGAGTTCGGGCCCCCTGAAGCCGGACTGTATCCGTATCCACCGCCCGCTGGGATCTCAGGACGTCGGTTCCCAAGGCGGTGGATATGGATCTATCCCCGCCTCGTAGTTTTGTCTCCGTGGCCCAGGACCCCAGAAATCCAGGTGCCCCCGAGAAGCCACGATGGCCAGCATTTCTCGAAGAAGAGAAGACTGCTCAAACATGAACTGTTGGAACTCTGCGCGTGCTTCTCGGATCCGCGCTGGGGGCCAGGCTCCCCTGGCGGCGCATCCGGCGCCGCCTTTGGCGCGCTTCGTGCGGCCGGGAGGGGGCCAGCGCAGATTCAAAAAATCCGCGCGAGGTTCACGAGGTTAGGCTTATGCCATGTTTTGGAAAGAGCGCTGGTGGATGCCCTCGGAATGGAAAAGTGGGGGGGTGCTTGCAGAACCCCCCCCCTCTCCCCCTTCACGGGGGGGGGCGTATTCGGGCGCCCCCCCCTTCTTCAAATGGGGGGGCGGAGGGTTTCGGACCCCCCCCCTCCCCCCTTTGGCTTTGGAGATGTGGGGGGGGATTCCCCTGGTTTGCGCAGGGCAGGGGAGGCAGGAGGGGACGCCCCCCCCGCGCCAGAGCGCCGGTGCGGTAGGGTTAGGTTGTTTGGGTAGGGGCTAGGGCCAAGGTTGGTCATGTTAGGGCGCAGGGTGGTAGGGTTAGGTAGGGCGCTGGGATTAGAGGGTTAGGCTGTGGGTTAGGGTGTTAGGGTTCAGGTCTTAGAGTGCGGGTGTGAGGGTTCGGGTGTAACGGTTAGGGTGTTGGGGGGTAGAGAAGTAGGGTTAGGGTTGGGGATTAGGGCATGGGTAGCGTAAGGGTTAGTATGTAGGGTTCGGGTATGGGTTTGGATGTGGGGTTAGGGTTTGGGTTGAGGGTTCGGGTTAGGAGTCAGGGCTAGGGTTAGGGCTAAGGGGTTAGGGATCAGGAATTTGGGCAGGGTTAGAGTTCGGGTGAGGGGTTCGGATTAGGGGTTAGGGGTTAGTGTCAGGGCTGGGGTGAGGGTCAGGGTCAGGGACAGGGTTTAGGGTTAGGATCAGGGTTTAGGGTCTAGGGTCCAGTAGCCTCTATTCGAATCCCGCTGGAAGTATCCCACCCACCTATGGTCCATTACATACAGAACTCAACGCGTCGAGGACTTCAGTGCGACGCGTCATGCGCAGTGCTTACGCAGCGCCTAAGCCCGATGCAGCGGCGATGCGGCATGGGACCGAAGCGACCAGTGGGTAGCTCCCCACGGCAGGTTGCCGACGCATTGGCGATGTGCTCCGCAGCTTTGCGCCTTGCTGGGGGGCTATGAGAGACGTTCGCATTTGGCGGCGCTTAGGGCCTCCTGGGGGGCGCGCAGGAGCGCCAGGAGCACTTGGGGGCGCTTGGGAGCCCCAGGAGGAGCGCCTGGGCCGCGCCTGAGCTGCGCCTGGGGACGCCTGGGAAGCGCCTGGCGAGCGCTCGGGAGCGCCTGGGGCACAAACGCGCGCAGGCGCGCTCGGGATTTTTTGTTACAAACAAGAGATCGCATGAGTTGGGAGGAGCCTATGTGCTCCGCGAGGCATTCTGCTGCAAGGGATTAGGGCCGCATGCAGGGGAAACTGTATTTGTTGTAAGGGATCCCGGCCACATGGGCGCAACACCTTTTTTGAAGGGGAAGTGTGTGTGGGCACCGAAGGGAGTCCGTAAGGGATCTCAGGGCTAAACTCTGTATTGGCTTTTAGCTCTAAGGGTCAGGTTCGGGTTAGGAGTTAAGGTTAAGGGTTAGGGCAAGGGTTATGGTCAGGGTGAGAGGTTCGGGTGAGGTGTTAGGGTAGGGTTACTTGTAGGGCTAGGGTTAGGGATTTGGGTTCGGGATAGGATGTAGGGTTTTGGCATTCGGGTTACGGTTATGGGGTTCGGGTTAGGGGTCGGGGCTAGGGTAAGGGCTAGGAGTTAAGACTCGGGGTTGGGGTTAGGGGTTGGAGGAGGAGGAGGAGGAGGAGGAGGAGGAGGAGGAGGAGCAGGCTTGATCCTGGGCTCACTTCGTCCAACTTGCGGCCCAAATGGCCTCCCGCTCGCGGAGCTCAAAACGGCCCTCGATCTCTGACACGACGTGCTCCCAGGAGCCGCCTCCCGAGAGGGGGGGGGAGGGGGAGGACGTGGAGTCGACGGAGACGGGCGGGGGAAGCAGAGGATCGGGGAACGTCAACCGCCTGCCCGGCACTGGTCGGGCCAATCCTGGCCCCAGGACCGTTGTCTACAACTCGGAGGCGACGAGGGGGGCGAACAGCCCAGGGGGGGCAATACCTGTATCCAGGGGTGCCGATGGTCCATGCCTTCGGCGATGCTCCCGGGCGAATGCGTGTAACGCCCGCCCCTGCGCTATTCGCCCTTATCGTCACCTCCGAACAACCCCCTCCTGGCCGAGAACCAGGAGGGCGCACCACCGCGCGCGTCCTTGGCCCCAGAGTGGGGCCAGCGGGCGTCCTCCGAGAGGAGGGTCACCCATACCCCCTCGAGTCATGAAAACCTCACGGCGAAGTTGTTCGTTCTTTTCTGCCTCTGGGGGCCCTCACCGTGCCTCGGGACCGTCAAAACACGACTCAGGATGCGAAACCCGGCCTGGGGAAGTGGTCGAGACCTCATGACTGACCTTATGAAATCGACAACGCGTAAGAGTGATCCTTCGCCGGAGTGACCTTTGGTGCGGGCTCATCGGGTCCCCCCGATCGCTGAGCGCGATGCGATAGCGGCTGCTCGCGCGCGTGGATTTTGCCACCTCGCGCCCCCCCGAATCCGCGCGCCAGAGGTCACTCTTGCCTGCAGGGTCACTCGTGCGTGTAGCCGATGCCAAAAATCATGGCGTCGGGGGTCTGGGCAGGCGGCCCAGGCATGCCGTGTTCAAAGGTTTTCCAGAACGCGTCTCCAGAAGTCCCGACCCCGTCCCGAGACCAGTGTCTCATCCCGAGTCGTTTTGTTGACGGTCCCAGGGCGCATGCAGGGCCCCCGGGGGCCGAAAGCGGCCAGGGGCCTCCCGTCATGATTTCCACGGCGCGAGCGTGTCTTGGGGGAGCAGCACCCGGCATCCGAAGTCTCGATCTGTTCGACGCGGGTCCTCCGGAAGTCCCGACCCTCTCCCCGGGGGCCGGCTGTTCATCCCGAGTCGTTTTGTCGACGGTCTTGGGGCGGCGGCGCGGCGAGGGCTTTTGGAGACCGAAAGCGGCCGAAAAGCCCCCGTCGTCATCACGTTGTGCCAGCATGTCTGGCGTGCATGCGGACCCAGACCCCCTAGCGTGGAGGCAAGGAACGCGACGAGCAGTTTGCGCTGGTGTCGGCCTCTTGGGGCCCGTCGCTGGGCCCCAGGACCGTCCACAGAAGAGCTCGGGAGGAGAAGCCCGGCCCGGGGAGCGGGTCGGAACCTCTGGGGCCGGGTGGTCCTCGCGGGGGTGCCTGGGAAGGGGAAAGCAAGGCTCCCGCCGTCTTCGGCCGACCTTCCGCAGGCCATTCTCTGTTCTTCCGGAGCGGCAGTGAAGACACGGGGAACGACGACGACGACGACGAGGACGACGACGACGATGACGGCAACGACGGGTCGACGTGCTGAGAACATCATGGCGTCGGGGGTCTGGGTAGGTGGGCGGGGACGTGAAGGAGGACGGGTGGGGCAGGAGAGTGGACTGTCTTTTCTGGCGCGTAGAGGTCGCTATCTCGGGCCCCCCCCGCTGCCCCTAGCCCCCGGGGTAGCGGCAACGCTCGTACGTTCGGGAGGGTGGGCGGGATCTCTCCCCCCCCACATGCTCGTGCACGCCCGCGTACTATGGCGGTCGCAGCGCGCCCCCGCCCTGGACAAGAGCTCTTCTAACTACCGGGGGCCCCAACCCCAACCCCACTTTCCCAATTTCTGCGAAAGGTGACCCTGGCCCAAGGTGCCCCCAGCTTTTCGCTTTTCGCTCAATCTTGAAGCTCCTCGGGCCCCCTGGGCCTCGTGAGGGGTGCTCTGGAGGCCGTAGGGGTCTCCTTGGAAGTCCTGGAGGCACCCTGGGCCACGGGAACTTCGAGCAACACCCGACAAAGGGGTAATGGCCGTGAAGTGAAATACCCCTGCACAGTTGAAATCTCGCGGGGAGGGAGCCGTGGCGAAGCGCGACCGCGCGCCGAGGCAGAGAGGGTGCGTGCGGCCTCCCGCGCGCGTGGTCGAGGCGGCTCGCCGCCCCCTCCCTCGCTGCTTCGGCGTCCCCGGAAGCTCTCGGGAAGTCTTTCGCCGGCCGAGAGCCCAGACCCCTTCGAGTCAGGAACGAATCGCGACGTAAGGTGTTTCGCTATGTGCGGCCTCTGGGGGCCAGCACCAGGCCTCAAGACCGGCCAAACACTATTCATGATGAGAAGCCGGTCCCAGGGAAGGGGTCGAGACCTGTGAGGGTCGACGGTGTGAAAGAAAATCGTGGCGTCGGGGGCTGGGAAGGCGGCCTTAACCACGGCTTCGAAGACGTGAAGCAACAGAGCAGCAAACAGCACGTCCTGGTTGGCGCCTGTGGTCGCCTTCAGCTATTTCTGGTAGGCGACGTTTGCAGGCCGTCATTGCTTTGGCGAGCGGCGAGATGACAAGCCCCCAGTGCGTGTGGCAGAAGGCGGAAATGAGATCCCTGAGCTATACCGCCTGCGTCAGCGCCAATGCTGCAAGGACCTACGGTCAGGAACTTTGGATTAGCGAGTCGCTCCGCCGGTCCTGGCCCACCTCGCAGCGTGTCGCCGGGGCCGCCGCGGGGATACGTCAAGCAAGAGCTCGAACCTGCAGACTCGAATCGGAGGGGTTGGCTGCCGTATTGCTCGCAGCTTGGCAGCGTACCTGATATTGTAGCGAAGGGAAAAAAGGACCGCTGCCCTGCTATCTCTCATGTTACCATTGCCGCCATGTCTCTTACCTTTTTGCCACTGCCACCCGCAATTCTAGTTGGTAGCGGAGCTGGGAACGATCCCAGCTTGCGATCTACAGAGCTGCGCACAATGCGATGTGAATGTGCACGCCCTCCCTTCCACGAACAGCTTGGACTCACGGCCGTTCTGCAAGCCGTCTGATAATTCGCCCTGGACGTGCACAGGTTGCGATGACGACAAACGCCGTGCCGTATGAGAAGTGTGAAAGTCCAGCTGCGCATGGCAACAGCAGCCGCAAGCGTTACCGCGATGTGGAGCGACTCGCCCACGGGAGCGCCACGAAGTTCCCCGACCCATCGCACCCAACAGGCACTGGCCGCAGCTTCGCGTCGGCCATGAGTGCGGGGCTCCTCCCTGGGTTTTGCGCCGTGCCTCGCGATGTGTGCGACAGTGTTGGCTGTCCTTGCCAGCGCGTCGCACCAGTCGAGTGGAAACATTGAACGCTGATGTACCTATATCGCCACCCTTGGCACGAGCCATGAGAAACAACACTACAACGGCTGCCGCCTGTTTCGACGTGGTGTTCGTCCCTGCGCATGCCTGAACCCCTAAAACGCTTCCGCAGCTTACATCGTGGTGGAGTCGTATTGAGGAAGTTCTCAATTTTGGCGCCCTGGGGAAGCAAGCCATTCATCACCACCCTGATGTCGCCAATGCGTGTTATTATCCCGAGTGTTGACCTAAGCCGGCCAGGCGCGCATCCAGCGACGGCTGCAGACACTGCGTCCAGATGCAGCCACCTCGTCGGCTACGCCACGACCGTTGTTCCCTTGGGTTCTTCGTCTCATCCGCCTCTTCGACCAGTTCGGCAACTCCGAGCTGCCGTAGTTCGTCTTTTCCGGGTTCTTTCTCGACGCGGGTTTCGACGGAGATTTCATTACCACCTACGCCAGCACCCTTCCAGGATGATGCGTTCAGGCGTGTCGCCGGCACCTACTACTGTAGTGCAGCGTGCTGCTTGGAAGCCTTATCACATCATCTTCCACAAGGAATGGAGAAATGGCGATGCCCACGTGCTGCACCGCGCGCAGCCTTGGCCACGACCACTCGTCAGTTTTAGTTCAGGCACGCCGCCCGCTCACCCACGCAACAAGGTCGTAACATGGAACACGATCGACACGCAATCAAGGCAGACCTGCGCCATTCATTTAAGGGTGAGTATGACAACGAAACCTGGTTTCCCACGCTCTAGTGCATGCTGCGCGCCCTGGCGCTCGGGCGCACGACGCCCAGAATGTGTAACGACAGGCTTGCTGACGCGTTTCTCATTCGGTCTATCCGCGCGGCCGCGCGGCAATTTGTGCATCTTCTGGCACTGCAGCTTCGAACAGAGAGGTGTGCACGGCTGTGCCTTCAGTGGCAAGTGTCCAACCAGTCAGGATTTGCTGGTGGGGAGCACGCCTGCGCATTGCCAGTGCGCGGCGGTGCAAACCTGGCGGTGCACGCTACCCATGCGTACCCATGTGCTGCTCAGCGCGCCCGGGGCATTTCCCCATGCCTGGTGATGCGCCTGCGCAAGCCTGGTAAGATTTGCCTTGGCACTCCCACGCGTCGTGCCACGCACGCAGCGGCGCCGCTGCGCCCGCTTGTTCTCCTGCGCGCGCGGGTTGGCGCACCCAGCACCCTTGCGTCTGGCCCAGCTCGTCTCCAACCGCGTCTCAGAATGCCTGCTGGTGCCGATGTTGATTTTCCTAACCGCACTCGGGCAACGATTGGCTATGCCACACGGGATACAGCTCGCAGAGAGACCTTATGTGGGTCGGGTCAGCCGGCATGCGGTTTTAGCCCGCGTGCACGCGCATTAGATTACAAGTTTTTGTTTTGTATGTCTATCCCCATCCACCTATTCAGCCTTATCGCCGCCTCAGTGAATAGGAGCAGGTAGGTCACGTGCCAGCCGATGCGGGAAGTGTGACCTCACTGCACATCGCCTCTCAGCTGTTCATTCACCTCTCGGCGCGGTTGACCTTCAGCATGCATCTTGCTGCAGGTCTGGAACTTGATTTGTGCCTCCATTGAGGTTTCGCCGGCCTGCTCAACGGCTTGGCGCGCCCTTGCCACGGGCGCGCCCTGTCAGTCCGCACCGCTCGCGGTCTGCGCCCGCAGTTGAGTCGGCGCCTGACGACGGGCCGCGCCGCCATTTGTTCGGCCGCCAAGTCCACGCAGAGCCGAGCACGACATGTTCGGCTCGCGGATGAAGCGCATTGGTTTGCAACCGAAGGATCTCCTCATGATCTTCGCAGAAATGTACCACAACACATGCATTCAGTCTCTTTGGGGTCGCGAGTGGAGTTGTTTGTCACGTCCGCCTTATTTCTCGGCTGACGTGGTATATGGTGTCTCACTATGTCGACCGCGTCGTCTTCGATCTACGCGGGCATATTCATGCTGCTTTACGCGCCCTTCTCGGCGTCTTGCTTCCCCCGCGTCATCTTCGCCAAGGCAGCGCGTCGCCCCCTACCAGGCCGCGTTCGCCACCCTCGTTGTCCACGGCCCTGGAGGCGCGACCTTTCTGTTGCGCCCCGGGTCCGAGGGCGGGCGCGCAGAAGGGGGCCGCGCGCCGAGCCGCGGCGCCGTGCGACAGGGCTGGCGCGCGCGTTTGCGCGCGGCGCTGCCTGGCCGAGATGCGCGTGCACGCTGGCGCGTCTGCGCCCGACGGCACGCGCCGCGCGCGACGCGAACGCCCGTCGGGGGCTCGCTGCTTGGCGCGCCGCGGACAACGGAGCACTGGCTGTGGCCGGGCAGGCAAGAGGACGAGGAGGACGCAGAGAGCCCGAGGCCGCACGAGGCACGGCGAATTCGGGGGCAAGGAGGACGCCAGGCAGAGGACACGGCGAACAGTCGCCACGAGGAAGATGAAGTAAGGAGGACGCGCGAATGCGACCACAACGCGAAGTAATAGCGAGGCAGCACCATCACATCACGCAGCCCCCAGATCGGCCCGACTCTGCCCCTGCTTTGCCTCCCCGTGTTCACGCTCCTCAACCACTTCCTCCCTGGTGATGCCTCCCACGGAATCGGCTGCGGGCCAGATGCCCGCCGCGCTGCGACCGCCGCTCGCCGGCGGCCGCAACCTCCACTTGCAGACGCCGAGCCCGAGAGGTGCTACAAAACGCAGCTGTTTCGACCTCCAGTCAAGCGCGGCGCGCTGTTTGCTGAAAAACAACCATTATCCGCAGCAGTCAGCGCGTTCCCCGCGGGTCTCAACGCGCCCACTGGTGCGCGGGGCGGCTGAGGGCGCTTCCTGGCCAAGAGCCGCAATAATGCGCATCTGCGACCTGCCTGTCCAGATGCAAACCAGGCCGCTCGGGCGGCAAGGCCCGCGCTGCCGCTGCGTTGGCTTGCCCGCGTCTGCTGCGACAGCATGCCCAGGGTCGAATGCCGGCAGAGCATAGCAGCGGCGCGTTGCGTCTGGTACCACCTCACTCACTACGCTGCGACCACAACGTGGGCACGGGCACGCCCGCCCTGCTGGCGCGCCCCCCGTGCCCGCGCACAACGGCGAGGAGGGCGCCGAGGCATTCATCGTCGCCGGCGCCGTCGGCTCGTCGCAGCCAGCAGGGCCGCCCAGCAGGGCCACCTCGGCACGTGAGCCTGGCTGGCCACGCAAGCGCGCAGCAACCGCAAGTCGCCGTGAACGCGCGCGGTGCAGCGCAGCCAATGACATGTCGCGCCGCGCGCTGCGCGACCCACGACGGCTGCCATCCTTCGCGGCGCCGCAGCTGGCGGGTCGAAGGCGCAGCGTGCGCGCCGCCGCCTTGCGACCCGCTCGACTTTGCTGCGCAGGAGGGTCGGGGTGCGTCTGCTATGCGCGCGCGTGCGCTGATCGACGCGACGGCCCGCCCGTGCTCGGGGCATGGCCGCGAGACCTCCTCCCCCCTCGTCTCCCCCGCCAGGCAGGAGACGAGAGGGCCGCGGCTCAAAGTGTTCAGTGCGGAGTTAACCGCGCGCATCGTCGACGCGAAGACGGACGCGCTCGACCAGCTCCCGGAAAGAAAGGGGGCGCGTCATACCACGGCGCAGAGTCTGCACAGAGCAAGAGTTCGTTCGCCCGCGCCTGCCAGCGGACCCAGCGCCAGCCGCGGGGCGAACGATGCATGCCGCCGTCGGGGTGATCGCGCCCAGACTTGCCGCGACCCTCTGATGCCCGTTGCGGAGCGCGGATCCCTCGGCCAAAACGCCGCGCGCCGCTTCGGGCCATCGGGCAGCTGGCGCGCTTCGTGCGTTGCTGTGGTTGTTGCTGAGCAACTTGGCCTCCTCCCCGCGCGCCGGATATTCAGTGCGCTCTGCCGGGCAGTCTGCGTCGCGCTGGAAGATCCGCCGCGTCGGCGCGGGATGTCCGCCGCGCTCGGAACGTCGCCGACCTGCTTCGCCCAAATCTGACTGTCCAGCAGGTCCAGCAAGGCGCGGCCAACATCGAGCGGCGGAAATTCGGGCAATGATTCGCGTTTGGTCAGCAGTGGAAGAGCAATTCCCTTGGAACCAAAATCGAGCTTGGACAAATTATAACCAGGACAGCTTAGGAACATCCACGGTAGCTCACAACTGGCGCGGCGGTGCGCACGACGCAAATTCAATTATTGTTGCGGTGTGGGGCGCTAGGCTATATGCCCATGCGGGACGACCGTCTTCTTTCGCCGTGCTATCCGGACGTCCTTGATTCAGGCGCCGCGCACACCTTGGCCCTGCGCGCGCGCAGGCGCCCGGCTGCCTGCGGGCGGCCGCCCGCGCCGCATGTGTCGCACCCGTTCTGAGTGCGATCTACGGCGGGCCCGCGGCGCCGACAGTGGGAGCGACCAGCTGTGCCCTCATCGGCCCGCCTGTCGCTCGTGGCCTGCGCGAGGCAGGCCAGGTCCGGGGAACGCGCCGGGTTTTTGTGGCGCGCCTCGCCTGGCGGCCCCACCGCGACCGGGCCCGCGCCGTCGCTCGGCGCGGGCCCCTGTCGCGTGCTGTCTGGGAGCCGCTGCCAGCGGCCACGCTGTCACATGGCCTCCGATCGGCGCAGGCCTTCGGCGGGCTCTTCCTGGAGAGCGCGATCAGCGACCACGCGTGAACCCGCGCTGCCGGTCAGCACAGGTGTCCAACACACCGTGCCTGAGAGTTGCAACCACTGGCTTCTCCACCACAGGGGCGCGCGCCATCGCGCGGCGCAGCCCAACTAGGCGTAGCCAGGTCTGGAGGGGATTTTGTTCCGAAGGGTCCTGCAACTACCACTGGCAACGCACGACATGTGCAATCACGGCGAGCACATCGATGGCCCATCAACAACACGCATGAACACCACGAAAGTTACCGCGACAACGTGCGTAGCAACGACGACTGTAACTGGCACTGCAACTAGTTAGTGGTTCTACGCGCTGTGCCTCGACGTGTGTTTGTAAGCCAAACTGGGCACTCAAGGTTGTGCCCTAATTATCAACCGAAACACTTCCACAGCGCGCGCGCTCTCGCGAGGCCACCAGCGCGCGTGCTCATCTACCAAGGCGGCTCTGCCTGAATGTTCGGCGTGCCGTCCCGTTCTTCGCGGCCCTGCCAGCGACGCGCATCTGCTCGCCCAGTGGATGCGCGGAAGTGCGAAAGTGTTCGCTCGGTGCTGGTGCGCGCGAGCACCTGAGCACGCGTATGATATAGTGCGCGTGCCAGACCGCTTCGGGGGCAGGGGGGGCCACCCCGCCTCCGGGGCAACGGGCGACCAGAGCCACTCGCTGCCGTTCACGACGCACGGGCAACAAAACCCGGCGCCCCACGCAACTGTTAGAGCGCTGGCCCAAGTGTGACTTTCGCTCGTGGGGCTGAGCTTCATCAGCCTCAGCATTATGAGCAGTCAACGTTGAGCGACTGAGCCATGCGCTGGTGGCCGCTAGGAGGGCTGCCCTGGCGCGCTGCGCTGATTCGACCATCCACGGCATGGAAGGACTAAGGTAGTGTGAACACAGGCCGGTTCGACCCTGACCGAAAGCAATTAGTATACCAGTCTACCCATGGTGCGCAGGGATGGATACGCCATTCGCCCGTATACCCCGACTCGCGCCCATTCCGTGGGAGTTTGCCAACTGTGGCAGCCGCTCCCGGTCCCACGGAGATAGTGCAATTGGAATATGCACTCCCGTTTCCTTGGGATACATTTCGAATTCTGATGCTCGCCCCCGCATTTAGGAACATTTGGAACTACGACTCGTCAATCCCATTGCTTGAGATACGTTTGGGATTGTCTATACTTGTCCGTGCATCTTGGGATGTACAACGAGACTCGCGACATGGATGCCGCCGTCGACTCGTGCTTGGCATCGGTCAGGAAAGCGTGAAATCTGCACCACCACGCGCGCGCCCACCATGCACATGGTCTTGACCAGTAACGTCGGCAAGAGCCACCAATTGTAGCTGGTCGAATGTCTGGCACAGGCTGGCGGGTTGAACAGTCATGCGCCTGAAGTGATACGGCGCAGGGTTTGACAGCTACCTGGCGATTTTGATCGCGCGAAGGAGTGTTGCCGCATCGACTTTTCTGGATCGTCATTCTCTTCATCCGTCAACGGATCAACCAGATCGTTCTGTTGAGCAGGACTCGCCGCGAGAGAACCCACAGAACAGGTCACCAAGGCCGCGACCACACTCGGGCAGTGACTTGATCCAAGGGCCCCAGAACTTGAAGTACCCTGATTGGGGTTTGGGAGCGCGCGCGCGGGCTGTCACCGCGAATGGCGCGGCCCCTTCGACGTCGCGCGCCTGGTCGGCGCGTGCGACGAAGAGGGAGAGGCCGACCCGTCTCCGCGCGACGCCGACCAGCGACCGCACGACGACCACAACCACCACGTTTTTTACCAGCACTCGGACAGAAGCTCGCGCGCCCGTCGGCCGCCATCCTGGCTCGCGCGCGCGCCGCGCTGCCGCTGCGCGGGTCGGCCACAAAGCGTGCCGACCAAGGAACCTCGCTGTCCTGGACATCCGTGGGCACGTTGCCGGGTCTCGCCGATGCCCCTCAGAGTAGCATGGGTTGGCGTGTGTGGGGCTCTCTTGTGCGCGCCGCGATTCTATGGGCGGTTGCCATATGGCTGTCCTGCGCGTTTGCGGCGCGCCCCTTTGCGCGCCGCGATGCCACTGCGCCGCTGCGCGGCCGCGTCGCGCAATGACGTCTTGCCGAGCAACAGTCATCAAGGCCGCATAACGCACGCCGCATGGCCGCGCCGCCACGGCGCGGCCGCGCGCGCGCCGAAGCGCGACGCGCGCGCGCCTGCGCGACGCTGCGCCTCACCACGCGGCGCAGCGCTGCGTGCGGGCGCGCGACGCTGCGACGACAGAACTCGCGCGTGCCCACATTACGCGCGCGGCCGTCGAGCGCGCGGGCGTCCTGGCAAGGCCAACAACGTGCGCTGCTGCGACGGCCTGCCAGATCATGCCACGCCTGCGCGTTGCCCTTGCAAGGCCACATCTAGCGATTATACTCACAGCAAAGGCCATTGCACGCCCATGCACGGCCCATGCATCTCGACCACACTTGCGACGACAACAACGTCGACGACACCGCCGACTACAGCTGATACAGCAACGTCAATGACCACACTGTCGACCACGACGGGCGCTACCACAGCCATGGCAGCGGCTCTGAGTACACCGATTTCAAACGGTTCACACCACCGCCTTAGAGATCATGGGCTACATTATCTATATGCTCGTGGACGCCAGCTCGATCGTCACCACAGGGGCGCTCTGCGTCCACTCCAGACGAGCGCGAAGCAGCGCCCCTCCCCCTCCCAAGAATCGTCGGCCACGCGGCCGGCACATTTGAAACAACGCCGCTTTCATGAATTACCAGCAGGCAGCGCCACTCCTGTTACGCGCGGCCCCGACCTGCCCGCTGACAAGCACCGGCGCAGTGGTTCGGAGACTCTGCGACAGGCCAGCGCACCCGCCGCGCACGGCCATGCTCAGCTTGGACAGCCACGCGCGAAGAAACACTCACCAACACGCGCGTGGCTGCCCACGCGCACACATACACGCGCGAGCCCGCATATCAGGACGGCGACGATCATGTTTCCACGTTGGCATTGCGTCGAAGCAGCCAGTCCTGCCAGGTGGGGAGGAGTGGCCCATCACCAGGCCCGCAATATCCCAGACCAGCGGGTTTAGCCGAAATCCGCGGGCCTGTGCAAACACGCCCCCGCGGCGTTGCCTGGTGGTGCTGCCTCAGGTATTGAGTGGACCAGAGCTCAGCAAGGCCGATCACTGACCAACTCCAAAGACGAAGTTTCTTGGTGCCGGGCGCCGGGTAGACTGTCCCATGCTCCAGCGCCCTCTTTTGGGGTCTGCTGGGGCCCAGGCACGCCCGCTACGGCGCCGGCGCCATCTTCCGGGTGCCGTCTGCGAGCCGTAACCTCGCCAAGTACGGTTGCATCCACTTATGCACCGCCAACTCGCGCTGTCACCCTGGCAACAGTGCGGCGGCCATGGCTCTTGCGCTCATCAGCGCGCCGATCCCCGTGCACGCACTCAGCCCAGCGCGCGGCGGCCAATTCGAACGCGGTCATGCAGCACGTGGGCTGGGAAGGTGGGCCACACTACGACACGGAAGTAATATGGATTTGGATTGACATGCCGGTGCTAATTATCCACCAACGAGCAGCGAATTGTGAAGTCTTATTGAACACTACGTACATGACGTGCCGTCAATCTCGTCATCGCGCATTCCGACGTCGCATGCCAGTCTGTATTTGATACATCTTCCTGGCAGTAGCTGAGCCTGGCTCGCGCGCCGATCTACAGCTTGCGAGCGCAGTCTCGACCTCTGGGCGATTCGCACGGGCCAGCATCTGCGCCAGTACGATCACGAATAGTGAGACCAGGCTAGTGCGCCTCATGAGCGCGGCACAACGCACCGCGCAACCACCGCTCCACCAAAGCCTAGTGACGCAGCGCGGCCCCAAGCGCCTGGTCGACCAGGCATAAATCCGCGCGCGCGGGCACGCGTGCGCAGAACAACATCGAAAACATGTCGCCAACAACTCAGGCGAACTCCATCGAGCAGCAACACAGTCGTGGCCAAGAAAGCCCTTGCGCAAGTCAAGGGCGCGCCTGACCTCCAGGCGGACTCCTGCGCTCATCCCGTCGACACCTCGCCGGGGAAGTTTCGGGTCGCTGGAATCGCCCCGAGAAGCGGCTTGAGCCCGAGGCACGAGGCTTCCTGCGTGAAAAATCATGCACGCTGCCGCATCGCCTCGCCGTGGGCACCGATGTGTCGACGCCGCGACCATCGCCCTCGCCGCGACCCTCGTGCTGCACGCTGCCCCGTATACTGCCGCGCCGGGCAGGATTCGAGGCAGCGCGGCAGTCCGCGATGCAGGGATGTCCGACTGCGCGGTGTCCACCAAGGATGTCGAGTCCATCTTCTTCGACGCCTCGAGGAGGGTTGCGGTGACGGCGCCGCCGGTGCCAGCCATTCGGGCTCGCCGAGGCCAGCAGGGGGCATACCTACCAGGAGCTTCGCAAGAACTCGGCCAGGCGGCTTGGGCCGCAGGCAGTGCGCCAGATCACGCACGGCGGCTCTGCCACGGAGCGCGGCTGGCTCATCGACGGCCTCGAGCACCGCAGTGCGCAGCTGAACGCGTCAGAAGTGCACGGGGTCGACATCCTGCAGGATGAGACCCCCGCGCTGGTGGAGGAGCTCCTCGAGGCACGTTTGGCCGGGCGCGAACTGTCGCGGGGCGACGCCGCGGTGATGGCCTCGGCTCTGGAGATGCTAATCGTGAACGAGTCGCTGGACCTGGCGCCAGACTGCGCGCTGAACGAGACTGCCGTGGTGGGCGGGATCAACGCCCATGCTCTGCGCCGCGTTTTCCCCTCGCTCCTCCTCGCGCATCATCGCCGTCGAGCCGGGCGCCCGCGGCAGCCGAGCGCCCGCGGCAACGGCGCGGAAATGCGACGGCGCCAGACTTTCGCGAACGCCGTGGCCAGCGCCAATGGCAAGTGGGCGGCGCTCGCAGCGCCCGGGGCCGACGCGATGCAGAACCGCAATTTCGACAGCCGCGCCGGGACGAACCCCTTCGCAGCGAGGGCGCGCTGCTTTGGGGAGGCGCCGGGGATCGTCGAGGGCCTCGCGCAGGACTGCGGCATGAGGCAGCACGTGGAACGCCTCCAGATGCAGGGGGAGCTCGCGGCACGTGCCGCTCGAGGCCTTCTACTTCAAGCCGCCGACGGCCGGCTGCCAGGTCACCGCGGCCGACGAGTGCCTGCGCGCGGTCGGCGCACTAGATTAGCCCGCGGGCTGCGTTCGCATAGCGAACCACATGACGGGGCCCTCCAACTGCATCGCCAGATCGACGTGCTACTCAGCGGGGTGCCCCAGCGACTGCGAGGGCATGATGAGCGACCCGGCAGGCAAGGTCCGGCCGCCCTCCGACCCCTGGCCTTGCGCTGGGGTTCGGAGGGCGGCCTGCGCCCAGATGTCGACGCCTGCGCCCAGATGTCCAGTCTCATGGCGAGCACCAGCGACTACAGCAGTCAGCTGAACCACGCGCACGCCTCAATGCGCGACGCCTGGCAGACGTCGGAGCTGATCCTGCAGACAGTGGGCAAGCTCTACCCCGTCAAGTCCGTCGTGATCTTCACCGCGAAGGAGTTCATGCCGACGGTGACCCCTCAGGTTGCCGGCCGACATCAGGCCGCGGGCGAGATCATAGTCAACGAAAGCCGACGAGGACACTTTCGTAGAGGAGGGGCCGCATCACGGACGCCAGCGCGAAGCTGCATTCGGAGATCTGCGACTCTGCCGAAACGGGTCTGGCGCGCCAGTGCAGCTGCAAGGCGCAGCAGTGCTGGGTTTGCTCCTCGCTCGTCGCGCGATTGCTCGCCGACGGCGGTCTGGTGCTATGGCCGCCAATCGTGGGCGGCGACTAGGGCGCGGCGCTGCGCTGCCCGACGTGCGCCTGCGCACTGTCTCCGCGGAACCACGCGGTGGTCATGGCTGCGCGCGACTCCATGTCTGTGGAAGTCGATTCAATGGAGAGGAAGTGTGCTGCCAAATAACTTCCAGATGTCTAAAAGATGTTCCAAACATGTGTTAAACATGTTCTAAACATGTTTGAAAAATGTTTAGAACATGTGTTACACAGTTTAAACACATATTAAACTCAATGATCGGATTTTTAGAGTGTCCGTTGTCATGGCATCTACAACCCCATGTCCTGGGCAAGGACAGCTGGCCGACCTGGTCCCCCTCGCGCGGCTGCCAATAGCGCGAACCACGCCGTGCTCGCAGCGGATCGACTGGAAGGCCTCGCGCCTCCACGCGGCACGGGTCACCAGTCCATCTCTGTCCTCCTGAACGCGCCGTGCAGCATAAGTGCGCGGGCGTCTTAGCAGCCATAGCTGCGTGCCGATGGGCATGGGCACGTTTGAGTCCGATGCGCGAGCGGCCAGGCACTGGGCGACTGGGCTGCGACGAGCACCGCGAGGATGACCCGACCACGCGCTCATCGCAAGTCTCGTTCGACACGAGCACCGTCAAGAAGCCGCTCCATGCCGCCAGTGGCCGGCCAGCCTCTCCGCCAATTGCGCGGGCCCCCTTGTCTCGCGGGAGACTGGCGCCACGCGGGCAATGGCGCGAACCTTTTCTTCGCGAAGTTCAGGCGGGCACGACGCGCCGGGCGCTCGACAGGCGTGTGCGCGCGCGCGCCCAGATTCGACACCTCAGCACCGCCCGCGCTACGAGGACGCCGCCACGGAGGTCAGTGCTGCATTACCGGCCACGTTTCCTTGCAGACCAGCCGGCATGCATCGCGGTGGCCTGGCGCGCTGGCCACGCTGTGTCCCCGACGACGATGGGCTACGAGTAATTCGCCGTGGCGGGCGCTTGCGAGGCTGCGCTGCTGTTGGCCTTCTCCAGACAGCGCGCGCCGCGTCGGCACCGCCCAACAGTTACCAGACCATCGCGCGAACCAGTCAACATCTGTGATTACTAAGCGTTAGCATCTAGAGGCGCACTGCTGCAAACAACTGGGCGAGCTGCATCTGCGCACTCGCGACGCAAGGCGCGCGGGTGTTCTTTAGCTGCACAGCAGCGCAAGCAACGCAATGGCCAGCTACGCCCGCTGGCACCTGCTCACAACAGAGTGCCGAAGGCGAACGGCCACACCAGCACTGTGCTGGAAGTAGAGCCAAGCGAATGTGGCTGGAAGGCACGATTGGCGCTGCGGCTCGAGCGCGCGCTGGGCACGATCTGCGCAAGGCCCTCACGAGCAAACGCTCCCGGCTGCGAGGCAACTTCGGCCAGTCGCACTGGGCAAGGGGCCTGTCCCTGGGCTCTCCCGGCGGTGGGGAGTCTTTACGGTGTACTAACCTGGCCAGGGTCAGCTTAGCGTATCTCAGGTGCGAGCTGACCATGAGCGAGCCGGCAGGGCTCCCAGAGTTCATAGGATTCCGTTCGGGCTGAGGCTCATGGGCCATGGGTGAGGTGTGCCTGGCGTCCGTTGTACAAGCCACGCGGTGAACGTTCTGGCACCTCATTGCTGGCGCCCCCCTGTAGCCTAAGTGCTGCGAAGGGACACTCTCAATTGACCGGTAGCCCCGACTCGAATACGAGGGGTTCGCTGCCGTATTGCTCACAGCTGGCCAGCGTACATGATATTGCTGTGAAGGGAAAAAACCGCAGTGGTGCTACCTTTCATGTTGCACTTGCCGCCATGCTTCTTACCTTTCACCACTGCCGCCCGCAGTCCTAGTCGCAGGTCTTCCGCTGACGTATACCGCCGTCGTGTTATTCGCGGGCTTCCTCCGCGGGCGAGATGTCAGCTCGTCGTGCCATTCCCTGGCATCCAGGGCAGTTCCCAACCATCCTGTGGTTGTGGGTCTTCGTTTTGAAGAGACACGGTCCCGCGTTCCTCACTTAGTCTTCCTCCTCCTCCTCCTCCTCCTCCTCGTCCTCCCTCCTCCCATCGTCAGCGTCATCATCAGCATTACCATCACACCACCATCGTCATCACCAGCAGCATCAGCATCGCCATCGTCATCGTCATCGTCATCGCCTTCATCAGTGGGGGTGCCCGCATGCGTCCGCCACACCCAGTACAGCGCTTCGTGGCCCCATAGGGAGTTCCACCAGCGGCCCTAGTGGGACTGGCCACATACGTCCGCCAAACCCACTACAGCGCTTCGTGGCCCCATAGGGAGCTCCACTCAAGGCCCCAGTGGGGGTTGCCACATGTGTCCGCCACGCCCAGTACAGCGCTTTGTGGCCCCATAGCGGAGTTCTACCGAAGGTCCCAGCGGGGGTGACCACATGCGTCCGCCACTCGCTGTACAGCGCTTCGTGGCCCCGTAGGGAACTCAACCTAAGGCGCCAGGGGGCGGGGGCCCACAGGCGCCCGCCACACCCATGTCGGCACACCCGTCACACGTTTCGTGGCCTGATAGGGAGCCACGGCTACAGCCCCAGTGGGGGTGGCCACATGCGTCTGCCACACCCAGTACAACGCTTCGTGGCCCCGTAGGGAGTCCTACCGTAGGCCCAGTGGGGGTTGCCACGTGCGTCTGCCACACGCAGTACAGCGCTTCGTGGTCCCATAGAGTGTTCCACCGAAGGCCCCAGTGGGGGGTGGCCACATGCGTCCGCCACGCTCAGTACAGCGTTTCGTGGCCCCTTAGGGAGTTCCACCTGCGGCCCCAGTGGGGGTGTCCGCATGCGTCCGCCACACCCAGAACGCCCCTCACACGCTTCGTGGCCCATGGGGGGCTCCATTGAAGGCTCCTGCGGGTTCGCTTGGCGGCGTCGCCTCCTTGGATGACGATGATGATGATGATGATGATGATGCTGCTGATGATGATGATGATTGTGAATGTGAAGATGATGATGGTGATGCTGATGATGATGATTCAGATGATGAGGATGCTGATAATGATGATCATGATGATCATGATGATGACGATGATGACGATGATGATGTGTATGATGATGATGCGGATGAGGATGAGGATGATGATGATGATGATAATGCTGATGTTGACGCTGCTGCTGATGATGATGAGGGTTATGATTATATGATGATGCTGATGCTGATTATGCTGATGATGATGCTGCTGATGATGATGACGACGACGTTTCGTGGCCCCACAGGGAGCTCCACCGAAGGTCCCAGTGGCGCAGTTCACATGCGTCCCCGCCAACCATTTCGGCACACCTCTCAAACGTTTCGTGGCCTCACGGGGAGCTCCACCGAAGGTCCCAGTGGCGCAGTTCGCACGCGCCCGCCACACCCAATTCGGCACACCCACTACACGCTTCGTGCCCCCTAAGGCCCCAGTGGCGGTGTCGCAACGTGCGGTTTTTTCCCTCCTCATATTGGCTGGCGTTGTCGGACCCATGGCGCCGTGGTCTATGCGCCCCGCCAGCTCCCATCACTTAGCATCCTTCTCCTTCCGTCTCTCTCCACTTCCTTCTGCTCTCCCTCTTCGTTTTCCCCCACCTCCTCCCTATTCCCAACCATCCTGTAGTGTTGGGTCCTCGTTTTGAAGAGACGGTCCCCGCGATCCTCCCTCCTTCCTCCCTCCTCCTTCCCCTCCTCCCTCCTCCCCCGCCTCCCTGCGTTTCACCCACCCAGTACAGCGTTTCGTGGCTCCATAGGGAGCTCCACCGAAGGCCCCAGTGAGACCGCCCGCATGCGTCCCGAAAACCAAATTTGGCACACCCCTCACACGTTTCGTGGCCCTTGGGGGCCTTCCACCGAAGGCCCCAGTGCCACCGCCCGCATGCGTCCCCCACATCCATTCTGGCACACCCCTCGCACGTTTCGTCCGAAGGCCCAAGTGCCACCGCCCGCGTGCGTCCCGCAAACACACTTTAGCACACCCCTCACACGTTCCGTGGCCCCACAGGGAGCTCCACCGAAGGCCCCAGTGCCACCGCCCGCATGCGTCCCCCACACCCATTTCGGCACACCCCTCACACGTTTCGTGGCCTCATAGGGAGCTCCTCCGAAGGTCCCAGTGCTACCGCCCGCCTGCGTCCCCCGCAGACAGCGCTTCGTGGCCCCATAGGGAGCTCCACCGAAGGCCCCAGTGCCACCGCCCGCATGCGTCCCCCCTACCCATTACAGCGCTTCGTAGCCCATAGGGAGCTCCACCGAAGGCCCCAGTGCTACCGGCCGCATGCGTCCCCCCCACCCAGTACATCGTTTCGTGGCCTCATAGGGAGCTCCACCGAAGGCCCCAGTGCTACCGCCCGCATGCGTTCCCCCCCCACACAGTGCAGCGCTTTGAGGCCCCATAGGGAGCTCTACCGAAGAAGACATTCACAATTGCGGCACCCACAACTGCAAATGGATGGGTCCTTCGCCAGAATAATTGTTCCAATGCGCGGCCCCAGGACAGTTCGAACCTTTCTTTGGGATGATTTTTTCGTGTCCGACGTTTTTGTCCATGGTCCCGGGGCCCGAAAGAAACCCTTGGAGGCCGAAGGTTGTAAAAGCTTCTGGTTCGATCTTTCCGAGTCGTCGGCGGTCCAGGTTCTCGACTCCTCGAAGTCTCCGCCGGATTCGGCGGCCCAAACATGACAGACACATTACATAATGCCTAAACCTTATCCTCGATCTTCCCTGCACACCAGGAAACTGAAGTTTTTCACGTTCAATCCGCAAAAAGGTATCGAACCGGGCAGTTTTTCATCCCAGATCGATTTCTGATTGCACCTTGGGCTTGAAAACGGCTCCCAGAGGCCAACGTGAAGTGAAAAACGCCGCGATTGACATATCCAATCCGCTGGATGCCCGGGTTCCAGGGTCAGGGGCAACGTTAGGGAGGACAGGCACAGGGGGGGACGCATCGACCTCCAACGGCCTATTCATCGCCGATAGGGGCCCTGTAGCCGCCCACTCCGCCTAGGAACTTGCGGATTCGTTATCCGGTGCCTATCGCCGATTTATCGGCGATGCATCGCCGATTCCAGTTGGACGTTTCACCCCTGTGCCTGTTCCTCCCTGACGTTCCCCCTCACGGGTTCCAGGGGCCGGCAAGTCGACCAGATCAAGCCGTCGGGGGCCTGGGTGTGGAGCAGCGGTGGGCTCGCGTGTCCCCTCGGCGTGCCGACACAGCGCGGGCGCGGGCGCCCGGGATGGAGCGACCCACCAGGGTCTCTGTTGAGCAGCTGTTTCGCGGATGCCTCGCGCGGAACCGTATCCGTGCGACCGCGATGTGCCCCGTGAAGTGTTATAGAAGGATCTCTTATCACGTGCGTCCATTAAGTTGCGCGCTCCTCCTGCAATGCTTTCCGCGGTGAGCGCCCTCCTCCCCCTCCTGTCCTCCGCGGCCGGTCCTCCCCCCTCTTTCCCCATCCTGCAGCCGGAGAGTTGGTCCGCCGAGCGTCCCCGGCAACTCGAGCGCCCGCGCGGATTGCCCCTGCCGCGCCGCGACGGCAGAACGTGTCCACTGCGCTGGGAGAGCCTCAGGGGCGTGCAGGAGGCGCGGCGCCCTCCTCGTGTGAACGCCCGCGCGCCTGCCGAGGTGGTGAGCGCTGCGGCGCCGCGGGCGAGGAGGACCCCGGCGCGGCGGCCGAGTTCCTGGCCAACGTCGCGGAGAGGCCTTCGGGCCCTGCTCCGCCCCACTGCGGCCCCCGTGCGCGCGCGCCCGGGCCCCCAGGATCGGGGAAACGCAAGGCTCGCGTGCGCTCGAACTCGGGTTGAGCGCGTCCCGGATTTGGGTGGCGAGCGCGTCCTGGATTTTTACGGTCCAGGTTTCGTGGGATGTCTGCAGCGGGAGCTCGCGTCTGGGTCTCGTCATCTTCATGATGGCCCCGTCAGGCCAACCCGACTCCCCCGAACCTGAGTCCGTCTCCCCGATCAGAGGAACAGTTCTGCGCATGATCCGGCGTGGCACTGCTGAGGCACCCTGTGATGCTCGAGGCCCCACGCTTCGACGCAGTTCCACGCCGAGACTCGAGTAGTTTGCACCAGCCTGTGGCTGCCCTGAGGTGGTGGGCACGGACATCGGCCCCGCCAGCCCCAGACCCACGACGTCGGATCATAGCGGGAGGTCCAGCCAGACTGGTTCCAGCGGTGGATCTCCAGGCGCAGCCTCTGCCTCGCATCCCGCTCAGAGAACCCGACCTCGCAGCGATCCACGGAATGCCGCATGGCCAGCTCCGGAAACCCTTCCGCCGGCAGTCTGTGCTGCGCGGCGACGCAGCGGGAGAAAGGGAACGAGAAGCAAGTAGACGAAAGCAAACGCGCAGGCGGGAGGCCAGGACTGGCGGGACAAAGCAGGCGGGCGGGCAGGCGGGAAGGGACAGAGGGAGATAGCAAGCAGGGAGCAAGGGACGAGAAGGCGGGGGAGAGGAGGGACGGGAGACGAGGAGGAAGAGGGGTGCAACCGCAAACAGACGGGCCAGAATAGAGACCAGGAGAAAAAGGTTACCCGCAACGAGGATACGGACACTACGGCGGCGACGCTAATGCTGGTGGGTGATGGTTGTCGGGTTCGTCGTCGGTTTCGTCGTACTGGAGTGGGGCTGGGCGAAAGGCAGGGCATGGGGCTGGGCGTCGGGAAAGGCGTCGGGGAGGGCGTCGGGATCGTTGTGGGGTGCTTTGCCGAGCCCAGCACGCTGCGGCTTGGTGGGGGTTGCCCTCTGCGGAATCCACCCACCGCCCCCGAAATAGAAGGGGCGCGGGGGGGGCGGGGGGGGGGCGGGGGGCGCTCGTGCAGCCCAGCAAGGATGAGGGGGGGTGGGCGGGGGGCGCTAAGCAGCGCCGGGAAGGCATCACGCGGCGTCCACCGCGGAGGCCGCCGTGGCCGCGGCCATATGGGCCGCGGCCACCGCCGCCCCTCCAGACTGCGTCTGGATGCGCCGCAACGCCACCCGCGCGTTCTCCCGAGGCAGGGAGATCGAGGGTTGCTGGGCGTGTTGGTCCGCCGTTTGGCCAGGACCCCGAAAGCCCTGCGCGCCTCGCGGCCCCACCCGCCGCCGTGGGCTTCTACCGCCATGGGGAGGAAGGTGAAGCCCTGCGCCGCGCACTGCCGCGTGGTGTCCTGGTGCTGACTGTAGAACCCCTCGTGCCAATCCGTCGGCGCGCTTGACGAAACGGCCGAAGCGGCGAGGAGAACGGCGCGCATCCCGGACGTGACGGCACAGTCCCAGGCCGCCGCCGTGCCGTTGTGCCACCAGGGCAGGTAGACGTCGGCGGGGCGGCGGTCGTTGTCGTCCACCTGGGAGCCGCCCTGCTCACCTCCGGGGGTGGCCAACCCGATCTACAACGATTGCTCCACGCTGCTCCCGGGTCGGCCTTACTGCCCAGAGGGAGAAAAGGCATCGATACCGCTATGTGCGTTTCGGCCGTTTTCCCCTGTTGGGCCTCCTGGGAGGCCCTCGTCGCCACCGCTGGTTTCGCTTCGAAATTCTGGTCCGAGCGCACCCTGGAAGAGGTTTGGGGAAGAGCGGTATCAGTACCTGTTAGGTTCCCCTGGGCCCGAACTTCCGACGATGGTGTTTGTTTTCAATCGTTGGGCCTTTTCTCCGCTGCGGCCCTCGGGAGGGCTGTTCGCGGGCTACGGGGCAACACGTGATGGAACCAGGACGCAAAAATACCCCACCCGTCGGGGCGCGAGAATGGGCGCGCTCGCGGTATGGGCCAGGGCCCAGGAAGGGCGTTCTTCTCCAGGGGGCGGCGCGAGGGCGTGGAGGTGATCGCACCTCGCGCGGCGCGAAGGCCCAATGTTTGGTGATGACAAGCGTGCCACCAGCAGCGGGCTCTTAGCCTCAGCGCCTGACGCACGATCGGACATCCCGCGCGGGCTCTGGTCATTTCAGTGGGGGCGGGCACCATCAGCAGAACCCAGTATTCAAACAATCGCCAATGTTTGGGTCGCAATGGGAGGTCCTGGCCAATCAGGACCTAGAACGCACCAAACGTGGCAGTCTTTGCGCGAGCCCCCCATCTGTATGTCAGTCCCTCCTCATCATTCCTATCTTCTGTAGTTTGCCCCTGAAGCGGCTTCCTCCTTTTCCTGTCTGCCACCTCCTCATCCTCCTCCTGCTCCTCTTCTCCCTTTGGACTTATCCTAGTACGCGCTTTCGGCGTAGGCTGTGTGAGGAAGGCTGAGCCGCGAGTGAGGTTGCTGAGTGGCGCCAGCGAGGGGATCCAGCGCAGAGCAACAATATCCACGCGGACACGAGGGATTTTTTCGTGTATGCAGCTGTTTGTGTCTCTAGTCGGGTTCTCTCGCTGCTGAAATGGGCGTTGACCCTCCAGGGGGCGAAGGCAACATGTGTCCAGACATCCAATATACTTGTATATACACATACACGTATACATGTTATATATATATATATATATATATATATATCGTCAGCGTGCTTCGCGTGTCCTGGGGTGCATTTGCGGGCCCTTGTTTTTGTTGGGCTGGCCGCCAGGCGCTGCCCAAGTGGTTTCACTGTGGGGTCCAGGGGTCTGGCATCCTTCTAGTCGAGTCTGATCTGTAGGTCGACCTAGCAATCCAAAAGGCACGCCTACGACCTGCGCATCGCAATCCGTGCCTGTCCAGTAATCCTGGGACGGCGTGGCCCTCGGAGGGATCTGGTGCCCTCTCGCGTGCTCACTCCAATCCAAACTCGACTGTGCCGCGCATCCTTGCTATATAGATCGATGCCGCTGGGGTGAAGTACATCCGCTTAGGTGAGCGGGGCAGCCCACTTAGCCTGGATCGCCAACCTCCCTACGCCACTTAGGGCTTTTGTAGCCCTCTGATTCGCCAGATTTGACCTGATATAACCACCTTCGTAACGGCCTGTAACCCTCCCTGTCTCATCATTTACCAAAAACATCCCAACCTAAGCCGAAGGTTCGAGACCCCCCCAACAAAATCATCGTGTTGGGGGGAATCTGGGTTCCATCGTGTTTCCTCCATGCTCTGGGGTGCCCCCCACACAAGAGATTGTCGAAACCAACAGTGACGTCGGGGGTCGGGTTGGGGTGGTCTGGTAATCCAGAAGCCGCATTAAAGTGATCATTTGTTTTTTGGCCCCCCCTCTGTCACAGAGGGGGTCTGAGATGCCCCCCCTCTGTCACAGAGGGGGTCTGAGATGCCCCCCCCTCTGTCACGGAGGACCTCGTTCTGGGTGCTCTTCTGCCACGGGAGCTCCCGATACGATTGGAGACGATAAAATGTGATAGCGGGATGGGGGATTGGAGGGGGAGGGAGAAGAAAACGATGAAGGAGAGGAGGCAACGACAGCACCGATGAAAGCACCGTTTCTTTTTCCTTCTCCGCTCGGGCAGCGGTCGCCGAGCACGACGGCGCGCGCGAGTCGCCGCCGCTCACGATGCATTGGCAAGGCCTCCGCTGCTGCGGAGGGTCGACGTTCGGCCGATGAGGCCTCCCTCCGCTGCTGCGGAGGGGCGGCTCCTGTGCGATGGTTCAACTAAGTTTTTCCCAGGGATTGGTTTCGGGGGGGGGTTCGACCCACCTCCAAGTCGTGGTCGCGACCTCCCAGTGCCCCTGGCCGCTACTCCACCCACTGTGGCTGCTCCACCAGTCACTGGGGCGTTGGTCGCTGCCGAATGCAACTTGCATGTCGCGCCAGGCGGAGTCGACCATGCGGTCCTGCAGCGAGGAAGCCTCGCCGCTCGGCTGTTGCCACTCGCGCTCCTCGCCCTCCTTGGTGCGCCACCACTCATCCCTGCGCCACTCCTCGTCTGTTGGTTGCTGCCGTGGCGTTTGTGGCCTCCGCTGCTGCGGGGGCTCTGGCGGCTCGTGGCCGAGGGCAGCGATCGCGTCCGAGATGTAGATGGCGGCGCCGCGCTGCCCTCGCTGCTCCAGCGGCGCAGGCCCTGGAGATGGGCACTGCGGGGTCGGCTGCCACCTGGGGGGTGATAAATAATTATTTCTATATCCCCTCCCTGTCAACTCCCGCCCCTTCCCGACACTCATTTCCTTATGTCACCCCTCGTCCTGCTCAGCCTATTCCTCATTCCCTCTCCTCCCTCCTGCCCTCCCCGTGCTCCACCGCCCCGCTCCCCCCCTCCCCCTTTCAACCCCCCGCCGCGACCTTCCATCGCCAGCCGCGGGCATGTCGCGGCCGTCGTCCGCGCTTTCGTCTGCCCATCTTGGTGGGCGCCACGCCTGTTGGGCGCGCTCGTCTTGCTCGTCCCTCTCGCTGTGCTGCTCTGGTGCCTGGCGCTCGGGCCCGTGCTGCTCGGGCGGCAGCGGCGCCCTGAGCGCAGCTGCCAGCTGTTTCTGGGCGCGCCTGTCTTTCTTCTCTTTGGCTCTCTCCTGCTTCCTCCCCGGCGAACGCGCGCTGGCCATGCGCATTTGGAACAGGAGAGGGTAGTGGGCGCCGCCGTGCCAGCGCCCCTCCACCTCCACGGTCTCTGGCGGGAACGTCTTCTGCAACGCGCGGAAGAGGGTCACCTCGCGATTACTAGAGAAGCGGTGGTCCCCTCTAGCCTCAGCCTCGGCGCGCCTCAGTTTCTCACTCTCCTTCTCTTGGATCTTGCGTTGGCATTCCTCTGACTGAGTCAGTAAATCCTGGAGGTGCTCGCGGGCGTCTTTTTTCGGGTAGTAGCAAGAGTAAGGCATCCCAGGGCCTCCGTTCTGGCTGTGGTGCCAGTACGTCGGCTGCGATGATGGGCTGGTGGCGGCCCCCGCTGCTGCGGGGGCCTCTGCCTTGCTTCTGTTACGGTACCCGATCTCACCGATCACCGACTTGCGTGCGAAGAGCAACCCCGTCTCGTCTCTGTCGTGCACGGCGCTCAGCGGCCAGCACAGGGTGTACTCGCCAGGCCTGTTGAGAACGAAGATGCCGCAGCTGTCCAAGCACGGAGTGCCGTCCAATCCGCGCCAGAAGTACGCTGCTGCCGTCTCCAATCGCATGCCTAGACCCCGAAGACTCGGCAGCGTCTGTGTGAGCGCCATGTTGAAATCCCCACAAAGGATGTCAACGCTGTTGTCCTGCAAGATGGTCGCCAACCTCGGCCACCACGTCTTGTGAGCCTCGTTAAAGCCTCTGGATTTTTCGCCGCGTCGCGGTGGAGGTGCACCGCGCGCACCCGCACTTTCGAGCCGAAGTGGGCGTAGGTTTGATCGAAGTAGAGCTCAACCACCATGATCCTCGAGAACGCTTCCATCTTGCGCCCTCTTGCTGTTCTGTAGTGGCCGTCGACACTCCTTTCCCAGTGGAGCAGCCGCATTTCGTAACACAGATTTGCGCGCGCAGCGATGCACAAGGACTTGTCCCCACGCCCGCGCAGGGTCAAGTATTCGTACTCTGGTCGATTCTGGAGCTGTTGGCAATCGCCAACACTCGCAGCACGACTTCCTCTTGCTGTCGCCATCGCTGCTGCGGGGGCGACAAAAGGCCCACCGCTGCTGCTGCTTTGGCCCTCCGCTGCTGACGCACCCGCTGCTGCGGGGGCGTCCGCCTGCAGCGGCGGTGGTCTCCCTGGCCGCTGTAGGATTGACTCCATCTGCCCCTCACATTCCGCAAAGCACGCCACGAGAGCAGGGCAATGCCGCAGCTGCAACTCAAGTCTCCGCCGCTGGTCCGCGTGGTTGGTCTCGCTCGGCATGGAACCCCAGTTCCCGAACAGGACGGAAAGGTTGCCCACGTTGTCGTTCCGTGGCCTGTTCACGTCAGCCGCTTTTTTTTTCGCAGAAGAATTGTGGCGGGACGGTGTCGCGAAGAACGCATTCGCGCCGCTCGACGTCGTTGGGCGGCCTGCAGCCCCTAAATTCCTGAGGCTCTTCGTCATCGCTCGGATCCACCACGGAGTCGCCTGGGCGGGTGCGTATCGTAGAAACTTCTGATCGCGCCGCCGCTGCTGAGCTTGAGACGCCAGGCGGCGCAGCCCCCGCTGCTCTGACCCTTCCAGGGTTCTGCCTGACCACCTACAGGTCGCCAAACCTTCCCAGATTTCGCTGTGAACACTGCCGTCAGTCGGCCCCGAGGCCCCGCTGCTGCGGGGCCCAATGGGCTGCTGCTGCTGCTGGCGGCCGCGGCCATCGCTCCCTGCCCCCGCGTTGCAGGGGGGGCGGCCGTCAGAGCCGAACTCCTGGGGCCGAAACGGCGGTGGAAGGAGGGGGGCGGGGCGAAGAGGAGGAAGACGGGGCGGATAGGGAAGGAAAGGGCGGGCAGAGAGAGAGGGGGAGAGAGAGAGGGAGAGCCAGGGAGATAGTGAGAGAGGGAGAGAGAGAGAGAGAGAGAGAGAGGGAGAGAGAGAGAGAGAGAGAGAGAGGGAGAGAGAGACAGAGAGAGAGAGAGAGAGAGAGAGAGAGACGGACGACGATAACGAGAGAGAGAGAGAGAGGGATAGAGAGAGGAATGATATAATGACCAGGAGAGATCAGGGAGAAGGAGGGGGGAGAGCAGGAGGAGGGGCGGAGTGATCGACACCCGCGTGGTTTTCTCCCCCTGCCTGCTCTCCCCCTCCTCTCACCTCCTCCCCCGTCCCCCCTCCTCCCTGTTTCTTCTGCGCAAGGCCTGCGCTACGTCCGCGCGCGCACGCGGCACCTCAGTCGCAGGCAGGTGGAAGAGCAGTGGCTGCTGCCCGAACTCACACCCCGCGCCTCGCCGCTGCTGCGGCGGGCCGCGCCTCTCAGAGGCCCCCAGCTGCAGGGGGCGCAAGCGCCAGGGAGCCAGACAGACGGCGTCGCGTCTCACTGTGCACAAACATGCTGAAAGCTCTCGGGTTGCCCCCCAAGTACTCGTCTATGACGTTCTGCAACCATGTGGCAAACGTCTCCGGCCACTTTCCACCGAAGTCCTCCATGCCAGCGGCGTCCCATTCCCGCCGAAACCAGTCAAAATCTGACCGCTGAGCTGCAGAAAGCCCAGAACCCAAAATCGCAAGGCGATTCAGCGCGTCGTACCTCGACGTTCGACCCGCCACGCCTCCGCAGCTGCGAAGGCCCGCGCCCAGCTCGGATAACCCGACATGCTTCATCCTGTGTTTGATATCTATGGCTGCCTCTGCGTCTAAGAGTTTGGCTTGCTGTGTCCTCAGCAGCTTGCGCGCTTTCTTTACGTCGTCCCCCAGGCGGGTTAGCTCTTCTCTGCGCCGCGCCTCGACATCCCGCTGTCGTTTCTCGTTTCTGAGCGTCGCCTCGCGGGCGTCCTCGCATGCTGCGAGGGCTCGCTGAACCCCAGGATCTTCCTTCGACACTTCACGCACTCGCCTCCGTTCTTTCCGTAATTGCGTCTCCATGAACGTGGCCCCCGCGATGTCGCCCCAGCTGCGCAACTCCTCAGCGATCGACGAATACGTTCTCATCAATCCAGACGTCTGCTCCGCAGTTTCCATACGAGACGTCGACAGGCCAGGCGGTGCCTCCAGCGCGCTCTCCCCCGCCGCTGCTGCGGTGAGACTTTGATTGGCCCATTCGTAGTCAAACTCGCCAGCGGCGCTCCACCCGTCGTCGTCCTCGCTCCCATCATCTTCATCTCCTTCGAGGGCGTCGACGGAATTGCCACCCTCAGTGCCCCCGCTGCTGCGGAGACCCTCGGCTGCGTCTTCCGCCCCCTCCATGCCATGCCAAATCTTGTCGCCCTCGTCCAGAGCCGCGTCGTCTCCAAGGTTTGCGAACACGTCGTCGCAGTGGCCGCGTCGAGGGTGCGGGAGGACCAATCGCATGATGTCTTTGTAAGTCCATCTCAAGCGCCCCGCCTGTACCTCTTCTTCGACCTCCGCTACTGCGGCGGCGACCTTCTACGCATCCCCAACTTTCTCCAGAAATGGCCTGCCTCCTTGCATATGCGCGCGTCCAAGTCCGCATCCCACAGATTTGCCTTGAAACCAGTTTCCCAGTACCCGTCTGCCGCAGCCAAGTGAAGACTCATTTGGGACATCACTTCCACCATCAAGTCAATGCATTCTAACTTGTCCAGCTGTGGGACGCACTGGCCCAGCCTCATGGCTCTCAGCAGCGCGGCTCCTTCTCTCTTCATGTACTCGCGCTTGGCGTGTTGATTCAGATGTGTGTCCACAGTTTGGAGGATTGGGGTTACGCCGCCCCCGTGCGGGATGAACACGTACCCTCGAGACCAACATAGCTTACTCACAAGCGGGGACAAGTGAGGGCCATGATCATCCGCCATCATAATTCTCCACTCCCGCTGCTGCGGAGGCTCTGGCAGATGAGGGAGGTGGCGGTCCAGGTACGCGAGCACGCACGGTGTCCGGTAAGACCCCTTGGTGCTGGTGGTCGCCGACACCCATCTGCCGAACCCTCGGCGCCGAAGGTGTTCGAGCAGGCGCGGCCTCAACTTCTCTCCTCCCCCCTCCGCCTTGAACATGCACTCCATCGGTGGGGGGCCTTCTCTCCGCAGTCGATCCTTGTCGCTCATTGTCATGAAATTGGCCGCCCACCGCTCCCGCACCGCCCGGCACTCCACCAGTGGCACTTCGACCCCCGCTACTGCGAGGGTCCTCACGCCAGCTGATCCTGTTTCATTGTGGTGGAAAGGCGACTGGTCGAAGTTCTCCATCTCGGGATCCTGCTCGTTGAGTAGCACGCACGCGGCGCGCGCCCTAAACACGTTCAGCCAGCCTCGCTCGAGGCGCTCTTCCAAGACGGGCAGCGGGCACTTGTACTTCCTGTTCGGGTACCGCATGCTGAGGCCGTATTCCTTGCGCCAGGAGGCCCACCAGCGCGACCTCAACTCCACGGCGGCGGGTCGCTGCCCGATCCGCAGCTGCTGCGTGACGTACTCGCCCATGAGCTCCAACGCTTTGGTCTGGAGCATGCTTTGCGTGAACCTTGCTATCTTCGCTGGCTCTCTTTGGGTACTTCGCAGTCCACTTTTGATCATCTTCCAATCCACACTGTGCCGAATGGAACTCCACCAGTCAAACAGAGCTTGCCGCAACCAAGGGCATTTTCGAGCTGGGCCCTGTCCCTGTTGTGGCATCCTTTTCCGCCCTTTCCACTTCAGGAGGCGCCCCTGCCCATGCAGCTTCTCGTGTCCCCGCGGCTGCCGAACAGCCCCCGCTACTGCGGAGGCGTATTTCGACGACAGAAAAGCCTTGTGCCAGCGCCGCACAACGTGCGTGCGCTTCCTGAGAGGGAGACGGGACATGGAACCCCAGTCCCACGCATCCATGAATGAACGCGCCCCTCCATACGGAAAGCGGTCTCCAGGCGTCCAGCCTAAAGAGCGCATGTGCTCGTCGAAAGCACCCGCTATCTCCATCCTCGAGCACAGGAGCGACGGGACCACCACGCGCTTCTTGTTCTGGGCGGGGGCTTTGCGCTCGCAGCCGCGGTTCCTGTACCTCAAGAGCTGCTCCTCCCGCTCTGCGGGCATCAACTCCCGAGCTACGTCCAGGGCGCACGCAGCGTCTGTCAGTCCTGTCCACCATTGGATGGCTTGCACGAGCTCCTGACAGACAGCCTCGGCGTCGACTTCCACCACGGCCAAGTCCTCAGGTGGCGCCGCCGCTGCTGCGGCGGCAACGCCCTGTGCTCTCGGAGGGGCGGCGTGGCCAGGCTGCGGGACAAGTTCTTCGTCGTCTAAGGCGCTCTGCAGGCGACGAAGCTCCTGGACGTCATCCTGCGTGACTTCTTGTGTCAGGACCATCGCGTCGAGGAACCACGCCAGCCGCACCCTTTGCACGATGTAGTCCGCGATGTCCTGGCGGGCGGGCATGGAGGAGGGGCAAGGGGACTCGGCGGGGAGGGCACGAGGGGAGAGAAGGGCGGGATGGGAGAGGCATGAAGGCAGAATGGGGAGACAAGGAGGGGAAGAGCATGTGGGGGCAGCAGAGATGGAAGCGAAGGATCAGGGTGGTCGGAGAGAGCAACTGTCCTGGCGGAGCTCCCTGCGAGACTCTCGCGTGGAAACCTCCTGGGTCATCTGCAACATGCAATCCAAACCGCAGTCCCCGTCTGCGACTGTGGACACGACGAACACACCGAGAGCCGAATAGAAACCGTCCACCGTCGAAGCATCTCCCGTGAAATCCACAAAGTCGGTGGAGACGCCTGCGATAAAATGATTGCATCGAAACAAAGGATACTCCTCCGACACGGGGGCCCAGTCCGGTGGCCCCGAGTCTCGGGGGACGGCGCAACACGCGATCGCGTCCACCGCAGGCTCGCGGGTTAACTCCTCTAGTTTCCACGGCGGCAAGACAGCTTTGCAAAGGTCGACTCTGTTGCGTCCTTCCCACACGTAGACGCGCACCTTCCGCAACAGCGCAAAGATTACGAAAGCAGAATATCCTATCCACTCTCGGCCTCCCCCCGGCCTTCCGCGAATACTGCGCGACAGCTTCATCAATTTCTCGAAGCACCTCTGGCCTTGTTCTGAAAGTGCCCCTGCAGGCGCCCCCGCTGCTGCGGGGGCGCCTGCAGGGGCAACCGCAGCGCCTGCTGTCGCGGCTGTCTGTTCACAGGCGGTAACTGCCGCAACTTCCGCCCCTGGAAGCACGGGTCCCGCTACGTCGCGAACAGCAAGCGGGGCGGGTTGGGGGAAAGCGACAGGGGCAACCTCCTTTGCTGAGAGAGCTGCTGTTGCCGCGGAGTCCTTCAAGACAGACTCCACTGCGGAAGCGGCCTCGGCGATTGCGTCGGCGCCAGGCGCGCCAGCAGGACCTACGGACGCCTCCGCTGCGGCGGGCTCTGCAGAAGGGCACGCGCACGGCGCCGCCGCCACTTCAGGAGGAGGCGCGCACGCTTCCGCTGACGCACCCGCTGCTGCGGGGCCGTCAGAAGAGCCCACATACGGCTCCGCTGCCACTTCAGCAGGGGCCACGCACGCCTCCGCTGACGGCCCCGCTGCTGCGGGGCCTTCAGCAGGGCCCACCGACGGCTCCGCTGCCGCTTCAGCAGGGGCCTCGCACGCCTCGGCCGGCGCCTCCGCTGCTGCGGGGGCTCCCGCTCCTGCGGGCCACCCGCCCGCGCATTGCACTAAATGCCAGGGCGCTTGCAAGTCTGACCACTTATTGTAGTCCACGGAACCGTCCGCCAGACGATGGTCGCTGGGACACGGCCACTGCGAGCAGAAATGAATCTTCTTACACATGCGTCTGCCAGAGTCATAATGGCAAGCCGCGCCGCTGCTGCGGCGCATAACGTACCCGAATCCGAATATTGTCCCCTTTAGTTTCCGTGGGTTCATGAGCACGAAGTCGGGGTCTTTCTTTTTGTCTTCTTGGTACCAAAACTCCACAAATTCGCTGGCCTCGCGGTCGTGCCCGACTCGCAGAGGCGCGTTTGCAGGGCGAGCGTCTCCTGGGTCTGGAGGCGGAGCGGCTGCGGCTGCCATGATGCCGAAGCCATGCGCGCGCACACGCGGCCGCCCTCTGGTCTCGAGCCCAGCGCTGCAGGGCAAGCAAACGGCCGCATCCCCCCACAAGGAGGATGTACAAGGGGGCGGGAGGAACGAGGAACAAGGGAGATATGCGGGGACCAGCGGACACACGCCTGAAAAAAACACGACCGTCGGCATGCTTCGCGAGGGTTGCTGCTGTGAGATGGGCTGGTGAGGAGGGGCCCGAACGACTCACACCAGGACGAGCGGCCCGAACGACGCGCAGAAAACTCAGAAGCATGCGCACACGAACGAACGCCCCGAACGACTCCGAGAACACTCCCCAGAAAACAAGGCCAGAATGTAGGAAGTCGTCGACATCGTCGTCGAGGGAAGGCGAACGCGGCACGGGGGATGATGATAGTCTCCTCTTCCACCGTGAAGCAAGAGCCCCCCCCAAAAAAAAGCGGGCCGCTCGGGCGTTTGTACTAGACGCCAAAAGTGCAACATCCCTGCAGGCCGCCTCTGCAGGAATTGAGGCGCAGCCCCTCCCGCAGCCGCACTGCGGATGCGCCAGCGGGCGCGGGGGAGCGGCGGTGGCGCCAGCGCGCAGCTGGTAGCTGTCCCCTCCTCCCCCCCCATCATGGCGATGATGAGAATGATGAGCATCCTACGATGATGAGGCCCTATGTCCTGTCCCAGAGTCTCGGGCCCCGCCCTGGGCCGCGGGCCACGCCCCTGCGACCGTGTTATATATACATACATATATATATATAAATACACACATATACGTATGTACATACATATACGTCGACACACCATACATACACAATATATACATATATGCATCATGTAATCAGTCAGCGGAGGCCCGACGCCGCCCAAGACGACCGCACGGAGCGAGAGGCAGAGCGTGCCTCGAGACAATATTTTCTGTTTCTCAGGGGTTTTCTATGGTTGGCGACGCGCCGCCACCTGCTTCGCTTTCGATGCGCCCTTCACGGTTCCGAGGAGATCCGCCATGGGATCCCGACCTTTTTCTCCCGCTGCTGCGGGAGATCCTGCTGCAACCCCCGCTGCTGCGGAAGCGTTTTTCACAGGAGTCGACGCTTCATCCACGTTGCCTCCTTCTCCGACGCGAAGCTTCCCAAGCACTTGCTCTAACATTGTCGTTTCGTTCAAGGCGCCCTTCACGGCACTGAGACCACGGACCACCTTGAGCATGCACAGGCGGTGCTTTCCGACGGGCACGAAGGCTTCTAGGCTTTCCTCGCCGCCAAAGGGAACATAGCGCTCCTCAAATTCCAGAGCAAATCCCGATGTTCCCTCGTGACTTCGGCACAGTCCGCCCGTCGCGCAGAGCACCCCCATGCTCGCGTCATCTTGGCGCGCTGCTTTCCCGATAACGACATCCCGCCATGTTTCCGATGCCTTGCGTTTCATGCCGCCGCGCGCAAGCCCTCGCTGCTGCGAAGGCGCCCGCGTTCTAGGTGTCAACTCCCCTCACTGGTGATCCGCCTGAAAACGGCTATGGAAAGCGGACTCCTCGTCTCGAACAAATCCTCCTACTTCTCATCGGACTCCAAAACCTAACCACTTCTTGTGGTCGCTTTTCCACGGCCACTGCGAGCATAAATGAATATTCTTCCATGTGCGTTTGCCATATTCATAATGGCAAGCCGCGCCGCTGCTGCGGCGCATAACGTAATTACCCGAATCCGAATATTGGTCTCTGTAGTTTCCGTGGATTCATGAGCACTCTGTCGGGGTCTTTAGTTTTGTCGTGTTGCTATAAAAACTCCACATTCGTTGACCTCGCGGTCGTGCCCGACCCGCAGAGGCGCGTTTGCAGGGCGAGCGTCGCCTGGGTCTGGGGGCGGAGCGGCTGCGGCGGCCACGATGCGGAAGCCATGCGCGCGCACACGCGGCCGCCCTCTTGTCTCGAGCCCAGCGCCGCAGGGCAAGCAAACGGCCGCATCCTCGCAATGATCCTCCTGTCGGTGCTGCTAGTGTGATGTTGCTGCTGCTGTTGCTCCTCCTTCTCCTCCTCCTCCTCCTCCCCCTCCCCCCCCCCATCCTACTGGTCCCAACCCCTCCGCCCCGTCCTCGCCAGATTCCGCGAGTTCCTTTTTGTCCTCTAGCGCGCGAGCGCTGGAGAGCCGCAGGCTCGCGATCCCCCGCGCGTGCCCTAACCCCTGTCCAGTCGACAGGAACCCGCAGGCATCCACCTCAGCGGTCAGCGCGCCGCTGGCGCGGTGCATGCACCGAGTCTGTTTGCACAAAAAAAGCCGTTGTAGCGGTCAGCGCGCCGCTGCTGCGGCGCGCGCCAGCGAGCGGATAACGAGGGCATCACTGCTTGTGTCCTGTTTGATGGCTTTCTGGACCACGTCCTCCAAGAACGCTAGAAGAACCTGCTTTTGCTGCGCACGGGTGGACTGTTTCAAGGGCGTCGTCACTTCCGTCAACGCCACGCCTGTGGACCATTTCTCCTCGTTCAGATCCTGAATCCTGGAGGCCCACGTTCGGCCTGCCATTGGCCCTCCTTTGACCTCCAGTGTCCACATCCCAGACGGGCACCACCTGGTGGTCCACGGGCGCTTCTCGTCCAAAGCGTCGTCCTCGTCGTCGTCGTTGGGTTCGGGGACGCTTTTGCCCTGGCTCTCCTCGCACAGGTAATGCAGAAGCCAAGGCAGGTCCTGACTATGAACGAGTAGTTGCCCATATTTGTTCTCATACACACAAATCTCTTTCGTGTCGGCCCCATCTGGCTTAGGAGACATCGGCATGGTTACTTTGCAGAGCGTGCCTCGAGGAAACCCTTTCTGTTTCTCAGGGTTTTTCTTCGCTTTCGATGCGGCCTTGACGGTGCCGAGGAGATCCGCCATGGGATCCCGACCTTTTTCTCCCGCTGCTGCGGGGGACCCTGCTGCAACCCCCGCTGCTGCGGGGGCCTCTTTCACAGGAGTCGCCGCTTCATCCACGTTGTATCCTTCTCCAGCGCGAAGCTTCTCATACAATTGTTCTAACAAGTTTGTTTCGCTCAAGGCGCCCTTCACGGCACTGTGGCCACCGACCACTTTGAGCATCCACAGGCGGTGCTTTCCGACGGGCACGAAGGCTTCATTGCTCATCTCGCCGCCCAAGACAACACAGCGCTCCTCGCATTCCAGAGCAAATCCCGCTGCTCCCTCGTGACTTCGGCACAGCCCGCCCGTCACGCAGAGCACCCCCATGCTCGCGCCATCTTGGCGCGCTGCTTTCCCGACAGCGACCTCCCGCCATGCGTCCTCTGCCTTGCGTTTCATGCCGCCGTGCGCAAGCCCCCGCTGCTGCGAAGGCGCGCGCGTCCTAGGTGTCGCCCCCCCTCAAAAGTGAACCGCCTGAAAACGGCTATGGAAGGCGGACTCCTCGTCTCGAACAGATCCTCCTACTCCTCATCCGCATCATGCTCCCTCCACGAGATTCTTTCCATCTCATCCAACCCATCCCCCTCCTTCTCTCCGAACGAGCACAGCTGCCTTCCCTGTCCCTTGACCGCCCCTCTGCCCCTTGAGGGGGGGCCTTGTGTGCTCTGACCGACCCTCTGTCCCACAGGGGGGGGGCGCCCTGATCGAACGACCACCCCTGTTTCACAGAGGAGGGCGCGCGGAAACGCACGACCCCACCCCCTCTGTGACAGAGGGGGTCCCGCGCTTTTCCACCCGACCCCCTCTGTGACAGAGGGGGGTCCCGCGGAAAAGCGCGGGACCCCCTCTGTCACAGAGGGGGTCGGCCTTGTGTGCTTCGACCGCCCCCCTGTCCCACAGAGCGTCCCGCGAACAGGACGGCAGGAGCGATGAGCAGGACGATGAGCACGGAGAGAGGAAAACAGGACACGGGAGGGAGGCGGGAACGGACGAGGGGGGACGGAGACGGAGGCGAGGCGCGAGGGGAGGGCAGGACGAACATAGAGGGAGAGGAGCAGGACGAGACCTGGCAGGGGATATGCACCAGGAGAGAGATCTCATGGAGGAAGAGGAGGGGAGGGGACGAGAGGCACTCACATTTTCCGCATTTGCAGGCCCTCGCACTTGCTCCATTTCTCAGCGGCCGCCGCGCCGCCATGAAAATTGACGTACCACCGACACTACTGCGGCTGATGCGTGACCTCTCCCATCCCTGTCTGGTGCTGTTTCTGCTGCCCCCCTCCCCCCTCCCTCTTCGACCTCCTCTCCCCGCCCTTTTCCTCCTCCCCTCCAGCTGACGGCTGCGGGCTGCGACGGGTGGATCATCGACCGCTGTCATCTGCCGCTCCGTTTCGCGCACCCTCCGCTGCTGCGGCGGGATCGCACGAAGTGGGCCCCCTGGCCAGGGATTGTCATCTTGCCGCTCTTGGGGGTTTTCCGTCCCTCCTCGGCGTCCTTCTTCCGTTTCTTCTCCTGCTCTTTCTGCTCCTTTTGCCATGCCTGCTTCTCCTTGTGGGTGTCGGTGGCCCTCTTCTCCTTTGTGATCTGCAGCATCAGCCGATCTCCGCGCACCAGCGGCACCGCGTTGTACATGCACGGGACAAGCACGCTGCAGACGCGGAGGGGGGCGGCTGGCGGGCACTTTGTCATTGTCTGGAACTCTAGTGGTCGAAGTGCAACGTTGAACTTCCAGTGCTCCTGTCCCTGCACTAGCTGGGCTCGGGCAAGTTCTTCTGGTGTCATCCTCTCAACTCCCCAAAAGAAGTGCAAGGACTCGGTACCTCCGAACTTAAACTGGTACGGATTCTCTTCCTGTTCGGCCTCGCCCTGTGCAGGCGCCGCTGCTGCGGGGGCCGCCTCGTCGAGCTGCGGACCCACGGGCGCCTCGCCCTGCGCAGCCCCCGCTGCTGCGGAGGCCGCTTCCTGCGGCGCGGGCTTGAGCTCCAGCTCTGGTAATTTGAAATCAGGTTGTGCCCAATATGTTTCCATTTTCTCGACAGGAGTCGGACGTTTCTCACCGACTAGCACCTCCACTGCCCGCGGATTGCTCGAGACTTTCGGGAAAATCTTCGCGGTGGGGCAGCAAGGGAAGAGCATCAGTTTCCCCTCGGCGATGTCCCCAGTAGCCACCACATGGACACTCTTGGCTTGAACGTCATATTGCATCTGGACGGGTTGGGCGCAAGTGTCCGCGTGACGATGGAAGCCAGTCATGACTTCCGCGATGCTTGCTTGGTGCCACCTGTCTGTGTCGAGATTGCCAGACGGAGCCGAAGCGTGCCACGATTTCACTGGGACCACCATCAGGCTGTTCACGGGCTTGGACACTTCAGACATCTGCCTGTTCAGAGGCTTGTCTTCTTCGTTGAACTCTATCAATACTGGCTGCGGGCGAGAGCCCTCGCCACCTCCGCTGCTGCGAGGGCCAGCGGGTTTCTCGGGGGCCGCGGGCAACTTGTCGGTCCACGGCGCAGGAGGGGGCGGGAACTCTTTCTGTGCGTTCTTTTCCATTTTCTGCCAGGCCTCGCGTACTTCAGCATAGTACGGACGCACTGTCTCGCACACGGCCTCCACAACTGCCTCCAGACGAGGTTTGTTAGCCTTCACCCTTACGTACACCTGGTAGAAGGTGTCCGTCGCAGTCAGAACCGCCCCCGCGGTCAAAGTCGCGCTCTTCTCCTCCCCGTGGGCCTCCGCTGCTGCGGGGGCCAATGTGCGACGGACATACCCCAACAAAGAATTGAGCTCCTGTATCCGACTGTTGCCCTCGCTGTGTCCCCAAGCCGTTTCCGGCGCGGGGCATTGTCCGCACCTCGGCTCTTGCGAGTACGCCCTCATGACAAGGGCTACCTTCACATGGGGACAATCTATGGGGAGTTGGTTGAGAACGCTCCAGGTGGCTGGTGCCAGGGAACGTATTTTGTGATCCACCCAACGTCGATCATAATCTAGAATTTGCGGTATGAGCTGCCCTGATGCGGCCCCCACGTTGATGACGAAAGTAAACATGTCCTCGAACCATTTGGCCTTGGCGTACTCGGGATGTCGTTGCGCGCAAGCCTTGAGAACAGTTTCGTACGAGATATTCACGGGGTGTCCTGTCTCAGATCCGCACGATGCTTTCTTGCCCGCCGCTGCTGCGGTGGCGACGAAATCAGCGACGGACGTCAGGACCTCGATTTCGTGAGAGGTCACACCTTTTCCCTGTGGGTCGTTCAGGGCCGCGGAAATGATCGCGGGGCCTTGCGCGAAGACGGCATCGAAGTGAATTTCCCACGAGAGCACCTCGCAAAGCAAACCGTTATCGAGCACGTCCATGAGTTCTGTGAACTTCGGTGCGCGACGCATTTTTGGGATATCCCAGGAACCACCTGTACCTGTCTGGAACTCCTCCAAACCACATCCTTTGTGGTCTTCGGGAATGACCCACACTGCGCCGTGCTTGAGGTTCAGCAGACCAAGGGTTAGGGTGCAGTGGCTCAGCGCCCCGTAGTTGAACGTTGACAAGCTTGTGTACGCCGAGCGTAGAGCCTCCACGGACTTCGTTTTCTGCAAGTTGTGGTCCGCGTGCGCCGTGCACGGCCTGCCATGGAGGCGCTCGTAATCGGCCTTCTTCCCCGCAGGGAGTTCCTGAACAACCACTGCTTCGTGCTGCGCCTCGTTCAAGAGGAACCTGTCTTTCAGAATGCCACACAGGAGATTAACCACTCTGGCAGCGGAGGGGCACGTCCCACCTCTGTTCTGCGGGTGGACGCAGATATCCTCCAAGGAAATTTTGGCCTTCAGCCGCTGGCCCTCGGAGTCCTTCAAGGCATAGCGGCTGCGCAACGTGGCGGCATCATTCAGGGGGACCTGACTTGATGTCCTCGGACATCTATCCAGGCGCCCCCGCTGCTGCGGGGGCAGCTTCCCAAACAGATGCTCCGCGACGGTTGCCCCCGCTGCTGCGGGGCCCCGCTTAAAGCACGAGTGCCTGTCGCGCGCGCGGACAGAAGGAGGGGCCTCACGGATCCGCGGCCTGCCCGCACTTGAGCAAAAGGAGAAGGAGAGGAAAGGCAGATAGAGGGAGAGAGACAGAGAGAGAGAGAGAGAGAGAGAGAGAGACAATGAGAGAGAGAGAGAGAGAGAGAGGCGACGAACGGCGGGTCGACGCGGCCTTCTCAGTTTTTCGATACGCGCACATCCGCCTGAACAGGAGAAGCATTGATACATCGGCCCCCCCCTGTGTGAGAGAAAGGTTGCCCACCCCGAACCCATCTGTGAGAGAAAGGGGCGCTGTGAGAGTTGCGTGTATGGAAGCGATGATCACTACAAAGACATAATGACGGGCGGGAGGTTGCAGGAGGGAGTGCAAGGGGAAGCGAAGCAAAGGAGAGAGCAGGACACAGGTGACAGCACAGATGTCGTGTTTTCCCCCACACCGCATGCGATGCCGCACGCGACGCGCGAAACCGCGCTCCCCCGCGCGCGCGCGAGTGCGCCCCTCCGCCGAGGTCACCCCCCCTCGGCGAAATTCTCGCGACATCCCTCCGCTGCTGCGGAGGAGCGTTCCCCTTGTGCGCTCGGGATGTCGCGGTCATCCTGAGGACCGTACAATCAACCATGTGGGGGCACTGTCGTGTTCATCCGCCCCGTAATTACATGCGAAGGGGGTCGGCGCCTTCTTGCCAGGAGCTGCCGACTGGCGGCATCTTGGACCCTAGTTTGTACCAGTTGCCCCAATGGTCGCGGTACCAAAGTGCCTGATCGAACCCATCGTCATCTTCCACGCCTGTCCTCCGAGCAGTCTTCTCATCCCACAACCCACCACGCTCCAAGACAGCAGCCCCCGCTGCTGCGAGGGCTACAGCAGCCCCCGCTACTGCGAGGGTTTGTTTCTTGGAGCTCGCCTTGCGCCGAGCTAGCGGCCGCGCGGCCGCCTCCGCCGACGCTGCCGTGGGTCGAGCCGCCGCCCCAGCGCGCTTGCTCGAATGAGGTCTGTGGTCCGGTTTCCGAAAACCCCTCTTCTCGCCGACGCGGCATCGTCCCGTCCTTGTGTCGGGTTTCCTATTCCTCTTCTCGCCGACGCGGCATCGCCCGATCCTTGTGTCGGGCTTCCTAACCCTCATGGCTGGCGATCTCGAACCCAAACGGCACGGCGGAGATTGGGAGCGGGACAAAGAGGTGACACATGGAGCGGGACAGGGGCGGGGAGCCCAGGACGGGCAGCAGGACCGACCACGGGACCGGGACCGGGACCAGCACCCCCGTTCCCGGTCCCGGTCCCGGTCCCGGCCCCGGTCCCGGTCCCGGTCCCGTGGTCGGTTCTGCTGCTCGTCCAGGGCTCCCCGTCCCTGTCCCGCTCCCGGTCCCGGTCCCGCTCTCCCCCTGGTCCCGGTCCCGGTCCCGGTGTCGGTCCTGGCCCCTGCAGGACCCCTCCTCCTCCTCCTCCTCTTGCTCGCCCCCCTTTCCCCCCCAGCAAAAAGCAAACGACGACGACGAGCACGGCGACAACGACCGCGATTTCTTCAGCCGCTCAATGCGAGCGCCTGCCTCCTCGCGCGCGCGCGCGCCGAGCCCGGGCCTCAGATCTCTTAATTATGCTAACCCCCGCTGCTGCGGAGATCACCCCTGCGGAGACCACCCCCGCTGCTGCGGAGGTCTCCGCAGCCGCGCGCCGTCAGCTGGAGTCGCTTGAAGGGCTGCGGCGCCGCGACAATGCCTCGAACGCGTCACTGTTGAACGCAAACGTGTCCGCAGGAAGCGGCGACTCCCTGGAGAGGAGCTGCGGCGGGGGAGGCTGCGGCGGCGGCCTCGGGACGAGCGGCGCTGCCAGAGGGCGGGGCGTCTGCGACTCTCTTGGCAGGAGCCGCTTCGGCGGAGGGTGCGGCGGCTGGCTCGGGACGAGCCGCGGTGGCGTAGGGTGCGGTGTCTCCTCCAGCGGGGGGGCCCCGCGGCGTCCTCCTCCACGCGGGGGAATGGCGGTGGTGGTGGCATCATTGGCGGCATGCCTGGCGGACGGCATATCTGGCCTGGGAGGAGCGGGCGCCATGCCCTCGGCCTCAGCATCACCTGACCTGTGTGGGGGGGGTGCGCGGGCGGCGCGGGCAGGAACCGCCCTGCCCACGCCGCCCTGCGGTCGCCGCCCTCCACCTGCCCACTGCGTCTGGAGCGGCTGCGCCCCCTCTGCTCCTGCCCTCTGCGTCTGGAGCGGCTGCGCCCCCGCTGCTGCGAGGGCACTCTCCTCATTCGGTCTTTGCTCCTCTGCTCCCGCTTTCTGCGTGTGGAACGGCTGCCCCCCCGCTGCTGCGAGGGCTTCTTCCTCTTTGGGGTTCTGCTCCTGATATCTTTCTTCTTGTTCTTCTTCTTCTTCTTGTTTTTCTTCATCTTCTCCTTCTCCTTCTTCTCCTCCCTCTCACCTCTGTCAGGGTTGCTCTGTTCGTCCTGGGGCGGCGTGAGGCTGCAGGAGTCGATCCAGAGCGGGGCCTCGTCGCCCTCAAGCTCCTCCTGGGCTCCGTGCGCCCCCGCTGCTGCGGGGGCTGCTGCTTCAGATTCTGTCTCCGCCTCCTCCTGGTCTCCGTGCGCCTCCGCTGCTGCTGAGGCTGTTGCTTCGGGTTCTGTCTCCGCCCACTCTCCCCGCTGTTTTTCCCACTTGGCTTCCCGCTTCCGATCCTTCTTCCTGGCCGCGGCGCCTTTGCCAGACTTCCTGTTCTTGGCTTCTACAAAAACGAACAATGTGTGGCAATGTTCCGTGAGGCGGTTCGCATCCTGGGCCTTGTGGATCACCCTGTGCAAGTGCGGCCAGTCATATGTATCCTGCTCCTTGCGCTCCGCGTCCGTGAGCCTGACCCAGGTCGGACGCGCCACCCAATCCAACTGGCGGTACTGCAGGCTGGTGAGGAGCCTCCGCTGCTGCGGAGGCTGGGAATCCTGATTCAACCAGTGCGGCAGATCAGGCTGCCCGCCCGCAGGGCACTCGCGAACCTGAGCGGGGCCAAGAATCACGATGTAGCGCGGGTGCGTCACGTGACAACCTTTTGTCGGACACCACAAAGCCAAGCCGAGTACGCCTGTACCAGACGCGCCGCCACTTCTGAGCAGCTCCGAAAGATCCTCCCTGCCTGCGTCAAAGATCCCAGCGAGAATACGCACTCGGTTCCACAACACCAGGTTCCGCAGCCCGTTGCGGAAGTTCTCGGGCCACGGTTGTCCCGCGAGGCTCGTCTGGTGTCGGAAGAACACGCCCCCCACTGCTATGGAGAGTTTGCCTTCCTTTGCTTTCGGATTGTGAGCCACCGCTGCCAGGGTCACCGACCAGGCCTGAACCAGGAACTTCCCGTGGCAGTGCCAGCGAAGCACCTCGCACTGCTCGACGCGCTCGGGAACCCAGAGGAGAGCCCCGACGCACTCGCGCGCGACCTCCCCGTGGAAGCCACTTTGGCGGATGAGATCGTCGAGATGTTGCTTCCGCCGATCGCGATTGATGCGTGCACCAGGCTCGAAGGAGACTAAGACGACCCCTTCGCGCCTGTCCCTGACAGCTGCGACCCAATCCGACAGGGAGGCGCCCGCGCGCAGGACGAGGGAAGCAAAAGCCAGATTCACGCGCGCCTCTGTCTGCCCCTCCTGCACCTGGTCTTCGTCGTCGTACAGCAGGGGCACAAGAGGCTTGGAATGGCTCGGGCCGCGCTCTTCCGATGGGAAGTGCGGGCGGCCTTCCTCTGGGAAGCCCTCTTGGACAGGAAGCGCTGGCGACCGAGCCTTCGAGGTCAAGGCGAGAGTCTTGATCACGCGGGCCCCCGCTGCTGCGGAGGAGCTTTCACGCAGTTTGCGTGCTGCGATCAGAGCCTGCCGATGTTGCCAATTAGTCGCGCAGGGAGATCTCGGTCTCGGGTCATCGGAGCCACCCTGTCCAGGCTCGATTACCACTGCGGCGGCGCCTGGCTCCACGGATGCCCCCGCTGCTGCGCAAGCCGCCTCCTCAGCCGTTATGACTACAAGGCGGTTGGCGGCGGCCGTTAACTTCCGCGCATCTTCGATCAGGCCATTCTGCATCAATTCCTGGGCAACCAGCAGGGTCTTCGAAACGCTTTCCTGGGCATCAGACATCGACGAAAACAATGACCGCAGTTTCGTTGCAACCTCCCCCCCCGCTGCTGCGGAGGCCGGTGCTGGATCTGCCATTCCATGCGGAACTGCATCAGGGGCCTCCTCTGGCAGCCCCCGCTGCTGCGGAGACTTCGGCAGAGGTTCCTGCGCGGCTCCAGTCGCGCCAGGCTGCTCCATGCCCTGGGCCGCTCCCGTCGCGGAGGCGGGCGGGCGCGGCGGGGGGCAGACCTGCAACGGCTGCGGATTCACTTTATCGCAATGCCATCCCTCCCTGCGCTCAAATGACTTTTCCCCTTGCGCCACTCTGCTGCTCCCACTTCTGAACTACCTCATCCCTTCTACCTCTGCCTGCTCCCTCCTCTTCCTGTTCAGTCCTCCCTCCTCCCTCCACCGCGCTCATTTATCCTTGCTCCCTTCTCTGCTCCTCCTACGTGGGGCGTTTCACGACAACGACGACGACGACGCCGACGAGAACGATGACCACGACGGCGACAACGAGGGCAACGACGACCACGACGACGACGACGAGGACGATGACCACGACGGCTACCAGCGACGACGACTAGCGACGACGACGATCGACGACGACGACGCCGACCACGACGACGACGGCGAGGACGACAACGAGCGACGACGACGACGACAACCGACGCCGACGAGGAACGACGACGACGAACGAGGACGACGATTACGACGACGAGATGACGAAGGATCGAAGATCGAACCTCGAAGTGCGAAGCTTCGAAATTCAAACTTCGATCTTCGAACTCCGAACTTCCAGCTTCTAACTGCGAACGTCGCTGGGGTGCCAGGGATGGACTGGGATGGAGGGAAAATGGGAAGGAAAAGCGAGGAAGCGGGAGAGGAAGTTGGAGGAGAACGAACAGGCGTGGAGCGACGAGGAACGGGCGGCGAGGAGCCGACGTTGAGGGCGGCGGGATGGGGGGACAGGGAGGAGAGGGGAGACTTCAAAACGAAAATCGCGCCACGGCGCCTGCGCGCGCGCCCCCGATCTCGGCGGCCGACGCGCGCGCCCCTGCAGAAATGCAACGCGCCCTTAATTCGAGCCCCGCTGCTGCGGAGCCACCTACTCCACAACCAAATCGTCTGGGGAGCTGTTCGGGCCCCAAACTACTAATTAGTTCTTCAGCCACTCGGCTCTTGCGAGTCCGCCCTCATGACAAAGGGCAACCTTCACATGGGGACACTCAATGGGGTGTTGATTGAGAACGCCCCATGTGGCTGGTGGCAGGAACGGACGAGGGGGGGCGGATAGAGGAGCAGGACGAGCACTGGCAGGGGATATGCACCAGGAGAGAGATCTCATGGAGGAAGAGGAGGGGAGGGGACAAGAGCCACTCATAATTAAGCGCACGCAGGCCCACGCACGTGCTCCATTTCTCAGCGACCGCCGCGCCGCCATGAGAACTGTCGTACCACCGCCGCTAATGCGGCGGATGCGTGACCTCTCCCATCCCTGTCCTGCGCTGTTTCTGCTACCGCCCTCCCCCCTTCCAGCCAAGCTCGGGTTTCATGCTCGGAGACGGGCGCGGCTGGCGGCTCTTAGTGCGGGTGCGCGTGCTGCCTCCAACTCCTCATCCCCCTCCTCCTCCTCTCCTCATCCCCCCTCCTCTTCCTCCTCGTCCTCCTCTATCGGCCCAGCTCCGATCGCCGCTCAGCTCTCCTGGTGCGGCTGGCGGCAAAAGTACCGAATATTGCCTGGGATGTCCTTCACCTTCTTCTTCGACATCTCAAGCATCATCTTGCCCATCTCCTCGGTGCGGCGCGCCTCCTCCATCATCTGCCGCGCCTGGTCGACGAGCATCTGGCCCTTCACTCCAACGGCGCGTGCATGGCGGCAACGATTGCGCCACTGGAGAAACCGCACCACCATGGTCGCCCAGTGCCAAACACTGCCCTCCGTCGTGATGAGCTCGAAGTCATCGACGTCGTACTTGCCCGCGATGCTCGCCATAGCGGCGCAAAAACCGCGAAGGAGCCTCCTCTGGCAGTCCCCGCTGCTGCGGAGACTTCGGCAGAGGCTCCTGCGCGGCTCCAGTCGCGGAGGCGGGCGGGCGCGGCGGGAGGCAGACCTGCAACGGCTGCGGCTTCACTTTATCGCATTTCCATCCCTCCCTGCACTCACATGGCTTTTCCCATTGCGCCAGTCTGCTGCTCCCACTTCTGAACTACCTCATCCCTTCTACCTCCATCTGTACCCTCCTCTTCCTGTTCAATCCTCCCTCCTCCCTCCACCGTGCTCATTTCTCCTTACTCCCTTCTCTGCTCCTCCTACGTGGGGCGTTTCACGACAACGACGACGACGATGACCACGACGGCGACAACGAGGGCGACGACGACCACGACGACGACGACGAGGACGATGACCACGACGGCGACCAGCGACGACGACTAGCGACGACAACGACCGACGACGACGACGCCGACCACGACGACGACGGCGACGACGACAACGAGCGACGACGACAACGACAATCGACGCCGACGAGGAACGACGACGACGAACGAGGACGACGATTACGACGACGAGATGACGAAGGTTCGAAGATCGAACCTCGAAGTGCGAAGCTTCGAAATTCAAACTGCGACCTTCGAACTCCGAACTTCAAACTTCGAACTGCGAACTTCGCTGGGGTGCCAGGGATGCAATGGGATGGAGGGAAAAATGGGAAGGAGAGAACGAGGAAGCGGGAGAGGAAATTGGAGGAGAACGAACAGGCGTGGAGCGACGAGGAACGGGCGGCGAGGAGCCGACGTTGAGGGCGGCGGGATGGGGGGACAGGGAGGAGAGGGAAGACTTCTTAACGAAGATCGCGCCACGGCGCCTGCACGAGCGCCCCCGATCTCGGCGGCCGACGCGCGCGCCCCTGCAGAAATGCAACGCGCCCTTCATTCGAGCCCCGCTGCTGCTGCGGAGCCATCTACTCTGGGGAGTTATTCGGTCCCAAAACTACTGTTTGCCACCCGCTGCTGCGGACGCCGAGGGCCTGGTGCTGGACGCCGCGGCCCCGCTGCTGCGGGGCCCCTGAGAGGGCGTCGGCCTCCCCTTCTCTCTGGCGGCGTCGAACTTGACCTTGCGCTCCACACCGAGGTCCTTGTACCAGCGAAAAGTTCCTGACCCGTCGCTCCCGCCCAAACCCGCGGTTGGTGGCCTCACCGTGTCCGCGTGGGGGACGAGGGGCAGAGCTTCGACCTTCCTGTCGCCCCAGTGCGGGTGTAAACGGACGCCTGTCCCGTCGTCGCGGTGCAACACGAAATCCCACATCGGCAGCTTCACTTTCACCCGCTGCCCCGCGAACTGTCGCGCGCGCACAATACCTGACGCATGTGGTCGTAGCTGTTTGGCCGGACTTCGAGGGAACAGCCGATCAGAGCCCCGCTGCTGCGGGGCCCCTCCACGACCTCCCTGATATCTTCCTCCCTGAGCGTCGCCACCATCTCTTGCCACCGCCAAGGGACTTCCTCGTCGCTTTTGAAACCAAAGCTCGTCCTCGCACCGTGGTCGCAAACAGCGACCATGGTGGGCTTCGCATTGTCAAACCACTTGGCTTCTGACTCGAACGGGGCAGTTGGGTCTTCATTCAGATGGCGCCACCATTTCAACGCTTGATTGTGTTGCTTAAACGAAGTGCCGAGCCTCTCTTCATAACTCAAAAAATAATTAACATCAAACTTCTCAAAATCCTGGGGCCCGCGCGCCGCCGCCGCTGCGGTGGCGCGGGGCTCCTGCGCCGCAGGCGCGGCTCGGGATCCCGACCCCTCTCCTGAAACTGTGTTCCCAAGTTCTGGTACGTTTCGGAGGGCAGCCCTCACGAAATTATCGAATTCGGGCTTGCCGAGACCAGGGGCGCGGGGGCTCACAACGCTAAGCGCGGCGAAGCGAGACGGCCGTTGAGACGAGACCGCCGCCGCTGCTGCGGCGGCAGGGCCATCGCGCCATTTGGCGTCCTCCGTTGGCGTGTGCCCGTCTTGTCGCCAGTCTCTCCAACCCCTCGCTGACCAATCATGGCCGTCCTCCCAGCCACGCCAGCCGCTGCTGCGGCTATCCCACCATCCTCCCGCGCCATCCCATGTGTATCCGCCTGCATCGCCCATTGCAAGACGATGGCGCAGGCGCGCGTTAGGCCGCGACGGGCCCAGCTGCACCGGTGCTCGCGGGCGATCCCACGGGCGCGGGGTGGTTTGAGCATAGCGGCGGCGGACGACGCGACGTGATTGGACGGCGGAGAACTTGAAAGGAAGGGGGGTTGGAAACGAATGGACGAAGTGGACGAAGAGCGGAAATCGAACCAGAGGGAGGCGACAAAAAGAGCGGAAAAGAATAAGGACATGCAGACGAAGGAGAGTGACGAGGTAGATGGCGGGCCAGAACGGCAACGGAGGATAATGTGGTGGAAATTGTGAAAAGGACGCATGGAACAACACGACGAGGATCACAGACGCAAAGATGATGAGCGCAGTGGTAGCATGACATATCCGAAATCAAGAAGCAGGATGAGGAGGAACGGGATGACGAGCAACTCTGTCGCAGAGAGCCTCCGAACGCACCCCCTCTGTCACAGAGGGCCTCCGAACGCACCCCCTCTGTCACAGAGGGGGTCCGAAAAACACCCCCTCTGTCACAGAGGGGGGAAATGATCACTTTAATGCGGCTTCTGGATTAGGCGGGCTACGCACAGCTCTAACTGGGGAGACAGGGCACAGGCGGGAGGCGAAGGTCCGGAGGGTGAGCGGGAGAGGAACAAACAGGAGGCGGGGCAACAAAAACATCAGTTGGTTTACGCGAGGCGCCTGGAAGATGCCACCCGACGGCGAGGGGGGGATACAAAGACAGGCAGGGCAGCCGAGGGGCATCCGACCCGGCCGGCCTCGGCCGGGCAGCTCGTGCTCCCGCTGCACGAGCGGCGGGCGCCCCGGACATCTCTCCTCCTCCTCCTCCTCCTCTTCCTCCTCCTCCTACTCCTCCTCCTCATCCTCATCCTCCTCCCGTCGTCTCCTCCTTCTCCCCTCTCCTCCTCCTCCTCCTCCTCCTCCTCCTCCTCCTCCTCCTCCTCCTCCTCCTCCTCCTCCTCCTCCTCCAGCAGCAAAGGTTGTTCCAAACCAACTGCGGCCGCTGTTGGGCAGGCGACCTTCTGTCTCGAACGGGCACAGGCCGCGGCGGCGCGGACATCTCTGGACGCCCGAGACGGGTACGAAAAGAATGGGCACAGTACCCAACATGGGAGGCCTGGAAATGGGCACCAACACCAAGACAGAGGGCTGCCTCCACAGGGGGGAGGGAGGCGATCCTAGATTTCGGTGCTGGTGGTAATATGTCGGCCACCCTGGAAGCCATAATATTACCACCATCACCGAGATCGGGATCTTCTTCCCTCGGTGGAGGAACACCGCCGATCTTGGTGTTGGTGTCAACCTCTAGGCCTGCGAAGACAGCAAATGTTGTCCCGAACCAACAGCGGCCGCTGTGGGGCAGGCGACCTCCTGTCTCGAAAATGGGCACGGGCCGCGGCGACGTGGACGGCGAGTCCTGCTCAAAAGGAGCAGGAACTGCAGTTGGGCACTGTACCCATTCCCTCCGTACCCATTTCGCTCGTGCAGAACTGAAGGGGCCCTGGGACACACAAATAAATACACACACATAAAAGGATTCCCCAATGTTCACATATATCTATATATTCCTCTTCCTATATTTTTACAAGCCCGGGCGGACGCAAAAACCCCCCCCCCCCCCCCCCCTCCCAAACCGGACTCCTGGGATCCTGGGACTTTGGGACCCTCCGGACGCCCATTGAAGCGGTCCCGAGTGCCTCAAGAGCGCCCCAAGACAGGCACAAAGCGCTCCAAGACGCCAAAGATAGCCCCAAGACAGCCTCAGGAGCCCCCAAGACGCCCCAAGCGGCCCCAAAGAAGCCCCCCAAGACGGCCCCGGGAGGCCGAAATGGTCAATTTTCCAATGTGTGTTTCGATGTTTTCTGCTTTCTCGCCATTTTAGCTTTCCGACGCTCCAAGACAGAACTAGAGGCCCTCAAGAGCGCCCCAAGATGGCCCGGGGGGCCCCCAAAACGGCCCCAACACGGCCCCAAGACGGCTCTGGAGCGCCCCGAAACAGCCCAAGAGGCGCCCAAGAAGGCCCAAGAGGGCCCCGAGAAAGCTTCAAACGAGCCCCCACAGGGCGATCAAAAGTTCAAACATCTAACTTTCCGCCCCAAGTGGGCCCCAGGAGGCCCCAGGAGGGCCCCAAGAGGCCCCAAGAGGCTTCCAAAGGCCCCGAGGACTCCCAAAAAGAACCCACGAGGCCCCAAAATGGCTCTCCAAAAGGCAGCCAAAACGGCCCCCCAAGAGGCTTCAAAACTGCTGAATCGCCCCACTTGACCGCCACCTCCGGAACGGCTTCGCTGCGCTGCTCCGTTGTTTGCCAGACAGTGGCATCCCACGCAAAACACCAAAATGCTTGAAATCCCGGGTTCGCAACCAAATTCCCGGGAAATCGGCTGCGAACCCGGGATTCGGCACATTTCCCCGGAATTCGGTAGATGTCCTTAGCATTTCCAGGATCCGGTACGTTGCCTGCATGCTTGCTGCCCTATGCCCTATCGCATCCCAGAATAATCGTTCCATGGAGGTTTCACGAGGGCCCTTCCAAGTCATTAAGGAAACATTGTTTTCCACACGTGTTCGCACACATGCATCCGTAGCCGTTGGCTTACATTTTTAAGCTGTCGCATACGGCACATCCTCGATGTCTGTATTCGCTTGCTTCGATTGTGGCGAGACCCTGCCTGCAGAATCATTCTCCACAACACAACTTCAGCAGTCCAATCGGGCTTGCAAGTCGTGTGCCAGTCGACGGGAAACACAGTCACGGTCAGCCCCCCAACACAAAGACTATCAATGCACTCGTTGCGGGGACATGCGCGATCGAACTCACTTCAGCGGTGCAGGTCCGGGAACTGGGCGCGAACCAACCGCGGTTCAAAGACCGTGGAGGGCCGCGCTAGACGCCAACGCGCGCAAGGGTTGAAGGACCAAGGTGCATGGCGCGAAGCGCCAATGCAGTCTTGTATATATATATATATATATATATATATATATAATAATTATATATATAGATTCCTCTTCCTATATTTTTACAAGCCCGGGCGGCCGCAAAACCCCGCACCCCCCCCCCCCCCCCAAACCGGATTCCTGGGATCCTGGGACTTTGGGACCCTCCGGACGCCCATTGAAGCGGTCCCGAGTGCCTCAAGAGCGCTCCAAGACAGGCACAAAGCGCTCCAAGACGCCAAAGATAGCCCCAAGACAGCCTCAGGAGCCCCCAAGACGCCCCAAGCGGCCCCAAAGAAGCCCCCCAAGACGGCCCCGGGAGGCCGAAATGGTCAATTTTCCAATGTGTTTTTCGATGTTTTCTGCTTTCTCGCCATTTTAGCTTTCCGACGCTCCAAGACAGAACTAGAGGCCCTCAAGAGCGCCCCAAGATGGCCCGGGGGGGCCCCAAAACGGCCCCAACACGGCCCCAAGACGGCTCTGGAGCGCCCCGAAACAGCCCAAGAGGCGCCCAAGAAGGCCCAAGAGGGCCCCGAGAAAGCTTCAAACGAGCCCCCACAGGGCGATCAAAAGTTCAAACATCTAACTTTCCGCCCCAAGTGGGCCCCAGGAGGCCCCAGGAGGGCCCCAAAAGGCCCCAAGAGGCTTCCAAAGGCCCCGAGGACTCCCAAAAAGAACCCACGAGGCCCCAAAATGGCTCTCCAAAAGGCAGCCAAAACGGCCCCCCAAGAGGCTTCAAAACTGCTGAATCGCCCCACTTGACCGCCACCTCCGGAACGGCTTCGCTGCGCTGCTCCGTTGTTTGCCAGACAGTGGCATCCCACGCAAAACACCAAAATGTCGGCTTTCGGGCAGAGGCCGCCCGCGGGGTTGGGCGGTTTCTGGAGCGGCGCCTCTCGGTGCGACGCGGACAAATTGCTTTGCCGCTCCCCGACGGCACCTTCATTATCCCTCTCCCTCCTCCTCTTCCTCCTCATGATCTGGCAGTCCTTGGAGCCGCAGCCCCCTGGTCTGTTTCCATATGTGATCGCAAGGCATCTCCGTTTGTCTCACCCCCATGCGCAAGTCGAGACAGCACGCCGCCCCAATGCGTGCCTTACCTTACCTTACCTCATGATATTCCTCCCTTCGCCGCGCCTCCCCAAATCGTCCTCCACTTCTTTCCCGCCCCTTCTGTCCGACGTTTTGTCTTTCCGGAGCCTCCACGGCCGCTCTCATCGCCGCTGATCGGTCCGCTGGGACATTCTCATGGAGTCCCAGTGGCGCGCGGACCAGCAGAGCGAGGGCGCGAGCAAGTAAGGTGCAGGTCCGGGAACTGGGCGCGAACCAACCGCGGTTCAAAGACCGTGGAGGGCCGCGCTAGACGCCAACGCGCGCAAGGGTTGAAGGACCAAGGTGCATGGCGCGAAGCGCCAATGCAGTCTTGTATATATATATATATATATATATATATATATATTCTGGTTTTTTGTCCTCCCCCCCACTTCCCATATGTCAGGGGGGCGTAAGACCCGGGTACAGGGGACTCGGAAATCCCCGACGTGGTCGTCAAAAAAATGACGAGGCCGAGCCTGCATTTTGACGAGGCCTCCAGCTGCAGACATCCCACGAAACTCCTACTCGTCAAAATCCGAGTCGCGGTCGTCAAAAAACGATGGCGAACCCGAGTCCTGGCCAACCCGGGCCTTACGCTCCCCCGAATAATATGTTCCCATCTTTTCCGGGGAATCGACGATGAATTGTGCCTGTGTGTGCTCTTGTTCCCTCCTGAAGCACATCCCCCGCCCAGGCCCGCGGCGCGCCGTGCGCAGGGGGCACCCCGGGCGCGCTCCGCCGTGCGCCCCGGAGGGGGGCGCCCCGCCCTCGACCGAAGAGCGCCCACGCCTCCCCCCGGCACGGTGCGGCCCTCTCGGAGCGGCGCGGCCCTGTCGCGGAGGCTGCGGCCGAAGGGTGCGCGCAGCCGTCACCCGGCCGAGGTGCGGCCAGCCTCGGCCCGTGGCGCGGCGCTGTGCACCTCCTCGCTCCTCCTGCGGGTGGCCTGCCTGGCAGGCGAGGGGTACACCCTGCGAAATGCTTAAGAAATCATGGGTTAAGAAATTCATGGTCTCAGAACTTGAACAAAAAACCCAACATTTCCATTAAAATCTTAAGATTTACATTGAAACGTTAAGAATAATCGAGACTCTGGCCGAAAACTTACGTTTTCTTAAGCATCGCCTAAAGTGTACACGGGGGGCTCGCGAAGCACGCTCCAGGCAATCCGCTTACGCAGATTCTGGTTCAGCCTGTAGGCAAGGCTGGGCGGAGGGAGGAGATGGGCGACGGAGGAGGCTGGGTGTCGCTCGCTGCACAGAGAGCAACTGGCAACGCGAGTCGAGATGGATACACGTCGTTCATTTCTAATCGTGCTCATTTCTAAGTGTGCTCGTTTCCAATCGTTCCTGGCCCCCTAGTGGCCGGGAAGAGGCCCAAGATAGAACAATTAGAACTGAAAGGATCTTGGCCCCCCACAAAATCAAAGAACTTCCAGAGAAGCAGAAATGAACAGTGTGTAGCGAGATGGGCGAAGGGAGGGAACGCCAGATTGAAGAGGTGGTGGCGGGTGGCACATGGGGAGCGCACGGAGCCACGGCGGGAACGCCTTGCTTGCCAGGGTCTCAGAATGTGGCTCTGCGGGCACTTCAGGGCGTCCTGCGCTACCGCCGAAGACAGCACGGAACGAACAACTCGGAACGGGACCGACTGCCGAACGGGGCGAGGCAACGCATCCGCGAGGCGGCGACAGACGTCTGTAAACAAATACCAAAGATAAACACCGAGGACGTCGAAGTAATTGTGTGTGTGTCTGATGCGCTGGTGGGCGGAATCAGCCGACCCCGCCAGCCAGGAGTGAAGCGGCGTACGAAACATGTTCCGGAAGCGCTGGTCTGATCCTCTGGAAGTCTTGTAAAACCACGAAAAAGAACGGGGAGACGTCCCCGGCCCTGGAATCGGTGATTCGATGATCTCCCGTGTGGTCGCCCGTAGGGTGTCCCGTAAGTTCTCCCTTCTGGTCTTCCTTCTGGTGTCCCGCATGGCCGCCGTCGCCGGCGATGCATCAGCGACGTCGACGCGAAGCAGATCGGGCTCCACATCGAGCCGCATCGCCGATGCATCGGCGATGCGGCTCGATCCTCCGACCCCATACGCTCCGACCCCACCTAGGAGGCCTAGCATCTCGCATCCTCGATCCGCGCGCAAGGGAGTGCCCCGCCTCGTCAGGGCTGGACCTAAACGGTGCTTTGGCGATTTCGTGGGCCGTTCTCGTTTCGATTTCGATTTCCTTTTGCGGTAAAGGTGGATTGAAGACAGAACGAGGGAGAACGAAAACAAAACGAGGACGAAAAGCACCGTTTAGGTTCAGCCCCGCGCCTCGTCCCCCGCCCCGATCTCCATCTCGCCACCTCCCCGTGCCCGTCACGGAGGCAAGGGGAAGGCGCGACATCCCGGGGCGGCGCGGCCTGCTCTCTCTCTCTCTCTCTCTCGGGCGCCGCCCTCTGGGCCAAAACTGCTCGAGGGCTCGCAGCCGGCAAGAGCAGTGTCGGCGCACCTCTCGTCAGCAGCTGTGCTACGGCGGGGGCTCTCTGTTTAACCCTGCGAGCGCGCACGGGGCGCGCGTGCCACGCATGGAATCCAAGCACGCCGCACACGGCGGCGCGCCCTGGGCCTGGGGCGGGGGCGCCGACGGCGCACAAGGAGACCTTGGCTCCAAGGAGTCCGGAGTCTGGAAGCCCGCGGAGCCTCAGTGGCGGATCGGCAGTGGGCATCGCCGCCGCCCTCATCAGACGAGGCGCTCTTCAGGGCCCGAGGCCCCCTGGGCGCGTTCCTGAACCAACCCCCCCACCGTGCCCCGACTTTGTGTCAGCCTGCAACTGTGAACTGTGGCCGCGAAGCGGCACTCTGCCGGGGCCCAGGAGGGGCGTGCCCGCGAGCGTGCGACGCGGCAGACGGGGGCCATCGCGGCGAAGGAGGAGCCCGCGACACCGGGCTGACCCGAACGGACAGCATCACCGCATGAGCCCCATCGCACGGGGCTGAACCTCAACGGTGCTTCCCGTTTCCGTGTTGCTTTCGTCTTCCCTCGCTTCTGTCTCGAATCCGCCCTTCCCGTAAAACGAAGTCGAAACGAAACCGGCCCACGAGATCTCCAAAAACACCCTTTAGGTCCAGCCCTGCTGCCATCGATGTTGCGCCCCGCTGCTGGTTCCCCTCCGAGAGCCGGGAGGTTCTGCTCCGCCGTCGCCGGGATGGGGTGCGGGCCCTGGCCCGGGGCTGGCGGAGGAAGCGCCGCAGGCGTTCGCAGGAGAAGGGGCGCTCCATAGGCACCCGCGGGGGATGCTCGCTGCAACCCTCTGTCCGGCACATACCCTCTGTGAGGTCAAGCGCCCATGAGCTGTTCGGTCGCATGCTGGCGCAGCCAGCGCCACAGCTCGGCAGGAGCATGGTGAGAAGGCGCGACACGTCGGCGAGCTGCTCGCTTGGGCAGAGACAGATGGCGACGGACGCCACGAATCCGGGACACTAGCTGCTCGACGACGAGGCCCGCGAGACGGGCACCAATAACATAGACTATTCTCCAAGCATTGCTGGTGTCCGACTGGCGTTGGTATGTCTCTGCGTCCTCGAGGGGGCGCTCCACATGTTTAACGTCTAGCTTCCGCTTGGCCTGCGACCGCCATGCTTCTCGTCCTGAGTAATCTCCAGATGCTTTCTGATACCTCATTCCCCATCCCCATCGCAGGCGCCCCCACATGCCGACGGCGTAGGGAACGTCTGACAAACCTTCGCCGGATCGGCGGGAGCCGCTCTGACCTCGCAGACGTGCTTGTCTCGAATCAACCTCTTGCGAATGAACACTGCGCAACCTGCTGACTTGTTCACGTGACGACCTCGACCCCAACCGAGAAAGAACATTTTGTGGTACGGCGAGTTCACTGTGGACACTGGTTCCTCGAGTCTCTGTCTGCATATCTTGGCAGGACAGTGGATCACATCTCCGAGCTTCAGCGCGCAACTGATCTCCTCCGCTCGCCAGGCCCCTGCGATGTGCAGGGGGTTGCACAGCAGAAGGCTCAACATCAGAGTGCACCTCTCTAGGTGGAGACTGGGACTAAGAAAGTACTGGTGCACTGAGGTCGGGCATGCCTTCCTACAGGCGGATGTTGGAAGAATAACAACAAGTAGTCAAACAATGCTCAAACATAACCAAACATAGTAGAAAATTCGTCTCCAGACTATGTTTAAACTATTTTTGACTGTTTGTCCTGTAGAGGGACGTGCCCGACGTAATACTTACGCAGGACGAAAGATTGTCCTCTTGATACTTACGCAGGACGAAAGATTGTCCTCTTGAGGTGCAAATGATGAGTTGGAAATTAAGGACCAAACCCCGTTCCCCCGTAGAATCTTAACACGGGCGGGTTCCAGGGTCCGCGGATCCGATTTCCTCCGGCTTCCCGTTTTGGTTTGATACTATAAATTTAAAACGGGGTAGAAGGATCTGCCGTAAAACATAAGACCGAACACGGACCCAGCTAATCCGAAATCGCATCCGCGCGGACAAAAATCGGATACACCGAAACAAACACCAAAGCCACACCTGGATCCGCGCGAAACTCATGCGATCCGACGGCGGTTGTCTCACACGCGTCTGCTCAAGAGTTCAAACCGTCGTTTCGGGCCCAAGAGGAACAAAGTTGAAGGGGCCCCAGGACACACAAATAATACACACAAATGAAATTATTCCCCATATTTTCATATATTTTCTGGGTTTCTGTCTTCCCCCCCACTTCCCATATTTTCCCATATTTTCTGAGGAATCGAGGATTGACTGTGTCTGTGTGTTTTTTCCTCTCCTGAAAACTTTCGTCCTGGGGATGTGGTGCAAGGTCAGTGTGTGTGTGTGTGTCGAAGAGAGAGCGAGCGGTGCCCCCTCCCTTCCTCCGGGGGCGACGAGGAGGGGGCGCGCCGCACGTGAGCAGTGGTGCCCCGTGCCGCGCGGGGCCGGGGCCCAGGGGCCAAGGCGAGGGACCGAGGAGAGGCTGCAGCGAAGGAGCCCTGGGACGCACAAATAAAAATACACACAGATGCCAGGATTCCCCATATGTTCCTATAGTTTCTGGTTCTCGTCTCCCCCACACTTCCCATATCTTCCCATGACTTCTCCTGGGGAATCGACGATGACTTGTGTCTGTGTGTGTTTTCCCCTCCTGATACAGCAGGGGCCCGACCACGAGAAACCTTCCACAAGAGACCCAACCCTGAGACCCCAGGACGTCCGTCGATGTTTGGTGCGGGAGCGTCACGCTCTCCATGGCAGAATCGTCGAAACCCAAGACACCAAGGGCACCCTGGAGGCAAGCGGGGTGTTTCTTGGCATGGGTCTCCACTGTACCCGACCAAACCTCTCGGTCTGCGAGCGGGCCGCAACTGAGCAGCTCCTCGGGCAAAAGGAGGAAAAGGAGGGAGGATGGACGGCATACTCAGCGAAGCGGTGACTGGCAACAGACTTGGACGCCATGGGACAACTTGCGCCGATCAGAATCAGTCGTTCTGTCCCTGCCGCCCAAGGCCAGGAGCAGCTGACGGGACAGGTCCCACAGAACACGGTGGTCCCTGGAGCCGTCCAGCGAGAACGCTGCACACCAACCAGACGCGTCCCATATGTAGTCTCAGGTCGGGCGTGTTTTCCTACAGGCGGCTTCTGAACGACAAATTGCTAAAAGATAATCAAACATACCCCCCAAATGCTCAAACATACTCAACTAATCGTCCCCAGACTATGTTGTAAGTATTGTTGGGTATTCCTCCTCCGACTCTGCTGTAGTCGCGTCCTCTGACCGGGCCGGGAGCGCCGCGCCGGGGTGGGTCCCTCCCTCCCTCCAGGGAGCGCTGGGGCACACGTGAGTGTCGTTTCACCGATCCCCATCCCCAGCGGCGTGGCCTGGGCCCCACTGGCCGATTTACCCCCCTGGATGGAGATGTAGGTCGTTCCCTTCGGGTTTCGAGGGGTGTTTCCCCAACTGGGGTGTTACTCTGGTGGGGGTCTCGAATCGGCGGTGCACAAACCTCCCTTTAGTAAACCTCCCCTTAGTGAAAAACGGCCTGGGACCGAAACCGACGGAACTGGACCCGCCAAAATGACGGCCGCGACGCCCTCTCGCGAACCGAACGCGGCCACTTCGCTAGTCGACGTGTCCGGATAGGAGGTCCATCAGCCTCCGATCGAAGGGTCGGGTGTTGCTAGAAGTACCCCTGGCCCAAGGTACCCCCAGGATTCTCGGGGTGCCCAAGACGGCCTCCAGGGCATCCCTCAAGAGGCCCAGAGGGCCCCAGGGGCTCAAGCATGGAGCGAAAAGCTGGGGGCACCTTGGGCCAGGGGCACTTCTAGCAACACCCGAAAGGGGATGGGGATGGGGATGGGGGTCGATGAAACGATACTGAGACACGGGCGCCCGCGGCCTCCTCCTTCCTTCTCCTTCCTCCTTCCTCCTTCCTCCTCCCTCCTTCCTCCTTCCTCCTTCCTCCTCCCTCCTTCCTCCTTCTCCTCCTCCTCCTCCTCCTCCTCCTCTCCTCCTCCTCCTCCTCCTCCCTCTCTCCTCGCCTCCCGTGGTCCCGTCGCTTGGCCGCCCCCTCGCTGCCCTCGGCCGCCGGGCAGTGGGAGGGGTGTCGAGGGCTCCTGCCGGACGAGCAGGCAGGTCCGCAGCGTTTCGGACTTCGGGGAAGAGGCAAGAGTTACGCGTGAATGGCGAACGTATATCCGCGAACTCGCGGTCTGGATTTCGGGGTGCGATCCCGCGGATGCGCGGCCGCACGGGAACGCCCTGCGCGGGGCACGCGCGCAAAGTGACGCCACCTTTTTACCCCGTATCCACAGGGTCGCGGCCCAGGGGGCCTGGCTTGTGAGGTCGTGGATGTGGATGTGTTTCTCGCCCACGCGGAGGGAGTAGGGAGAGGGAAAAGGGAGGACGAGATGCAGGAGGAGGAGAAGGTGGAGGTGGAGGAGGAGGAGGAGGAGGAGGAGGAGGAGACGAGCGTAAAAAAAATCCGCGATCCTCGCCTACCTCGGGGGCGCCGCGGGCGAGACGCTCCTGGCCTCTGCGCCTCGGAGCGCTCGGCGAGCGCTGTGGTGAGGGTGCACTTGGGCAGCGCCAACACGTTGAGCAGCCGTTTTTATATTCGCATCCGAAGGAGAATAGGGAGGGGAGCAAGCAGCCGCAACGGCAGCGGGGCCCCGAGCGACGGAAGAGGAAGATGAGGTGGCCGTCGGGGCGGCGGCCAACGGCCGCGCCAGATAAATTCTTTCAATCGTTGTTTCAGTAAGAGGCTGAGGCGGGCGTGGCGACACAGACGGGCAGGAGGGCAAGACGGAGCTGGCCGCGCCGAAGGGCGCGGGGTGGGAGACGGCGGGGGGCGGCACAGGGGCAGAGATAGGGACCGTGGAAAATATGAGGCGGCGACGATGAAAGGACGGGTGAGAAACAATGCTCGGACAAACAGGCACAGACGCGGAGGGAGGGGGAGCAGGCGGGGAGCAGGCAGCGGCAGGGGCAGAGCACATCGTCGAACGAGGGAAAGACGGGGGAGAGACAGCACTCAGGCGAGTGCAAGGCTGCACGGACGAGGCTGTGCGCGGAGCGGGGGGCTCGTGGGGAGAGGAGCACCGAGCATCGGGAAAGGGAAAAGCGGGCACCCTGGAATGGATTTTTACAGGCGGGGAGTCAGGGCGGGAGGGAGTCCATGACGCGGAGCGCGGAGAGGCAGGACATAGCCTCTGAGACCGCGGAGTCGCCGAGGACGCGCGACTTGTGGCAACGCGAGAGGAGGAAGCCGCCATTCGAGAAGCACCCGCAGTAGTCGGCGCCGACGGGGTAGCCATCAGGGTTGAGGGAGCCCGCATCTGTGAGCACGTCGACGCACCCCATGGAGTCGTCGACCAGATCCAGCCGCGGGGAGAGTATCTGGCAACTCGCGAAGCATGAGGCACCACAGTATCATCCCCACAATTTGCGATAGCCAGTGGCTCAGGGTTCGAGGAGCACCCATGAGCAGGGCTTTGCGATCTGACCTTATCCGCGGGTGGGGGGGGGGCACGTGGGAAGAGCCGCGCACCCACCAGCAGAGACTCCCTCGCAATAAACTCTAAGAGCCTGAGGCGGCGGGCTCGAGGAGCACCCGCCGTCAGGACTTTGCGTTCTGAACTCAGCAGGAAGACGAGACCCCTCCTCGCAACATACTCGATGAGCCTGAACAGTCGGGTTCGAGGAGCACCCACTGACAGGACTTTGCGTTCTGACCTCGACGGGAGTCGGGCCCTCCCAGTCGCAATCATACATGTCATGCGTGCGGCCAACGAGCTGAGGGGCGGCCGCGGCAGGCGATGGAGTCCCAGGCGTCGCGAGAGGAGCACACGGGGAGAAGTCGAATGACACAAGATCGTCCGCATCCGAGTCAGAGTCCCGCAGCTCGGTGATCAACGTCGGCGTCAGGCCAGAGCCGCTGGAAGTGTCTGTGTCAACCACGTCGGCACAGGACGGTGAGGATGAAGACGAGGAAGAGGACGAAGAGGAGGAGGACAAGCGCCGAGCTCGTCTCGTCATAAAGCGGACGCTCCATTGAAGTGGTGGGTCGTCAGGCAGGGCACCAGTCGAGGCCATCCGCGTGCTCCTCACACCAGCCAGTGCAGCACTCTGCGCGTCCTGCTCCGAGATCGGCCAGTCGGGGATCAGACGGATCGCGCTGTAATGCTCACCGCGGCGGCCAGGAAGCCGAAGGCGGCAGTAGAGGGTGCCACGAGGCCCCACCTCTCAGCGAGCTCCAGCGGGAAGCCATGCCCGAGGGCACGGCGCAGCGCAGCTTGCATCCGCACGCACCTTGAGTAGTGAAGAAGCGAATCGACACAGTTGTAACACCCCAGGGCGCAGCCGCGCCTGCCTGCAGGGTGGAGGATGCGGGATGAGGTAAGCCAGCCATCGCACCAGGTCCTCAGAGCGGCCCACACCCATGAGCAGGGGCACAGGTTGAGCGTGGCAGAGACGCGCTGCCAATCGATCAGGTCGAGTAGAGCACCGTGACGTGGAAAGAAGAACTTCTGGGGCCGTGCGCGGAGGAAGTCGTGCAACGGCGCGGCAGAGGCCGCCAAGTCGCGAAGAGCACGATGAACAGCACGTTGGGGACGGGGGCGGGCACCAGGAGGGGCCTCGGCAGCACTGGCAAGCGCTTCACGAGCACGGGGGAGAAGCGATGCCCACGGCCCAGCAGGGGCGGGTCCATCCAAGGCCAGAGCAAGGTTCTCCACAATAGCAGGGCTCCGCCAGAAGCCAGGATACAGTGCACCAGAGCCGACCATGTATAGCGACCTGGAGTCCGCGAGCGTGCACGCGTGGGTCCGCATGTCGTCCAGCAGCCTCTGGTGCTCGGGGAAGGTGTGGGCGGCCGCCCGCAGCAGGGACGCCGCGTTGAGGTGAGCCCAGCTCAGGACACGCGGGCCACGCCAGCGGTCCATCTGCACCCAGGCACTCAGCGGGAAGGTGCCAAGCGCGACCCGAAAGACCTGCGCAAGCACACCCAGCTCGCATGCGAGGACAGCTCGCGGCATCCAAAAGAACTGGCTGACATAAGAGAGTGTGCTGACAATACGAGTATTGTAGATGATGGATGAGAGGCTAGCGGGGGTGACACCTCGTCCGACTGCTCGAGCCCGCAGCCGCGCTTTTGCAAGAGGGTCGACCCAAGGCCTCATAGAGTCCACAGAGGGCCCCAACCATATCCCAAGGTACAGGAGCTCCGAGACGATCTTCATGGCGGACCAGTGGGGCACAGTACGAGTGAGCCTCCCAAGAGCTTCCGAAGCGAGTGCAGGACTAAATGAGGCTGACAGGGGCACAATATGGCACTTCTGAATCTTCAGGACAAGGTTCGCCACCAACTCCGCCTCCCTCATCGCGAGGGCGACCCAGGCCAGGTCCTCTATGCTCTTCAACGTGCCACCGATGTCGTCGGCGCACGCACGCGCGAGCCCGCGGCCCGCCTCTTCGATCACGCGCACGAGGTGGTACAGAAACGTGGACGATGCAATCGCATAGAGAGAGCCAGAGAGGGCACACCCCTGGATGATCCCGCTGCGGACCCAGTACAAGTGAACACGGAGCCCCATGGAGACCGCAACGCCCTCGATGGCCTCATAAAGGAACCCCGCGAACTTCAAGACGGCCTCAGGAAGACGGAGCGCCCCAAGGATAAACAGCACGAACTCCTGGTTCAGGGAGGGGAAGGCTTGGCCGTAGTCCAGGCTATACAGGATGGGCAGGTCCCGAGAGCCATGCGGTGTGCACGAGAGCTGACGACTCGAAACGTCCAATTCCAGAACGTTCAGGCCAAAGTTCCTCCCAGGGACGAAGCCTCTCTGACAGGGCGGGGCAATGCGCTCGAGGACGGGGCGAAGGGCGGCGTTCATGGTTGCCGAGAGGACCTTAACGTCACAATTGCGGAGACCGAGCACCCTCACTTTGTCTGCCCCCCTCGCAACTTGGCCGGCTTGGGCCTCATCCTCAGTCACGTTCTTGGGCAGAAAGACCTGGGGAGTCGTACTTGCAGAGTCAAATAACGCTTGGCCACTCATCACCCACTCGAGGCAGTCCCAGAGGATGGTCGCACCGAAGGGTATGGAGCGCCACGCTGTGTAGGAGAGCCCGTCACAACCTGTGGCGGAGTCAGCAGCACGGGTAAGGACAGCCCGAAGGAGGCGTGGTGTGGGAGGGGAAAGAACAACATCGTCAACAGTCGGCAAGTACTTGGCCGCATGCTCGACGGCTCTGTCGCGGCCCCAGGGCTTCCTGGAGAAGACGGGGCCCCAGTAGCTCTTCAGGAGGTCCACGCGCTCGGCAGGGTCACATGCGGAGCGCCCGCTGTCATCGGTAACTGCCGTCAGGCATGCACGTCGATTTAACGGCGACCAGAGGCGAGCCCGCCTCTCTAAGGACTTCAGCTGAAGGCGGGCGGAACGCGTATCCTGAGAGGAGTCGTTCTTCCTCTGCAACTCGGCACGGGCACATTCGGCAGCTTCCCACTGGAGGCGGTCGGACCACGCATGGAACGATTCAGGATGCAACAACTCGACCACAGGCCCTTGGACACGGATGAAATCGGCGGCGACGGGGTGGGATTCTAGTAATCTCCAAGCGAGCTTCACATCTTGCCGCCACACAACTCTGGCCATTGAGCGAGCAAGCTGCAGCAGGGTGGATGGATGATGGGGGCGCCGTCGAAAGTCATTATCACGGGCTTCACGCGCGGCTTCTTTCATGAGATATTTTAAATGTTCCAATCGATATGGGGGCGACATACTGCCCCAATCAGCACAATCAACCATGGCACGGATGCGGCTCAGGTAGCACTGGTCATGGAAGAGATGTTTGGCAAGAGGGCGCTCGGCAGGGGGACGGGCAGCACGGGGAGCGATGGTGACCACAACCGCGGTATGATCCGAGACGATGGCATCAGAGACGGCAGCTGCAGAGCCAACAGTAGCAGCCTGCAAATGATGTTGACAGACCATCCAACCAGGGAGAGAGAGGAAGAGGCGGTCGATCGCAGCCTCAGAATTGGACTTTTTCTCATAGTGCGGCCCCAAATCGCACTCCACTTCGACGAGCTGCGAGAGAGCTCGCCTCCAGGTCTGAGCCTGCCCATGATGTTGACGTGCAGCGCGCCGAACAGCGGCCTGTGGTAGATGAAGAACCACAGCATCCTCCGCGGCAAAGTTGAAGTCGCCCACAACCAGCGCGAGCCGCTGGGAGGGCGCCCTGAGCGCAGCAGCACGAGCCTTGAGGATGATCTCAACTATCTCCTTGACTTGCTTCTGCTTCAGGTCGTGGTTGTGAATGTTGAAGATCTCCATGCAGATCGGGCCACGCACGACGGTGACCCACAAAACGCGACCAGGCACGAGAGCCACCGCGTGACTTCGCACACGGTCTCCAGCTGCCTGACAAAACTGGGGAAGAAGAACGGCCACATCCCCACGGACACGGTCCGCACCTGAGTCACCGCAGAACGACGAGTGCACTGTCAGCGCCTCACCCCAAGGGCCGAGGAACCCACGAAGTTGAAGAGCGTCCTGCCTGACCTCCTGTAGGCACACAATGGAGCGTGCGGGTTGGAGGCGAAGTAGGTAGTTGAACTTGCGGGTGCCATTCTTGCCAGCGTGCTGGAGCAATGCTCGCGCATTCCACGCGACGACCCTCATGGCAGACACCGGCGAGGCAGGAGACGGTGATGTACATGCGAACAACTTCCATACGTCAAAGGCACCACTGTGGTTCTGCCTCAGGTTCGACAAGGGGGGCGAGCAGCGACACGAGCTCGGCTTTGACGAGGTCGTGCTTGGCGAGCTGCTGGTTGTCCCAGTAGAACTCGGCGGGCTTGTTGCCAGGATGGACTTCCACACGCATGATACGATCCCATCCAATGGAAAGCGTGGCACGCTCTCTGTCGGTGAACAGTCGGAGGTTCGGGTGACGCTCGGCAATGATAGTACGGGCTCTCCGCAACAGAATCTCGCAGCGAATCTGGCGTGGCGACTTGTCGGGGCCCAAGTGGATGCGGCAGCGAGGGCTGCCAGGGACCTCGACAGTGAACTCCTTCCAGGTGCCGTCAGTGCGCAGGGCACCAAGCACCTTGGCCGCCATCCTGGACGCGACGGCGATGAGGCCCTTGAAGCGGATGTGGAACTTCTTGGTCGGCACGGGGCCGACGGGGACGAGGTCGTAGAGGTCGTCGGCGAGGCCGAGGGAGGCGATCCACGGGCGTAGTTCAGCTTCGACACAGGCCGTCGTAGTAGGGCGCTGGGCCATGGCCACGACCAGCGAAGCGTCCACCTCCCTGTCGAAGCCTTTCGGCTGGGTGAGCGGGGCGCGGGGGCGCTGCTCGGCGATGTGGAGCTCCTTCCTGAGTGTCTCCATCTGGGTAAGGACATCCTGCAACTGGGCCTCGACCTTGGACACGCGGCCGTCGGTCTCGTTGATCTGCACCTGCTGAGCGTCGATCTGTGCCTGGAGACGACGCGTGGTGGTGTCGAGCTGGGGGCGCACAATCGAGAGGATCTTCTGGTCGAGGTCAGCGGGAGGCTGAGCCAGCTGGGCACGAAGTTGGTCCAGCACGTCGATGGTTGGTTTGTTCTGCACTTCAATATTCTGCTTGATGGTGTCCGTGAGGGACTTGCTGATGTCGATGGCAAGCTCATCGCGCATTCTGGCCAACATGTCGGCGCAGCACTGTTTGATGTAGTCCTCCGAGGAGTCGTCGTCGTCGTCGAGGCGGGGCGGCATGTCGTCGTCCCCGACAGAGATAGCAGGGGAACCATGAGGAGGCAGAGCACGACGTTTGTGAGCTGCGCAGCTGGCGGTGCGCGGAGGAGCGGAGCCCTTGCCTTTGCCAGCCTTGCTCTCCTGGGACGGGAAGGTCGGCATGGACTCAAGCATCTCGGCCTGGGAGACGGAGAGCTCGCAGTCGGCGGCGCCATCAGCCATCGGCAGTGGATTGGATGAGACTGGGATGGAGCAGGCGGGGGCCCGAGTCCCGCAGTGAAGGCCGACAAAGAGTGCCAGAGACAGGCAGAAAGTGGATGCACGTGGCCTCAAAGCG
>CAUYUJ010015172.1:830000-840637 GCA_963575745.1 Prorocentrum cordatum
CAGCTTGCGCAGGATCCTGCCCACCGCTCTCTTGCCGTTGCCGCTTGGTCCCACGATCATACTCAGGGGGCTGCGGTCAGGGACCATCTCGTTCGCCGACTGCCGATCCATCAGCCAGTGCAAAACATGATTGCGAATGATGTGTTTCGGGAGCCGCTGCCTCGCGATGTCACACAAGTCCACAGCCCTTAGCAACGGGAAGCGAGACACGCCGCCCATCTTGCCGACCTCCCGCACGAGCTGCAGGTCAACAGCTTCATGAAGCCCTGCTCTGCTTCACGTGGTACTCGTCCCCTGGCACCTCGCGGTGGATCAAGAAGTGGTCCAGTGGCCGCAAGCGACTCGGCCTGGACTCCGCGATGGGGACCAACTCTGCATATCGCGCGCGAGAAAGCCAGCGGCGGATAGCCGCTGGACTGGAACCGAGGCTTCCGCATTTACGCAAGGTACCATCGCCAGATTCATGTTGCTCCCATCGTACTTGAGGACCACATCCCAGTCGAGCACCCGGAAAAGTGCCGAAATGGTATCGAAACAGCGTCGAACCAGTGTCGGACGAGTCTCCCAGGGCCCGACGCGTGAAAACTCAACTCTCGAGTTTCGGCACTTTTTTGGGGGGCTCGACACTCTTTCTGGCGATCAAGGCTAAAGCAGGTTGGAACATCACCACGCCAGATTCAGCATTTGACTACCTACCAGACCACCCCAACCCGACCCGAAGACCCGAATTTCGGGTTGGGGGGGGTAAGGGTTCCACGCGTGTTTTTTCGATGTTCCCCGACCCCCCCCCCACTGGAAATCGACGGTAGATTTGAGCCTTCGGGTTGGGTTGGGGTGGTTTGGTGGGTGGTGAGCATTGGCACCACGCCCCTTTGCGCCGCGCCCCTTTTTACCACCATCGAAGCAGTGCGCCCCACCGGGAGAGCCAGACCCCGAACTGTGTCGGACGGGGCGGCCAGCAGGCCCCTCCCCTGGCCCAGAGGGAGGCGAGGCGGAGGAGGAGGAGGAGGGGGAGGAGGAGGAGGAGGAGGAGGAGGAGGAGGAGGAGGAGGAGGAGAGGAGGGAGGAGGAGGAGGAGGAGGAGGAGGAGGAGGGAGGAGGAGGAGGAGGAGGAGGAGGAGGAGGAGGAGGAGGAGGAGGAGGAGGAGGAGGGATGAGGAGAAGGAGGAGGAGGAGGACGAGGAGGAGGGAGAGGATGGAGGAGGGAGGAGGGCCAGCAGGCCCCTCCCCGCGGCCCAGGAGCCTCAAGAAGCCTCGACGCGCAGGCATCCTGCGAGGGGCACGCGCGCCCCGGCGAGAAGCAGCTCCAAAAGCAGGCGCCCGCGCGTGATCCAGGGGCAGCCACGCGTGGACTCTGCCCCTGCAGCTCACACCTCAGAAACTGGTGGGCTTATTTTGCACCACCACCACCACCATGAGTTGGAGAGGGAGGGCGTCCTCCTCCTCCTCTTCTTCTTCCTCCTCCTCTTCCTCATCCTCCACCTCCTTCCCCCCTCCAGCTCATGGTGGTGGTAGTCGAAAACACGCCCATCAGAAACATCGGCGGGAGTCCAGGCCGGCACCGGGACGCAGAAGGCACGTCGGGAGATTCGAGCCACAGAAGCGGAAGAACTGAGCAGAGCGAAACGCGACGGCCGTAATCTGCACGCCATCTGCGTGCAAGAACTGCATCCGCCTGGAACCGAAGGTTACACGCGGCATGGATACAACGTGCTCTCCTCACGAGAACTGGATCTCAATGTTCGTGCGCGTGCCAATGTGGGCTTCGTTGCGGCGTCAGGTATACTGCCCAACGCTGTTGCTTTCAGAATGTGTTATGATCGGGATGTGGCTCCCCGTGTCAAACTCAGAAGAAGCTTGGTCGTGGTACTATCCACGTATGCTCGGCATAATCGGCACGGCTATGCTGACTGGTTTGCTTTCTACGACGAGCTCTACAAAATCACGCGGGCAACCACAACTCATCACACTACTTCCGTTCCGGGCGACTTAAATGCGAAATTGGCCGATGAATAACAAACAAACACGCCGTGACTGGACCTGATCTCTTCCGCTGCCCTGTCGGAGAAGATGCTGTCACCAAACTTGGCCAGAGACCCACGAAGAATCAGACCACGAACAATAACCTGATAAAGTAATAGTTCCTGCTTTGATGTGGCAATTGCAGACGCATGCCATGAGCAGTCCGACCAACGCAAGGTGATGTATACAAACTTGGATTCAAAGCCTGTCGGTAACGACATGCCTGATTGGAAGTTTACTCAAATTGACCATGTTCTTTGTCATTAAACAGAGATGAATACGATACTGGACGCATGGACAGGCAAACAAGACGTTTTCAATAGCCACCCTTACTTGAGTCTTGCGGAGACTTGTTTGGGGGTTCATGCAGACCAGTCCTGACGGGAAGGGCAAGTTAACGCAAACAGCTTGACAGGCCGCGTGCAACATCTGTTCGAAGGAGCCGCTGGAACACGACCGACCAAGAAAGCGTACACGAAACAGCCATGGAGAGGCAAGCGCAGTGGACTTAATCGACGAACGAGCGCACGTTGGCCCGCGAACCTTGGGATGACGAGTCGGAGGAAACGCTGCGTGCACAAATCTGGAAAGCCAGAGGGCAAGATCGTGCTGATTGGCGATGCTGGCACCCAGGGAGCGACTGGGAAGCAGCGCGATATCTCAGAAAGACCACGCCAGCCCAGTACGCAACTCTCAAAATGACCCGAGGGGACCCTGGCAGAAGAGGGGGCCCACGCTGTGGCAGCTGACGACGACGACGTGCACTGGCAGACCTGGCGCCCTGAACGCGCGCCAGAAGCACGAGAAACGACACTGGTGCGTTCGCACTGGGGAGGGGGGGCCCGTGCCCGACGCGGCACGGGGGGGCAAGGTTCAGGTCGGGCATGTCCCCCTTACAGGCGGATTTTGGACAAAACATAAAGCATACCCCCAAACGTCTCCCAAACATAATCAAAAAAACTGCTCCAAGAATGGTCCCCAAAATAATCCTTGACTATCTTTGAATACGCCTCCTGTAGAGGGACAGGCCCGACTTGAGGCAGGGTGCCTCCCGGGAGGAGCCGCCCAGGCCCCGCGGGGCCAATCGCCGCGGAGGCGCTGAGCGTGCTCGCGGCGGGGCCGCGCGGCGCAGCGCGCGCGCGCACCCTGGGCGACCGCACGCCCTCCGAGGGCTCCCCGCGCAGCGCGGCCCGGCGCGAGGGGCCGAGGCCAACTTGACGCCGGGCGCGCTCGCAACGGCTGCATGGACGGACGGCAGCTTCGCGGCGGAGGCCCCGCGGTGCGGCACCGTCGCCCGGGCCGGCCGGCATCGCGCCAGGTGGCCGGAAGCTCGTGGGAGCTCGGGCAGACGCGTGCGGCGCGCTCCTGGATGTATCTCAACGCTGCTGGGGAGAAAGAGGGATTCCAGATCCTCGGCGGCGCGCGTTCAAGTGCCATGCTGTTCTCTAGAAGGGTTGCACCACACTCCCATCAAGTTACATGCCAATATGCTCGCTTCCAACAGCTGGATGGGAAGCACTTGCTTCGATGCTACACCAAATATTGCTTCGTGGAGGTGCAACAACAAGAATGCGAGCGTCAGCTTACGGCTCCAGGACTGGACGGGAGAACTTCTGGCACACTATGCTCATCAGACGCATCACTGATGCGGCAGATTGCGGCTTACGTTTACTTCTGCTGGACTGGGCAAAGGCTTCTGACAGACTCAAACCCAGCAGCCTGCGTAAAGCTTTACTTCGCTTTGCGATTCTGGCACATACGGTCACAGTGGTCAAGTCATTTACACTGCTGGGTAGCTTACTAGTTTTGGCTACTCTGGCCCTTCGGCAGGCAGGTAACATAACGCAGGGATCTCGCAAGGCTGTCCTTTGTAGCAAAAGTTGTTCATTGATGTCCAGTGCGTAATGTTGCACGACGGGCTGGGAAGCATCGCGCACGACCCCGATACCGAGTATATCGTGACATGGGATTGAGTAGATGCTGATGAAAGATCCCTTGCGCCGCAGAGCATCCCAAACCTCCAAAGCATGTAAAACATCATCGTGGATGAAGGTTCCAAGTACGGGCTGGAAAGTAATTGGGATCAGCTGCTCCAGATATAGGTCTGCACAACAGAAGCTATATGTCAAAATAATGGGGGAAGTATCGAAACCGTACGCGATGCTGCATACTTGGGCAGTCTCATTACATGCGGTGCAAGAACATACACACAATTGTCAAGGAAACTGAGTAAGGCGACTGAGGCTTTCAATTCGATGTGGACGACTTGGTAGCATCCTTTGGTTGGTTGGACGGATAAGCTCAACATTTACGACAGTTGCGTTGCGGGTTAAGTAGATGATTGTGTGGTTGCTGACAGCTGACAAACGCAGACTAAACGCAGTCCATGTCATGCACATACATATCTGGAACCAGCAATGCAGAGGTGCGCTGGCGAGCTGGTACTGTGGACTTGTCCCAAACAGTACTTTCAAGGCAAATCCAACTGTATGATAAAATCGCAACATCTAGCGAAGCTTCGCTGGTTCGACGAGTGCTCTGCATCGCGGTTGGCTCGCCGAAGAAACTGTTCTCTTGACGCGAACGCGACCAGTCCCGCCAGCAGTGGGCCAAACAAGTATGTGAGTTTACGTCGCACGTGATGTTTTTCTCTGAAAAGAGTACTTTCCCAACTGGTCGCCTAAGTGCACACTTGTCTGCCCACGCGTCCTGATGAATGCTTTGCTTCTGCCTGCCTGCAGCAAGGTGAGCCCAGGCGAAGGTGTCCGATACCCCAGCGTCGATTGGACCACCAGGGGTGGGGCTCGCATTTGGTCGCAGAAACCCATCTCCGCCCCCAAGTAGGCCAGGGTTCCTCAGCGCCACCAGCCTACCCCCTCCGGGCCGAGATGGATGCTGCGAAGCCCGACGCCACGGGCATCCCCGCCTGGAAGGGGCGTAGGTCGGACAGCGGGACCAAAGCTCTCCCCGTGGGGATGGGCACATGGAGGCCCAAAAAGAGATGGCACTGATCGCCTTGCAACCGCACGGGCGTCGGGCAGGTACCAGACAGGAGACACCACGCGAAACCAAAGCCATGGGCGCTGCTTCTTGGAGGCGGCAAGCCGTGGGGCGAGGAGACGTGCACCCTCTGTGCCCCTCGGGGCCCCTTCTACAGCAGGAGCTCGACCCCAAGAGACCTTGCACAAGAAGCCCAACCCTGAGACCCCAGGACGTCCACTGGTTTCTCACGTGGGAGCGTCACGCTCTCCATGGCAGAAGCACCGGAACCCAAGAAACCCAGGGCAACCTGGAGGCAAGCAGGGTGCCTCTTGGCATGGCTATCCACTGTATGGCCCCTCGGGTGCACAAAAGGTGCACCTTTCTGCACCCCCTGCTTGCCGCCCCCCACCGTTAAGTTACGCAGGAGAGCCTCGACGTCCCACGGCACCAGGAGGGGTCCACTGGCCCTGGATCGAGAAGGGCATCCCGCTAGATCACTGATTGCCAGCGCTGCCTCAGACATATTGGTTGCGACGCCTGTGTACTGGCAGCAGGTTTCTCCACGAGGTCGCCGTGACCATCCCACGATTATGCGCATTGCGTGTGGCATGAACGTTCACACACACACACATACACACACACACACACACACCTTTGGCGGATCAAGCACGTCCGAAGTGGGACGTCGAGGTGTCTTGCAGAGGCCATGGCAGTGCTGACGCCTATGAAGAGTGAGCAGGCTGCCGCTGAGAAAGCAGGTACTTCGATCTTGGCCCGCGCCCTGCGTCGCAGGGGGTGACTGGGCGGAGTCTGCCCAATACCCACCTCTTCTCGCAACGGCGCCTTGGCCGAAGCGGGCAGCTGCTGCGAAGGGCCTTCCCAGCTCGGTCCCTGGGATTAGGTCGGGCATGTCCCCCGACAGGCAGATGTTGGAGGAAAACTAACAAGTAGTCAAACATATTCAAACATTAGCAAACATAGCCCAAACATTGTCCCCAGACTATTTGTGTACTATTTTGGGATATTCCTCCTGTAGGGGGACAGGCCCGACTTAACCCTAGGATTTCGTGCAGTGCGGTCCTTCTCCAGGGGGGCCCGCCCAAGCTTGGACGCGTCTCCCTCTCAGCCTCCAGGAGGTAGCACATAGTGCTAACAGGAGCGTCCCCTCGTGCCAGAGGCAGTGTGCAGGACTCCTTGGAGCGCTCCAGCCAGACTGCTGGGCGGGACGTGGTCGTCTTGGCGGTGGATCTGTCGGGCCTGCACCTCTGGCCCGCCTCCCCCTTTCTGCCACTCGCTGCACCGACGTGGCGTGCATAGACCCCCCGGGCGCTCGCCCACACGGCTGCTGGGAAGTGGAACGTGGAGGAGGCAGCAAAAGGCACAGGCGCTCAGTGGATGAGGAGGAGGAGGAGGAGGAGGAGGAGGAGGAGGAGGAGGAGCCTCCGACCCAAGCCACGCCTGGGAGCAGAACAACCACCGTTTCCCTCCCTGCGCGGATGCGAGGCCCGGGCGCGTTGCCTCCGGCACGCCCGAGGCGCCCCACCCTGGCTCCTCGAGTGCGGCTGTGGTACGGCAGCGGCTCAGCGATGGGGCCTGCGACCAAGACCGCTCCACTGAGCTCAGGGCATCGGACGGAGGAGGAGAAGGACCAGTGGAAGCCGAAGACGCCTCAAATATGTCTGTCGTCACAGGTCCGTGCAAGCCTAGGGGGCCACATGCGAACCCTACCCCTACCCCCCACGATTTCTGAGGGGGAGGGTGGGGTTCACTTCGTTGGGGAGCTCTCGAGCGAAGTGAACCCCACCCTCCCCCTCAGAAATCGTGGGGGGTAGGGGTAGGGTTCGCATGTGGCCCCCTAAAGACTGCATGTTCCTTCGGGGATGTACCCTGTGAAAAGGCATCCGCTTTGGCAGTCCTGGACCGCAGCGCACCACGGAGCACCATGCCCGGGACCTCGGCGCCGCGAGCCCACGCGACTGCTGCGCCCCGGGAGTCCTGGAAATCGTGCCCGAGAGCGCCACTCCTGGGGCTGCAGCACCCCGAGTCGGCGTGACTGCTGCGTCATGACAAACCTAGAGCCTAGATCGCGCCAGAGCACTACACGTCGTTCATTTCTGATCGTGCTCGTTTCTAATCGTGCTCGTTTCCAGCTGTTCCTGGCCCTCTAGTTGCCAGGAAGAGGCCCAGGATAGAACAATTAGAAATGAAAGGATCTTGGCCCCCAAAAAACCAAAGAACTTTCGAACACCTAGACGTGAACAGTGTGTATACCTGGGGCCTCATCCCTGCGAGTCCGTGACGAAAATCGTTGCAAACTTGATTTTTTGGGGGGGGACGAGCGTGCGCGGCGCTCGGGCGAGAGCCACCTTCTCGAAGAGGAGCCACCCTACGTCCATGAAGCTGCTTACAAGCTGTGAGAACGCACGTGCGCGGCTCTCTATGGCGAGATCCACACGCTGCAGGCCACCCGCCCTCCATCCTGGAAGCTGTTGCAACTTCCGAGCTTCAGGAAAGGGTGAGGAAACCCCGTGCGAAACGCGCAGCCCGCCCTACCGACACGCCTGTGGGGTGCGACAGGGAGTTTGTGCACAGGGAAAATGGATGGAGGAGGAGGAGGAGAAGAAGGAGAAGGAGGTGAAGGAGGAGGAAGAGGATGAGAAGGAGGAGGAGAATCCGCCCCCTCCTGGAGACCGATTTTCATTTGTCGACGGTGCCCAAGGTCATCCATTGGGGGGGAAGGGGGAAAGTGCCGGCCGATAACCAAACCTGACCTATGCCCGCGCGCACCAGAACTGCGTACCCCCTCTGGACCTGCGCCAACGACCAGCTCAGAATATCCAGGCGGAGGGCGGGGGGCAGACGGGCCCGAGAACGCAGGTTTGCGCCGGACCCTAACATTAGGTCGGACATGTCATCCTGCAGGGGGATCTTGGGCGAAAAATCATTAGTAACCAAAGCGTATTCAAACATGGCCCGAAATAGTCGGAACGTCGTCCCCTGATAATGTTTTGAACTAGTTTTGAACACTCCTCCTGTAGGGGGGCATGCCCGACCTAACCCTAACAAAAAGCGGCCTCCGTGATGCGCCTGTTTTCCAACACCATCACCACCACCATAAATTGAAGGGGGGAAGGAGGAGGAGGAGTAGGAGAAGGAGGAGGAGGAGGCGGAGGAGGAGGACGAGGACGATGAGGAGGAGGAGGGGAGGAGGAGGAGGAGAGAGGAGGAGGAGGGAGGCGCGAAGCGAAGAGTAGGAGGGGGAGGAGGAGGAGGAGAGGAGGGGGGAGCGAGGAGGAGGAGGAGGAGGAGGTAGGGAGGGGACCCCCTCCCCCTCCAACTTATGGTGGTGGTGGTGGAAAACAGGCCCATCACTCCTGCCGCGCGGGAGGGCGGGGGCGCGGGGCGGCGCCCAGCGTGGACTCCCAGTTGCCGCCCCAGCCGCCCGCAGGGCCGACCCCGACGGGCTCCGCGACGGCCTCCGGGCGCTCCGCCGGGTCAGTGCTCGCCCTCCTTGTCCTCCTCGTCCTCCTCTCGTCCTCCTCGCCCTCCTCGTCCTCCTCGTCCTCCTCGTCCTCCTCGTCCTCTTCCTCCTCCTCGTCCTCCTCGTCCTCCTCGTCCTCCTCGTCCTCCTCGCGTCCTCCTCGTCCTGCTCGTCCTCCTCGCCCTCGTTCTCCTCGCCCTCCTCGCCCTGCGTGTCCTCGGGGGGCGAGGCGGCCAGGGGGGGACGAGGGAAGGCAAGCCAGAGGGCTGAGGGAGAGAGAGGGAGGGAACCACGGCAGCGAGAGGGGGGGCCGAGCGGGGGGGGGGGGGAGAGCCAGGTGGCGAAGGGGGGGCCGAGGGGCATAGGGACAGGGGTGCGAGGGAGCGCTCTTCTCTCACCCCTGGAGGAGCAGCAAGCGAAAGATGGACTGCGTGGCTTGGGAAGTCGAACCTACTTGTTTCTGTTGGAAGCAGAGGTTCGACTTCCCAACACACGCAGTTCGTCCCAGGCTCTTTGGAAGCAGGCCTGGCTTCCCCGTGCACGCAGCCCTTTGGAAGCAGGCTCTCGTGGGAGGCAGGTTCGTTTTTGTTGTCTGGGGAAGCAGGTTCGACGCCCCCGTGCACGCAGCCTTTTGTCTGGAAGCAGGCTCGACCTCTCGATGCACGCGCAGTCCCAAGCACGAGCGCTGCAGCAGGCCTGCGCGGGCCTGGCCGGGGGGGGGGGTCGGCGGCGGCCCCCCCCCCCGCTGGCGGCGGCGCTGCGGGGGGAGTGCCGCCAGGAAGCGGATGCTCGGCGCGCTGGGGGGAGAGGGGACTCCGAGCGCTCGGCCAAGACACGCGCGCGGACCTTCGAGCGAACGACCTCTGGGCGCGAATGGTCCAGCACTGCCCTGCGAGAAGCCTGGGGTGCTCGCGGGCATCGCGCAATGCCATGGATCGCAAGCCATGGAGGTCCTCGTACTGGGAGGTCGCAGCTGGCGCGTAGGTCGGAATCATGGGGACGAAGGAGGAGGAGGAGGATGAGGAGGAACAGCAGAAACCAGCGGAGGGAGGAGGAGGGCGAAGACGCGGTGTATCCGACATCACATCTTTCCCTCCCACCCGCTACCACGGAGCTCCATGAATTCTCGAATGTCGCAGAGTCGAATGCCGAGGAAGACATGGATCCCGACACGGCACCTACGTCGTGAAACGTGGCAGGCGCCAAAGCGGGAACGCTAGACCTGCTGACGCAAGGAGTACACAACCAACGTTGCGGCGAGAGCGCCACGCCATGGGAGCGGACACCGCATCGAAGTTCTGCAGCGCGGCACAAGCTGCAGCGGGAATGCAACATTCTGCTGAAGCCAGAATACAGTCAACCCGTAAAGTAAGGATGCGCGACAATGGTGCAAGACCCTTGGACGCCCATCTCGAAGCTATTCGAGCGGGGCGCGGCCAACGAAAGTGGCCAAGGATGGACCGAAGAGGCAAGGAGGCAAGGGTGCCCTTGGGAAGGTTGCCCGTCCTTACTATTCGGGTTGAGAGTATAATTGCTGCAGCCAGAGCATCGTTCCGTTGGATGGAGGCCCTGTGGGAATCGCACAATGTGGCCAGCGCTGCAGCCAGAACATGACCTTAGGGGCCGTCCCAGTTGGAACAACAACCCAGATCGAACATCACCTTCGGACAGTCAGTCCTCTCTGCGAGGAGAACCATATACAGGATCGCCGGGGGGAATGAAGGCAGCATCGGTGGGGAAAAGAGAAATGCTCATATTGATGTATTGGGGAGAAGGCAACAAGGGTCAGGGATGGAGACTGGGCACAAGGACGAAGGGAATGGAGCAGAGGATGCACGAGGCCCACGCAACACCAAGACCGTCACCATCGCGGTCACCAACGCCGTCACCACCGCAAATTATCATCACTTATACAGCCCCCGTCATCATCACTACCATTTTCATCATCGTCAGCATCATCATCAGCATCATCAGCATCAGCATCAGCATCAGCATCAGCATCAGCATCAGCATCAGCATCATAATCAGCATCAGCATCAGCATCAGCATCAGCATCAGCATCAGCATCAGCATCAGCATCAGCATCATCAGCATCAGCATCAGCATCAGCATCAGCATCAGCATCAGCATCAGCATCAGCATTATCATCATC
>CAUYUJ010015172.1:840737-850737 GCA_963575745.1 Prorocentrum cordatum
GGCCTCGAAAATGGCGACAGTTTCACAGATCGCAGCCCCCCCCAGGGATGGCGAGATCTAATTTGAATCCGCGCGTGGCCCTCACTGTGCTGGGCCCCCCAGCAGGCCTCGAAAGTGGCGACAGTTTCACAGATCGCAGCCCCCCCAGAGATGGCGAGGTCCTATTTGAATCTGCGCGTCGCCCTCACTGTGCTGGGCCCTCCAGCAGGCCTCGAAAGTGGCCACAGTTTCACAGATCGCAGCCCCCCAGGGATGGCGAGGTCTAATTTGAATCTGCGCGTCGCCCTCACTGTGCTGGGCCCCCCAGCAGGCCTCGAACATGGCGACAATTTCACAGATCGCAGCCCCCCCAGGGATGGCGAGGTCTCATTTGAGTCCGCGGTGTGTACCCACTGTGCTGGGCCCCCCAGCAGGCCTCGCAGGCCTCGAAAGTGGCGACAGTTTCACAGATCGCAGCCCCCCAGGGATGGCGAGGTCACATTTGAGTCCGCCGTGTGTACCCACTGTGCTGGGCCCCCCAGCAGGCCTCGAAAGTGGCGACAGTTTCACAGATCGCAGCCCCCCGCAGGCAAGACAGGAAGAGGCAGGGAGGGAGGAGGAGGAAGGAAGGAAGGAGTGGAGACCACACTGCTCTATGCAAAACGAATACCCAACCAAGGAGGGTTGGGAATAATCACAACAAAACAAAGAAATAGTGCCCTGACTATGTTTTGACTATTTGTGAATGTTCCTCCAGTAGAGGCACAGGCCCGACTTACGATTCTTATCGAGCCCCGACGTCCGCTTCCGGCGCAGGCCATGGCCCTGGGGCGTCGCCGGCGGCGACCTCGGGGCGGCCGCGCTCGCCTGCCGCAGGGGCGGCCTCCAGCGGGGCGGCCGAGGCGCCTGCGGCGGCGACCTCCGGCCGCGCGGCGGGCCCCGCGGCGCAGCGGCTGGGGAGCGCGGTCTCCGCTCGGCCCGCGGCGGCTGCTGGCTCGGCTTCCTCAAAGGGGCCCAGGGACACGCAAATACATACTTCTTTTGTTGCGTCGGCGGCTGGGCATGGGGTGACTGCTCCGGCGGATTGGCAGACGGGGGGCGGCCGCTCGGAATGCAAATTGAGCCGCAATATGCACGAGGGAGGAGGAAGAGGCCCCAGCGCGACGGGGGGAGAGGAAGCCGGGCCCGCTCAGGCAAGTCCCCAGCTGCGGCGGAGGGGAGCGCCGTGGGGGGGGGGGGGGGACCAGCGGCCGCGCTGAGCTGCAGCTGGGAAGGGGTATGGCGGCCTGACAGACCAGGCAACCGGATGGGGGGGGGCAACACATGCGAAGCGGAAACCACACCACTGAGGACCGAAATGGGAGACGGCCCCAGAGATGGGTCAAGGCGCCGCGACCAAAAAGCCTACTAGGCGCGCCGAGAGGCGGAAGCAGGACGCAGGCGGCCACGATAGCGCCGCGAGTGGCGAAACCGTAGCACAGCGTGGGGGCGGTGGAAGAGGCCAAGAGGCGGAGCCACGACAAATACAAATACATACACACGAAGCCCAAGATTCCCCATACCTTTCTGCATATTTTCTAAGTTTTCGTCGTCCCCCCCCACGTCGCATACTTTCCTATATGTTCCCGGGGATCGACGATTAATTGTGTCTGTGTGATGTTTCCCCTCCTGGTTCCTGGCCGCAACAAGATATTCATATTTCTATATATATATATATATATATATTAGAAATCCGCGGATATCTTGTGAAAGCGAGATGTGTTTGCCGGCGTGGACCACAAGCAGTCCTCGATGGCCTATGGCACTGCAGGTGTGTCAGACGTGTGGTGCAAACTATGTGGTGCGAGTTATGCGGTGCGATCTACGATACGTATGTGTATATATATATATATATATTTATATATGTACATGTGTATATATGTATAATTATGTGTATGCGGTGTAAAATATGTGGTGTCAGCTGTGTGTGAACGCTGTGTGGTCGGAAGAGCGGGGTGCGATCGAAGAAAAACGAAGACCCCCCACCAGGAGCTCGGTTTCGGTTTCGCGTTCGTGTCGTGCGTGGGGGCGAGGCGAAGCTGCGTGGGCGGGCGAGTGGAATGAACCCGCCGTTTCTAGGGCGAAACCGGGGCAAATAATGCTGCGCCCCCCAGTTGGCTGGCGGTGGCCCAGGGGTGTCCCGATGGTGTCCAGGTGGTGTCCCGATGGTGTATCGACGGTGTACCGACGGTGTCTCGATGGTGTACCGATGGTGTCTCGATTGTGTCCCGATGGTGTCCACATACATGGTGTGCCGATGGTGTCCACATACCTGGTGTGCCGATGGTGTCCACATACGTGGTGTCCCGATGGTGTCCAAATGGTGTCCCGATGGCATCCCCATGATGTCCTGATGGTGTCCAAATGGAATGGTGTCCCGATGGTGTCTCGATGGTGCCCCGATGGTGTTCCGACGGTGTCCCGATGGTGTGCCGACGGTGCCCCGATGGTGTCCCAATGGTGCCCCGATGGTGTCCCAATGGTGTCCCGACGGCGTCGCAATGGTGTCCCGATGGTGTCCCAATTGTGTCCCGATGGTGTCCCGATGGTTGTCCTGTGAGATCGATCTACAAGTAGATAGTCAGATCGATGGATCGTGAGACCGATCGATAGTGAGATCGATAGATGGAGATAGTGGGATCGATGGTGAGATGGTTCGTAAGACCGGTTACTAAAAAACTAAAAAAACAAAAAAAAAAAAATAAAAAAAAAAAAAAATAAACTAAAAAAAAACTAAAAAAAAATAATAAAAAAAATAAACTAAATAAAAAAAAACGTGAGATTGTCTTGCTAACAAATATCGTTATATTGGAAGAGCAGCGTGAATCCACCACCGCTTTAACCACGATGGAAAATTGCCCCCCTCTTCCTCCAAACCCGGTGGTCCCACCCACCCTCTCCGAAAATCCCACTCTCCCCCCCCCCTCCCTTCCCCCCCGGCAAACACCCCCACCTCACCCCCTAACCCCTCCCCCCCCCCTCCCCCTCGAAAACCGGGGGGGGTCACTACCGGTTCGAACCTCCCCCCCCCTCAAAAACCGGAGGGGGGGTCACTACCGGTTCGAACCCCTCCCCACCCCCCCCACTCACCGCCAGCAAACGACTCCCGGTCCCTACCACCGTCCACACCACATCCCCCACTGTTGTTCCCAGCACCACTGTCCTCACCACCACTGTCCCCACTGGTTCCACCACCGTCCCTACTGTCCCCACCAGTGCTCCCACCACTGTCGCACTGTCCCCACTGTCCCCACCACTGTTCCCACCACGGTTCCACTCTCCCCACTTTCTCCACGGCCCCAACCACTGCCCGACTATCCCCACTGTCCCCACTGTCCCACTGACTCCTCCGCTGTCCCACTGAGCTGTCCCACTTTTCCCACCACTGTCTCCACTGTCCCCACCACTGTCCCCACTGTACCTCTGTCCCATTGTCCTACCGCCGTCCTCGCCACCGCCTTCACCACTGTCCCCACCACCACTGTACCCTCCACTGTCCCACTGTTTCCACCTCCCCCTGTCCCCACACCACTGTCCCCACCACCACCGTCCCCACCACTGTCCACTGTCCCCACTGTTCCCACCATTGTCCTCACCATTGTCCCCACCACTACCGTCCCCACCACTGTCCCACTGCTGTCCCCACCACTGTCCCGCTGTCCCCTCACCACTGTCCCCACCACCACCGTCCCCACCACTGTCCGCACCCCCACTCAGTTTTCGAGGGGGGGGGGGGGGGGGGTGGTCGGAGGGGGGGGGGGGGTCGAACTAGCAGCCGGTATTGACCCCCCCCCCCGGTTTATCGGGTGGGGGGGGGGGAGGGGTTTCGAACCAGTAATGACCCCCCCTACCGTTTTCATGATGAAACAGGGGGGAAGGGGTTCGAACCTATACAGACAACACCACCCCCCCCCCCGGTTTTTTTCGGAGGGGGGGGGGAGGGGATCGAAACCGTAGTGACCCCCCCCTGGTTTTTTTTCGGTTTTCCGCCAACAGCGGTAGAACACGCTCTTTCTTATATTGATAGAGTGACCGATGGTGAAATCAATAATGGGATCGGTCAGCATGTCTCTTGGCAGTTGTCGTCAGTTGGCCCCCCCCCATGAACTCCTTCATCACCCAAAGGGTGGTCGCCTAGGTAAAAGGCTGCTTGGTGAAAGCCGTGCTGTAGAAAGGCACTGTGGTCCCAGACCCCCGACGTCATGATTTGTTCATGACGTCGACCCCCAAAGGTTTCGACCCCTTCCCCAGAACCGGAATCTCATCCTGAGTCGTTGTTTGACGGTCCCGAGGCCCGGTAAGGGCCCCCCGAAGCCGAAAATAGCGAAAAACTTGCGTCATGATTTTTGTATGACTCGAGGGGGTCTGTGGTGAAGTCTACGCGGTGCAAGCGCATGTGGTGCGAAGCCACGCGGCGCAAACCGCGCGGCGCAGGCGGCGCGGCCGCCCAGAGCCCGAGGCGCCCACGAGGCGTCCACGAGAGGGTTCTAACCGGGGCGAGGCCTTGGCGCGCGCCCGCCCAGAGCACAAGGCGCCCGCGGGGCGCCCGCGGGCGATCGCACGGGCGGGCCGGGCGACACCCCGGGCACCAGCGCGCCCGTCCAACTCCGTAAGGAGATGCGGTCGGCCTCGACTGGGCCGGGCACGCGAGAGGACACGGGACCCCTCCGAGGGCCACATCGCCACAGGAGAGTAGGAGGGCACGTGTCGCGAGGCACAGGACACGAGGGTACCCTCGAGCTGGCGGGGTCGGCCTACGAATCCGGGCCGACTGTCAGACCCCCTCCAAGCAAGCACCGTCTGGGGAAAGTGCGGAGATCGTAGAAGCGATGGCTGCACAGGCTGGAAGCAGGAAGCCGTCGCCTTCAGCACGAGCAGCGCGTTCACCAAACAAGGCTGTCGCCGGTTACGGACAGGCAAAAGGATACCAATACCACGGCTCCCAGGACCTCTCCTGGGGTGTGTTCTGACCTAGATAGGCGTGGCGGCGAGGGCCTCCCCAGAGGCCCCATCGGCGCAATCGGGGGCAGGGGCGGGGGGAAGCGGTCTCGGTATATACCCGCTCCTCCTGCGAGGCTACTAATTACGTGCTTGTTTCCTGCTGCTGCTCCCGGTGAGGTCCGAGCTGCGGAGGTGCCCCGACAGGTCCACGTCCACCACCTCGGCGAATCCCAGGGCGCTGGCCTCCTCGGCGAACTCCGCGCGAAGGGCCGCGCGGCGCGCCGCGAAGGGCCTGTCGAGCAGCACGTCGCCCCCCAGCAGCAGCAGGTCGAACAAGAACACCTTCACGGCCACGGACTCCGAAGCGGCGTTCGCCTCCGTCACGTGCTTGCGCTCGCCGGCGGAGGCAAGAGAGGCGGACAGCCACGGGGCGCGGAGTCTCTGGCCTCGGGATGCTCTCCAGCAGCTGCGCCTCGCCGAGGGCGTGCCGGGGATGCCCGGATCGTCCCCGGCTGCCGCCGCAGGCTCGAGGCGTGGCCGAGAGCCAGTGAAGACGGGCAGTGCGCGTCGTCGACGGCGTCGAAGACACGGGCGATGGGAGCCCAATAGGGCACGGTGTACTGTCCCCCCCCGGCCGAGCAGAGACCGCCGACGCACGTATAATGCCCCCCCTGGGCCATCCACACCCCTGTTGCGGGCCGCCGAGATTGCGCGTGGAGAGAGACTGGAACGCCGCGATCTCGGCTTTGCCCGCGCCCTCTTCGCCCTCTGGCCGCTGTGCGCCTGGGGGCGGCAGGACGGGCACGATCTCGGCGTCCAGCACGAGCGCCCGTGCGCTCCGCGCGCACCTGGAGATGACCTTCACCACGTCCGGGTACTTGTAGGTCATGTCGTCTATCTTGCGGGAGAAGATGCGCACCTCGCCGCCGGGCGTGCGATGGATCTGTGCCCTCTGCCCGTCGTACTTGTGCTCGGCCGCCAACCACACCGGCTCGGGTGCTGCCGAAGGCGTCCCTGGCCCAAGGGGCCCCCAGGAATTCCAGGGAGCCCCCAGCGGCCTCCACAGCACCCCTCACTGGGCCGAAGGTGCCCGCACGACTCCCAGAAGCAGCCCCCGAGGCCACAACCCGCATCGCCAGGGACACTCCCTGGGCCAGGAACACCTGTGGCAGCACCCGCCTGGCGCCGCGCTGCCAGGGAGCGCGGCGGCTATTCTCCGAAGGAGGTCCTCAACGGAGACCGAAGGCTTCGCGAGCATCGGCTGCATCGGCACCCCCACGTGCAGGACGCAGGCATGCCGGACGCCGGCCACCCCCCCGCCGAGCAAGGCGCCGACCAGAGCGCCCACGTCGGGCCGCAGCGCGAAGCCCGTGCGCACCGCCTCCTGCGCCTCCCGGACCTCGCCGTCCACGACCGCGCGCCCGCCGCCGCGCAGGTGCAGGACCTGCGCGGCGCCCAGGGCGGGCAGCACCGACGCCTCCAGGGAGACGCCCGCGGCCATGTGCGGGAGGAAGGTGCGCACCAGCCACTTGACCTCGGTGCCCGTGGCCGCGCGCAGCAGGCCAGTGAGGCGCTGCGTCTTGGCCTTCTCCGCGCCCGGGCCCGCGAGGCCCGCCAGCCCGAGGAGGGCGGCCCGCACCGCCCCGGCCTGCAGGGGCGGCGGCGCCCGAAGCAGCCGCTGGCGGCCCCCGCGCTCGCGGAGCGCGAGGGCCACCTGAGCGGCGCAGAGAAGTGGCGGCGCGCCGAGGGGGGGGCGGGGGGAGGAGGGAGGGCTTCTCAGCAGGAGGCTGCTCCTTGGAAGGCGCGGGCCTTGAACCTACGGACAAGGAGCGCGCCTCCTCAGAAGCAGGGGTGCTTCTGAGAAGCCTGCCCCCCTCCCCCTGTGCCCTTCTCTGCGCGCCGCCGAACGGTGCGGGCCCCACGAAAGGTGGCACGAGGCGACCCCACGCCGCGGCTTGCGAGGGCCGCCCCAGCGCGGCACGCCACATCTGAGCCCCGGGCGCCCGCGCGCGACCTTCCGCGGGCAGCTCGCTCACGCGCGGCGGCCGGCGCAGACGGCCCCGCCTTCTTCCGCCGCCCACCTCGCCGCTCTCGTGGAGGTCCTGGTAGCACCTGCGGAAGTCCGCGCGCGAGGCCCCGGTCGCCTCCAGCACGGCGGCCGTGATTCGGAGGAACAAGCAGAGACTACGCGGACAACAACTTTCGGAGGGGACCGAGGACTTTGAAGGGGCCCAAGGACACACAAAGAAATACACACGAATTCGCCGGCCCAACGGGCCAGGGCGTGCTAAGATCTCCGGTAACTGGTTAACAGTATTAACAGTATTTCTAGTTCGCGCGCGCGGGGCGGCCCCTGGGGGTCCCCCGGCGAAAAGTACCCCGACCAACGCCCGGCACCGCCCGACCAAGTCTACTCAGAGATGGTTTTCCTTCTGGGTGCGGCCTCTCAGGCTCCCCAGAGCGCGCTCAGAGTGCCCCAAGAGGCCCCCAAGACTGCCCAAGAGGCCCCCGAGACGCCCAAAGAGCGCTCGAAGACGCCGAAGATGACCCCAAGACGGCCCAAAAGGCCCCCAAGACAGCCCAAGAGGCCTCCAAGACGCCCCAAGAGCCTTCCAAGAGGCCTCCGAAGAGAGCCCCAAGAGGCCAAAATCGTTGATTTTCATTGGTTTTTTCGATGTTTTTTGTGTTCTGGCTTTTTCGGCTTCCGGACGCTCCAAGACGGCCCAAGAGGCCCCCAAGACCGCTCCAAGACGGCCCACGAAGCTCCCAAGACGGCGCCGAAACGACCCAAGAGAGCCCTCAAGACGGCCCAAGTGCCGCCCAAGACGGACCAAGAGGCCCCAAGACGGGCCCAAGAGGGACTCAGGAGGGATACCGAGAACTCAAAAATGGAGCCCTCCGTCCCAGAAGGCGCCCAGGAGGTCCCAAAGAGGCCCCAAGAGGCCCCCAAGAGGCCCCAAGATGTCGCCAAGAGGCCCCAGGAGACTCCCAGGAGGCCCAAAAGAAGCCCCAGAAGGCTTCAAACATGTCTCCCAGGCGCCCCCGAACGGCCTCTCAACAGACCCCAAGAGGCCCCCCAAAGAAGCATCTTGACGACGACTCTATTTCGCCCCATCGAGAGACGACCCCCAGGGAACTGCTTCACCATCAAAACTCCCCACGCAACGCGTCCGAACGACACCCGCCCCCAAGAGCGCAACATGGGCAACGAACACACAGACAAAAACCAGCGATGCCATATCACGGGCCGGCGGAATGAGCGAAGCGATTCAATAAAAAAATCCCCCGCATTTCCCCATATTTTCTGGGTTTCTGTCTTCCCCCCCACTTCCCATATTTTCCCCTGTTTTCCTGGGGGTCGACGACTAATTGTGTCTGTGTGTTTCTTCCCTCCTGAACTACGCGGACAACAACTCTCGGAGGGGACCGCGGACTTCCCGGACCGGCGCCCCCTCTCTTGGCGCGCGGGGCGCGCCAGAACTGCCACAGCCGGCGCCGGCGACGCCGCCAAGGGGGCCCATGGCGCCGATCCGAGAGATCTGCGCATAGGGGCCCGACGCGGGGCGGAGACCGATCCATAGCCACCGCCTGTGGGATCGCTCCTCGTGGACCTGCACAGGCGGGGGATATGGACGGGTGTGACTCCCCCGGGGCCCGAATGCTTCCATATCCGCCGCCTGCTGAGGCCAGAAGATCGAGTCCCCCAGGCAGCGGGTATGGATAATAGGGCAACGGACAATGGCATGAGCATAAAAACTCTGAGGTCCGCGCGGATTTCTCGGATCCGCGCCGGACCCCCCTCCCTGGCGTGCGGAGCGCGCCAGGGGCGGCGCCGGAGGCGCCGCCAGCGGGGTCCAGCGCGGATCCGAGAAATCCGCGCGGACATCCGAGTGCTTATGCTTATGTCACTGTTCGTCCCCCTACAATCCCAACCTAGCATCCTGAAGGTCCGTGTGTTGGGCCGTCTCTCCTTCTTCTTCCAGCGCTGCTGCTGCCAGAGATGCCCAGCGCCCTGCTGTTCTCGGCCCAGTCGGGGCGAAGCCTGTGAGGGGCCCATGTTCCGCCACAACTGCCACAGGTGTAGGAGAGGGAGGACGAGGAGAAGGAGGAGGAGGAGGAGGGGGAGGAGGAGGAGGAGGAGGAGGAGGAGGAGGAGGAGGAGGCGAGGAGGAGGAGGAGCAGGAGGAGCAGGAGGAGCAGGAGGAGGACCTCCTCCTCCTCCCTCCTCCCCCGTCTTAGATATGGTGGCGGTCATGGAAAGTTTGCCCACCCGCCTGTGCCCGCCCGCCTGGGCGTCCTTGGCGGGCGCGAGCAGGTAGCAGGCCGCCTCCACCTCGGAGGGCGGCGCGCCCAGGGCCAGCATCGCGCGGAAGGAGTTGACGAGGATGGTGTCCTCTCGAGGAAGTTGGCCCAGGGACACACACACACACATATATATATATATATATACACACGCACACACATACACATATACATATATATATATATATATATATATATATATGAATACATAAATACATACGAATCCCAGGAGTCCCAACATTCTTTCATTTTTTTCTGATTTTCGTCTCCCCCCCACTGCTGCCCATATGTTCGCATGTCTTCCTGGGAAGCGACGGTGAACTGTGCCCGTGTGTTGTTTCCCTCCTGGTTTGAGCAGGGACCTACCGTACCAGCATCCCTATATGCCTACCACGACACGGTCTTAGAGCCCAAAAATCTTCGGATAACAAAAACCATGTGCTTAGAACATAAGCCCGATGCTTGAAACAAGACGGTCCCAGCCAGAACTGTTCTTTGAGAACATGTCGTGCAGACCAAAAACGGTTCTCAGAACATTATTCGGCGAACCTATAAGCCAGCCAGGACGCTTGGCCACTGCTTGATCCTTGGCCAGCCGACTGCGGGTGGCCTCCAGCGCGTCGAGGGTGGCTGCCAGGTGCCGGTACGGCACGGCCGAGCCCGCCTTACAAGGCGAGACCGACTTTTTTATCCATGCGCGCCTGCTCACGCTCCGACCCGACGAGGAGCCAGAGCGACG
>CAUYUJ010015172.1:858237-865737 GCA_963575745.1 Prorocentrum cordatum
CTGCCACTCTGCTGCCGATGACCGCCGCCGTCTTGTCTCCTGCCCAGAGCTTCCCGCGAATTGGTGCTCTGAGACCAGGGCGGCTCACAGTGTCTGCACCATGGCCACGATCACGAGTTTTTGCCACATCCGCATGATCCACATACCCACCGAACCTTATCACCTGATGGGCAAGTTTTCCACCACCACTACCATATGTAGGTCGGGGGAGAAAGGAGGATGAGGAGGTCCTCCTCCTCCTCCTCCTCCTCCTCCTCCTCCCTCCACCTTCTACTCCTCCTCCTCATCCAACTCCTCCGCCTCCCTCTTCTACATATGGTGGCGGTGGTGGAAAGTGGCCCAGCGTCACCCCCACACCACTCCGACTCGGCAGCCAGCGAGCCGTGCAAAAACGGTATCCCGACAGCAACAAAAAAAAGCGGGGACGCGTCGGAACGTCCCTGCACCCGCCGTGTGCGCCTCGTCCCGCAGCGGCCGCCGGGAGCACCTGCACACACACCGGGGCCAGGCCGCCACCTCTGCGCCGTGAGAAGCGGCGATGCGCGAGGCATGCTGGGGAAAGGATGATGGGCTTGTTTTCCACCACCACCACCAGAAGTTGGAGGGGGGAAGGAGGAGGACGAGGAGGACGAGGAGGAGGAGGAGGAGGAGGACGGGGAGTAGGAGGGGGTGGAGGAGGTGGAGGAGGAGGACCCCCTCCCCCTCCAGCTTATGGCGGTTGTGGTGGAAAACATGCCCATCAAAGGAAATCGGAACAAACCTTTGGCGCCGACCGGAATGCCGTTCTGAATGCCGCAGTCGGAACCACCCTCTCTGGCCAGAACGGCTGCGGGACGGGACGTGCGGGAGGTCCACGAAAGTCCCATGCGTCTTTCTGCGAGGTAGCTGAGGGGAGGGTGCACGACAGATAACTAGCGGAGTGCGAGCTGGGCCGCCGCCAGCCGTCCAGGGACCACCACAGTCATGCCAAGGACCTTGCTCAGGGAGCCGCCCATCAGCACCCGCCCCACGATCTCTGCTAGGGCCGCGTGGTCCACCGCCCCCATCGTCGTCATCAGCGCCATCACCTTCGCCAGCAGCACGAGGCGGATCACCTCGATCGAGATGGCCGTCAGGGCGTCCACCAGGGGCATGTTTCAGCGATGCCTTCACGCAGCAAGTGCTGTCCGAGCTCTTGCGGCCATGGTCAACGACGCTGGCCGGTGGGAGTTCTTTGGGGATGCTGGTCAGCCACCCGCACGCGACCCTAATGCTCATGTTCGTGTCCCGCACGACAGAAGTGACAGGCGAACTGAGCCCGACGTACGCCTGCAGCCCACGCGCCAGCTCCAAGGGCAGCCACTGCAGCCGCGCGGAGGTGACCGTAGCAGGCAAGGGGAGGAGAAGGGGCCGCGCAAGTGCGCGGCAGTGGACCCTATGCCCAGCAGGTGCCTGGGCCGAGGGCTACAAGGGTACCTCAGGAGGAGGAGGAGGAGGCGGAGGGGGAGGAGGAGGAGGAGGACTGGCTGACTCTGAATCGGACACGACGTGTCGTCAACTGACTAAGCTATTCACAGTACTGCTGCATAGTATACTGGCTCGGCATCAGTCTAGCTCTGGCTCTACACAAGCAAGACCTTTCTCTCGCAAGTGGAAACGTTTGACAAAACGCTCTTGCCTGGCAAAATCCACTCCCGCAATATGGCGGGCTAGGCGACTGCTGACACTCAGTGTCATGACTTACTTTGCAGTTCTACTCCCTACTCTGCAGCCTGACCGAGTCTACTGGGCAGCATCGCCTGTGGGCAACGCCTCAGACAAAACAAACTGCCCTCAGATGTGCTCATCTCACATCCTGCTCTTGCCTTTGCTGCGACCTTTACCCTGCTGCGGGCGCGCTGGCGGCTCAAGGCGAGGTGTGAGGAGTCGGCTGTCGCGTGTGGCCGGAGCCACTGTCACTGGGTTATTTGGCACGATCATGGGTAGCCTCCCTGCTGCCACTAATTCTGCATACCTACTACTGTTGCGGAAGGCGGGTGGGAACCTGGAGAAGGAGAAGGAGAAAGAGAAGGAGGAGGAGGAGGAGGAGGAGGAGGAGGAGGAGGAGGAGGAGGAGGAGGAGGAGGAGGGGGGGGGAGAAGGAGGAGGAGGAGGAGAATGAACGGGAGGAGAGGGAGGAAAAGGAGGAGGAGGAAGAGGAGGAGGAGGAGGGGGAGGAGGAGGACGAGGGGGGAGGAGGTGGAGGAGGAAAACAGGGAAGCGACGGCGTCGACAATCGACGACGGCGATCGAGGAGGAGCAGGAGGACGAGGCGGCCCTCGCAGCTAGCTGAGGCGAGGGGGGGGGGACAAGGAAAGGGCGATGAGAAGGACGAGAACGACGACGACGACGAGGCTGGGGTAGCGGTCGATGACGACGACGCCCCACGTTGCGACGAAGCCCCTCGAAACCCAAACACGCCCACAAAGCTTAAGAACAAACTGGACCCTCAATGTTCAAACCTCGATGAAAGACGGACGACGACGATGACGCGGGCGACCTCGACGACGACTTCATTGAAGACGACGACGGCAACGAAAACGACGACGACGACGACGAAAACGAGTCCACGTTTTACGTGTCAAAATAATGTCCCGGGCCGGAGCCATTTCCTGGAATGGCCTGGGCCCTCAACTCCCGATCTCCGATAGGATGGCAACGACGACGAACTACATGCTAAAATGAAACCCTGGGCCTGAGCCCTTTCCTGGAGACGCCTGCGCCCTCAACTCCCGATCGTCGACAGGAAGCGGACGACGACGACGACGACGACGACGACGACGACAACGACGACGACGACAACGACGACGACCACGACGACAACGAACCGCATGTCAAAATAGAAGCCCTGGGCCAGAGCCCGTGCCTGAAAAAGCCTGGGCCCTCTCCACGGGAAGCTCTCAGAGCCTCAATCGCCCGTCTTCGTTCGGAGGTGTGTAGGGGGGGGGTAATTAGGGGGATGGGATGGGGCCTCTCAAAAGCATCCTGCTTCTTCGAAGGCGATGGATCTCCCATCTACAGACAAGGCCAGCGCCTGCTAAGAGGCAGGGGCGATTCTAAGAACCCCCCCCCCCTACCCACATAATGAAGGGAAACGATTTTTTATAAAGAGTGGGGCGGACGATTAAAAAATTGTTTCGCGGGCCTCCTCGCCCCCGCAATAGCGGGGGGGGCAGGGCAGGCAGAAGGGGGGCGCAGGGTGGCGATCAAGGGCGCGGGGGCCACGGAGGTGGACGGGGTGATTTTTCAGGGCGAGCTCGTCCTCCTCCTCCTCCTCCTCCGCCTCCTCCTCGTCCTCCTCCTCCTCTTCCTCCTCCTCCTCCTCTTCCTCCTCCTCGTCCTCCTCCTCCTCCTTTTCCTCCTTGTTCCTCCTCCTCCTCCTCGTCCTTCTCCTCCTCGTCCTCCTCCTCCTCCTTTTTCTCCGTTTCCTCCTCCTCGTTTTCCTCCTGTTCGTCCTCCTCCCCCCCCCCCGTCCGCAAGGACGAGGGCGGCCCTCTCGCTGTCTCGCCTCCCTTTCCTCCTCGTCGCCGCGCGCCGCAGTCCGCAGCCAGTCAGGCAGGCTGGTGCTCCTTTGGCCTCCAGAGGAGACATGGCTTTGATCTTCAACGCCATGCTATGCAATGTTATGTTCGGGGCCGCTGTGCGATGCCATGCTGTGCGTTGCAAGGATTTGCGATGCAATTCTTCACTACGCCACGCCACGCCATGCTGTGACATACAACGCTTTGCGGTGCTCTTCGACGCCATGCCACGCCGTGATATACAATGCATCGCGTACCCTTTCGGGATCATTGCCCTGCTCGACATCCGACTGCACGAGTAGAATGGGGATCTACGCCATGGTAAGATATGGGAGGGAGGGGTAGGCTGTCATATATGACGCGAGCGCACCTAGCTTGTCCTCCCCCCTCCTCCTCTTCCTCCTTCTCCTCCTCCTCATCCCCCACCTCCCAATCGCCGCGGCCGTCCGCAAGGACGACCGGCGGCCGTCCGCAAGGACGAAGGTGATCAAGCGCCTCTTCGAAAACCCCTTCCCTCAACTACTCCCTAATTACCCCGTCTCCCCTCCGCAACCCTCCCCACGCGGCCGCGGGTGAGCCGGGGGGCGGACGATTAAAAAAACAGCTTCCGGCGGCTGAATTTTATTAGTCCGCCCCACTCAATCATTTTGGGGGGTCCGGCGGAGGGGGGGGGGGGTTTTTTGGCGATTTTTTTAATCGTTTCCCTTCATTGCCCCCTTCTGCGCGTGGCCGAAAAGAGAGAGGGAGGACGAGGAGAAGGAGGAGGAGGAGGAAGAGGAGGAGGAGGAGGAGGAGGAGGAGGCGGGGGAGAACGAGGAGGAGGAGGACGAGGAGGAGGACGAGGAGGAGGAGGAGGAGGACACCGACCGCCTGACCTGTCCAGGCGTGCGCTCTGGCCAGACTCTCGCGGCGGGCCCGGCCGTGCCGAGGGGGGCGCCCCAGGGGCTTCAAGCTCGCCGCCGTCGACCTCGAGCCTCGATGACCAGTCGTCGACCCACGACGACGAGGACGACCTCAACGACGACCTCAACGAGGACCTCAACGACGACGACGACGACGACGACGACGACGACGACGACGACGACGACCGAAACGACGACGACGACGACGACGACGACGACGACGACGACGACGACGACGACGACGACGACGACGACCACGACGGGGCCGAGAGGGCCCGCCGGCGCCGGGGGGCGCCTGTGCCCTGCTCCACAGCGAGGTCCCCAGAGAGCGGGCCTGCGCCTCGCGGGAGCGCCACGGGCGGGGCGCGGAGCGCGCCCGGGCGACCGCCCACATCTGGGATCCCGGAGCGATGCGGTGACAGACCGCGCGGTGACCTCGAAATCCCCAGGACTTACCAGCCTCGAACGTATCCCTATCCCTAAGATTGACACGCCAAAAGGCGATGACAATCTTAGGGATTCGCCCTCAAAAAATAAGGGAATCCCTAAGATTGGCATCGTGATGAGGAGGTGCCCAACATAGGGATAGGGATATGTTCCAGGCTGGTAAAAAACCTCACCTTGCACGGTCCGTCAGCGCCCGGTTTTGGGACCCTGGAGGCTCCAGTCGCCCGAGACGTCCTCGGAAAGCGACCCGAGTCCCAAAGCCGTGCGGTGACCCCGAATCCCCACCGACTCACCACACGGTGTGGTCACTACCCCGTTTGGGGGCCCCGGACCATAGGGCGGGGCCCAGGAAGGCAAGCCCAGGCGGGCCAGAGCCCTCACGGATCGCAGTTCGAGTAGGGGATCCACTACAGAATTGATCAACCCCCGAATTGATTCCCTCGTCGAGTCATACGCAGAATGTTCATATATCTACGAACAGTCTAACGCACGTCTCTCTAAGTTTGGGACACATCAGTTCTGTAGTCGATCCCCTGTTCGAGTAGTCGGAGGCGGCGTGGGGAGGTGACGGTCAGGAGCTTTTGCACACGGTGTCGGAGCGGCGACCCTGGCGCCACGCTATGCTTTGCGAGAAGATAGCGTGCCGCTCTTCTCCGCGGGGCGGGAGGCTAGGAAAGGCTCGGCGCGCTGACGCTTGGAAATGGTGCAAGTAGATAGCGGGTCGTGCCGAGGCGTGGTGGGCCACAACCCGCGGAGCGACACGCCAAAGATCCCGACCGCGGGGAAGGGTAAACATCAAGAGGGTGTTCGTGATCCGGCGTCGGTGTCCGAGGAGAGGTTTGGTCGCACTCGTCCGCCAGCGCTGAGGCGGGGGGGGGGGAACGGGGAGGACAAGGAGGGGGGGCGGCAGGATCAGTCAAAATCGAATCGGAAAAACCGGATCGAATCAAAATGTGCGTCGAATCGGGCCGAACCCGGCGCGGAGTCGGACTGGAGTCGGATCGGTTGCGGCAGGACGCACAACAACGCCATGCAACCATCAGGCCGTATCAGACGATTGTCGGAATTTCGGAATCGATTCGGATCGGTCCGGCCAGAGTCGGTATCGAATCGGATCGATCTGATTGAAACGTTTCCTGGGTAGGACTTCCGCTACCATTGAGGTTGATTGGTCTTGTCAACGAGTAGTATGAAGCAACACACGCGTGGACAATCCCCCCCCTCGTTACACACACTCTCTCTCTCTCTCTGCGTGACGAGGCCGTCGCTACGCACACCCTCTGAGTGACAACGCCTATCTGCTATACTCCGTATATTTCATCAGATACCTTACTTATATCAGATAGCGACCACCAAGGCGGCTCGCTCCTCCTCCTCCTCATCCTCCTCATCCTTCTTCTCCTCCTCCTGGTCCTTTCCCTTCTCCATCCTCCTCGTCTCTCCGCAACTCAACCATGTCTGTTCCTTCTTTATCCTTCCTGCTGCTCCTCCTCCTCCTCCTCCTCCTTCTCCTCAATCCTCCATCGTCCATCCCCCTCCTCCCCTTCCCTCCCTCCTCCCTCCCTCATCCTCCTTCCTCATCCCTGCTAAGGCCTCCTCCTCCTCCTCCTCCTCCTCCTCCCCTCCTCCATCAATCCTCCTCTCCTCCTCCTCCTCCTCCTCCTCCTCCCTCCATCCTCCTCCTCCTGCCTCCTCTCCTCCTCTTCCTCCCCCTTCCTCCTCCTCCTACCTCCTCCTTCCCTCCTCCTCCTCCTCCTCCTCCTCCTCCTCCTCTTCCTCCTCCTCCTCCTCCTCACCTCCCTCCCTCCCTCCCTCCCTCCCTCTCCCTCCTCCCTCCCTCCCTCCCTCCTTCCCTCCTCTTCTTCAACTCCCTCTCCACATCCTCCTCCACCTCCTCCCCCTGCCTCCTCCCTCCTCCTCCTCCTCCTCCTCCCTCCCTCCCTCCCTCCCTCCCTCCCGCCCTCCTCCCTCCTCCTCCTCCTCCTCCTCCTCCTCCTCCTCCCTCCCTCCTCCCTCCCTCCCGACCCTCCTCCCCTCCCTCCCTCCCTCCTCCCTCATCCTCCTTCCTCATCCCTGCTAATATATCCTTCCCTCCTCTTCCTCTCCTCCTGCCTTCCTCCTCCTCCGCTACTCCTCTCCTTTTCCCTCCTCCTCCTCCTCCTCCTCCTCTCACTCCTCCTCCTCCTCCTCCTCCTCCCCTTTCTCCTCCTCCTCCTCCTCCTCCTCCTCCTCCTCCTCCGCCCTCATCCTCCTTCCTCGTCCCTACCAATCCCTGTTCTGTCCTCGTCCTCCTACTCCTCCTCCCTCCTCCCCGCTCCTTCCTTCCCCGCCTCCCTCATTCTCCACTCCACCATCATCCTCCTCTTTCCTCATCCTCCCTCTTGAGGGAAGAGGAGGGGAGGGAAGGAGAAGAAGGGAGAGAGGACGGGGACGGACCAGGCAGGGAAGAGGCAGGCGGCCGTGGAAGGCAGGAGGGAGCAAAGAAGAGAAAGCGCACCCCTTCGGATAGTGTCACCGTCGTGGCGCCTGAGCCGCACGTGCGCAGCGGACCCGCCTCACCAAGCGGGCGGCTGGAGAGAAGGCACGGTCGGCGGTGGTGAGACCCAACGGGG
>CAUYUJ010015172.1:870737-893237 GCA_963575745.1 Prorocentrum cordatum
AATGCAATCAGGTGTGACAGTTGGCGCCCTCCGGTATGGCTCTCGCGCGCCACCACCTCCTGCATGCCGTCCCAGTTGTCCCACATGTTCAAGAGGTGGTGCCGCGACCGAGCGAACGGGTCGTTCCCAGCCTCGTACTCCCTCCAGCCTCCGAGCAGCGTGCGGTCGGGACAGGGAGAGAGTCCTTCGTGCACGATTCGCGGCTGCTGCCTCTTGTTGCGCAGGCGGAAGATGACCTGCTTTCGGCTCTCGGTGCCGCTGTCGTTCCGGCTCATGGTGTGCGGCAGGCAGTGCAGGCAAACGATCGGAGAGCAACAAGCGGCACGCGCGTTGAACTGTCGCAGGTCCGCGTGGATTCCCTGGGTCACCGCTGACTCACCATCGCTTGGACGTCCACTCCCCGTGCATTGTTCGGATTCGTGCGTGTTGTTTTTCGCAGGATGGCACAGAATGCTCCTCGATGGTCCCTGCCGAGTGCAAACGCACACGTCCGAGCGATACCAAGCTGATTGACACCCCCCTGGCGTCTTCCGAGGCGCCGCTCCTGGCGCGCGAAGCGTGCCGGAGAAGTAGGGCCCAGCGCTGACCCAAGCAGTCTGTGTGTGTGGACCTCCGAAGGTGTAAGTCTTCGCCACCGTGCCCCTTGGCCAGTTGAGGCACGGTCGAAGAATACAAAGTCCAGCTCCCCCTCCTCGTCCTCCTCCGCATCCTCCTTCTCCCCCTCCTGCTGCTCCACCGCGTCCCCCGCCCCCCCCTCCTTCTCCTCCTCCTCCCCCTCCTCCTCCTCCTCCTCCTCCTCCTCCTCCTCCTCCTCCTCCTCCTCGTCATCCTCGTCGTCCTCTTCAGGGTCAGCGGCACCAGCCGCAAGGCCTTCACAATACCAAGTGCTGTTTCGTAAGGCCCCTGTAGATGCAGTGGAGGCCAGTCCACCAGAAACCTTCCGCAAGAAACCCAACCCAGAGACTCCCGGGCGTCGGTCGATTTTTGGCGTGGGGACGTCACGCTCTCCATCGCAGAACCATCGAAACCCAAGAAGCCTAGGGCACCCTGGAGGCAAGCAGGGTGTCTCTTGACATGGGTCTCCACTGCATTTCAAATCTTGGCCCCACCCCTCTCGCCGGCCTTACTTTTAGGTCGGGCGTATCCCCTACAGGGGGATTTTGGACGAAAAATGAGAAAACAAAAAACAAAAAAACATACACAAAAAAATCGCCGGCCCAATGGGCCAGAGGCGTGCTAAGATCTCCGGTAACTGGTTAACAATATTTCTAGTTCGCGCGCGTGGGGTGGCTTCTGGGGGTCCCCCGGCGAAAAGTATCCCGACCGCAGCCCGAGTAGGTCTACTCAGAGATGGTTTTGAGGGCCTTTTTTCGACACCCCTCACGAGGATCGTGGCCTCCGAGGGGGGTGCACTCGACTACCCCGCCCCAAGAGACCCCCAAGAGCCCCCCAAGAGGCCCAAGGGGGCCCCAGCCCCAAGACGCCGCCAAGGAGCCCCAAGAGACCCCCAAGAGGCCCCCAAGAGGCCCCTAGGAGGCCCCAGAGAGGCCCCCAAGAGGCTTCAAAGAGGCCCCATAGAGCGCTCGAGGGCCGGCGGAATGAGCGAAGCGATTACATAATAAAAAATAGACACAAAATCGTCCACGGAAAATATTTCCAATTTTTGAATTTTCCTCCTGTAGAAGGGACAGGCCCGACTTGAGCCTAATCCCACCTCCCGGCAGTCTCCGGATGGCCCGATGCGTCCCTGGGGCGATGTCCACATCCCGCCGAGGCTGCCACGCTCGCTGCCGCCAGGACGGCGCGGCGCTGCCTCGAGAGCCACACCAGCAGCCCCCCCAAAAAGAGCTCTCGCGAGGCGCCGAAGAGGCGCCGAGAGGCTTCCGAGACGCCAGGGAGAGGGGCCAGGAGGCCTTCTGGGAAGGCCAGAATCACTCGAAAACCGTCGGGCTTTGCGCTTCCCAGCCCTCTGACCTCGAGATGGTTCAAAGAGAGCCCACGAGGAGGCAGAAGGATGCCAGCAAATCACCTGCGGGCCCGAAGCGGCCCCCCACACGGTCCTATCTAACCCAAACTGGGCCCCAAGACGGCCCAAGAGGGGCCCGGGTCAGCCCAAGAAACCCAGGGTGGCCCGAGAGGGCCCCAATGGGCCCCCACGACAGCCCCGAGACCCCCACCGTCGCCGCGAGGCGCCCAAGACGGCACCAAGACGGCCCAAACGGGCGCTAGGACCGCCCAAGGCCCAAGAGGTCTCCAAGAGGGCGCCAAGACAGCCCCGCAGGAGCCCAAGGCAGCCCCAGACATTCCAGGGAGGCCTCGTGAGAGCCTCTCAGGGAAGAGAAACGACAAGGCTCGGCCGACTCCGAAACCCTGCATCCAAACATGTTGAAGTCTCACTTTTGCTTCCGCCGCCTTCCGCTGGCGGATCCGCCGCCGCTTCCCTGCCGCCGGCTGCCGCCAAAGGCGAGGATGTGCAGCAGGCGGGACCCTTGCTGCAGTGCGCCACATGTCACGGTCGGGAGCTGTTGCTCCGCGTGCCGCGGCGGCGCCCCGGGCGGCACGCTGTGCCATGCCGTGCGGATGGCGTGCCGCTCCGCGGGGCGGGAGGCCGGGAAGAGCTCGGGACGCGGACGCCGGGTGTCCTGGGCAGCGGATGCCGCGTCGCGCCGAGGCGTGCGGAGCGGCAGCTCCTGCCCGCTCCGCCTCCTGCAGGCGTGGCCACGCGGAGCGCTGCGCTGTCGGGGCGGCGGGCCCTGCCGCGGGCAGCCGGCCGTGCCGCCCTCTTGCCCTCCAGGATGAGCGCGTCGCCCCTCCGCAGGTTCACGGGGGTGGGCACGACCCAAGGCCTCCCGTCGGCGGTGCGCGCGGGGGGCCGGGGGTCCTCGGGGACGAGGAGAGGCGGCACCCGCACCACCAGGGCGAGGAGGCGCGAGGAGGCGAGGGGGATCTCTCCCTGGTGGTGTGGCTCCCCCCCCTCTCGCTCGAGACATCCCCAGCCTCCAGCTCGGGGAGGCATCGTGGACCTCCTCGCCCCCTTGGTGGTGCTGGTATCGCGTCTCCTCCCTCCGAGTCCTCGGCCAGAAGCTCCTCGCACACGCGGGGCGGCAGGAAGACGTGGCCGCAGCGGTTCGGCGCGCGGTGGTCCAGCCGCGGCCAGCCAGGGCCCTCGGGGCCCAGGGCGGCGCCCTGGCTCGCCTGCCAGCGGAAGAACCGCTCCAGCGCGAGGGCGGGCGGAAGAAAACGCCGGCATGGGCACAATCTGTCGGAGGTCCGCGGTGAGCTCTTGCAGGGGCGCCGGACCCCCCGCCACCGGGCGCGCGGAGGGCGCCTCGAGGCGGCGCTGGAGGCGCCGCCGGGGGGGGTCCAGCGCCGACCTGAGAGATGCGCGCGGGCCCTCGACGATCCGTGCTGCACGGCTGTTGCTTCCGCGAGAAGTGGCCTCCGGGCACCACCATCGTCTGCCCGACGCCCTCCTCGAGCTGGTCGCTGCAGGCCACGCAGACGAAGCAGGTGAAGGAGGACACCCCGAGCGTCATCTCGGGGTCCATGAACAGGGGGACGTTGTTGTGTCCGACCACCTCGGCGCAGCGGCCGATGTCGCCCTTTGGGCCGGACGCCAGCCACCGCTCGTAGATGTCCTCCTCGCTGCCTTCTTGCACTTCGTGGCCGAGCGAAGATATGATGGTGACGGCATCGATGTGCAGGGACGATCCTCGGTAAGGCATGTCGCCGTTTTTGTAGCCGAGGATCGTGTAGCTGTCCAAATCTCGCTCTGTCGTGACACGCGTCGGCATGTACTGTCCAGCCGTGGGCAGGTCAAAATCGCCCATGACCTCCCGCAAAATCGGTGCGAGGGAGGACTTGTTGAGAACGTCAAGAACTGGAGCGCTTGCGTGCATGAAGGGGGTGCCATATTTCTCTGGGAACGAGTCGGGGTCAGACTCGAAGTGTCGAGTGGCCTCGCGAACCCGCTCGACAAGCTCTGGATCGACCGCTCCACGGACCACCACGCAACCATTGTGGTAGAGGAACCGCTTCTCGTCATCGGTGAGGGAAGCTCTGGCCATGGCCTCAAGTTCGAGCCGGCCTACTTGCTGTCAGGCCGAGCTGTGGGCAGCGAACAGCGACCATCACAGTTGCAATAAGCATCCCCATCATCATCATCATCATCATCATCATCATCATCATCATCACCACCAACATCAGCATAAGCATCAACATGATCAACATCATCAGCATCATCATCATCAACATCATCAACACAACCATAATCAGCATCATGATCATCTGTAACATCAGTATCACCATCAGCATCATCGACAGCATCATCAGCATCATCAACATCAGCAACATCATCATCATAATCATCATGACCATCATCAACAACAGTATCGTAAACAACATCCTAATCATGATCAGTACCATCATCATCATCATCATCATCAGCATCATCATCATCATCATCATTATCAGCATCATCATCATCATCATCATCATCATCATCATCATCATCATCATCATCATCACCAGTATCATCATCCTCATCATCATCAGCATCATCAGCATCATCATCAGCATCAACATCATCATCATCAGTATCGTCGTCGTCGTCATCCTCATAACCATCATCACCGACATCAGGCTCATCACCGTCAACATCATCATCATAATCATCATCATACTCAGCATCGCCATCATCACAATTGTGTATCATCCACCACTGCCGAATGTAGAGTGGGCGCATGCCTACTCGCTCTCAGCATCATGAGCATCATCAGCAACAGCAGCATCACCATCAACATCAGCACCACCACCACCACCACCATCCTCATCATCGTCATCGTCATCGTCATCTTCACCGTCAGCATCATCATCATCATCATCATCATCATCATCATCATCATCATCATCATCATCATCATCATCATCATCATCATCGTCGTCATCATCATCCTCGTCATCGTCGTCATCATCAACATCATAACCATCATGCTCATCATCGTCATCAACAGCATTATAATTTACATTATCGTACACAACACCAAGTCAGTAGCAAGCTTGGCTCAAAAGCTGCGCAGGGTTGCGCATTCGAGTCGCGGCGGACTGCCGACCGGGGCCGACAAAGGCAAGGAGAGTGCATGACCGCTGCAACGGCCCTGGCGCTGGAACCGCTCATCGCAGGCATGAGCGCGTGGTGGCTTTGGCCGGTCTCGGCGGCCGTCCGCACGCTGCGAGGACGAGCTGGCGCCGCTGGCCACCCGGGCCGATTGGCACGCCGAGCAAGCGCTCGGCCTCGTCGCGCCCACACTGTTTCGGCAAGTCCATGGCGATAGGCCCGACTGAGATTACCCTGGCGAGGGAACCATCCACATGCAGCTGCGAGGTGTTGCGAGGCAGGTGAGAAGTGTGCCGAAGTGGGCGCGGAGGCGCCATGCGAACCCTCCCACCGGGGCCTTCTGTGGAGCTGCATCTGGAGCCACGAAACGCGCGAGGGGTGTGCCGAAATGGGTGCGGCGGCGCCACGCGAACCCTTCCACTGAGGCCTCTGGCGGAGGCCCCTATGCAACCACGAAGCGTGAGAGGGGTGTGCCGAACTGGGCGCGGCGGCGCCATGCGGACCCTCCCACGGGGGCTGACGGAAGAGCGGCGCAGCGCCACTGCGAGGGCAGAGCCGCGGGCAGCTGCGTGCCGAGAGCGCCACCGATGGGCGAGCAGCTGCGCGCCCTTAGCGCCACAGGCGCCCGCTGTAGGATGGCGGCCTGGCCTGCCGTCGAAGCTCCGCGCGAGGCCGACGCCGCACGGGCGCCGAGCTTAGACGAGGCCAGGGCGAGGATAAAGTCGAGTGAGGATAAGTCGAGAATCTCTGAGATCCGGCGGCTCTGGAGAACGTCTCGGGCGCCGCCGCCTTCCCAGAGCGTTCCGGAACGCTTTGAGAGCGTTCTGGAACGCTACCCACCGCCGCCGACCTCATAAAACAAGCCGCCTGGAGCCGTATCACACTCCTGTTGGTCCGCCTGCGTTTCATCCTCCTCGTCACCATCCTATTCCTCCACGCTGCCTCACATCCTCCTCACTGTTCCTCCCCATCATCCTCTGCCCTCATTGTTCCTTCCTCTTTCCTCCCTCCTCTTTCCCCCCCTTCTCCCCCTCCTCTTCCTCAAGCTCACGCTGGTGACTGCCGCACTCGTCCTAAACGCAACCATCCCCACCCGCCAATGGCCACTACCCCTGGGGGAGAGGAGGAGGAGGAGGAGGAGGAGGAGGAGTAGGAGGTGGAGGAGGAGGAGGAGGAGGAGGAGGAGGAGTAGGAGGAGGAGAAAAAGGAGGAGGAGGAGGGAGGAGAGGAAGAGGAGGACGAGGAGAGGAGGAGGAGGAGGAGGAGAGGAGGAGGAGAATGAGGAGGAGGAGGAGGAGAGGAGGAAGGGGCGCAACCTAGAATCTGCAGAAAGAGAAATGATACGCACTGCCGGAACGAACGCAGGGAGGAGCCCCCCCGGGGTGCGAGGCAGCTCCGGCCGGGGAACCTTCCGGCGAGCGCGCGCCGCTGCGCTCCCTGCTCGGCGGGGAGCTGCCGCAGGAGAGGCTCGTCGAGCGTGGGCGCGCGGAGAGCGTGGCGCGCCGAGGCGCGGTGGGTCAGAACCGGCGGAGCGGCGCGCTACCCCCAAAGCTCCCGCCCGCAAGTGCCCCAGCGCCCCCGGGGGAGAGGGGAGGGGAGGATCGTCGACGACCACCTGCCTAGCTTCACCCCTTTCTCTTCCTCCTCCTCCTCCTCCTCCTCCTCCTCCTCCTCCTGCTCCTGATCCTTCTCGCCCCCTCCTCTTGCTCGTCCTCGCCCTTAGGCTCGGGCTGTCGGCCTGCGTCTTGCGTCTACGTAGGTGCAGCCGTCGCCCCCATCCACCCCCCCCCCCTCCCGCTCCGCAGTTTGGTGTGCGAAGAGGAGTCCCAGGGAAAACGGCTCGACGGCCGTTGGCGGGGCCGGCGAGCGGGACGAGAAGGAGATGACGCGAAGGGGGGCCGAAAAGGAGAGCGAACCGAGGGACCGAGCGAGCGAAGGAGGGGCACGAGGGACGCGACGTGGGGCGGCGGCCCAGCCGGCGCGCGGACCCCCTCAGCAGAGTGGACCACCCGGGCGGGGGCGGGCGGGCGGGCACGCCGAGGGGCCGAAGGGGGGCAGCAAGTGGTGGTCCGCCGAGGGGGCTGCCGAGACGCCAGCGGAGGCGAGGGCCCCAGCTCCTCCCCCTCTGCCCGGCTGCCCCTGGAGGTCCAGCGGGGGTGGGGGCGAGGCGGCCGCGGCCAGGCCCCACAGCGCTCGAAGTAGAAGCGGAGCGGGGCGGAGCACAGGAGGAGCGGCTCCAGGAGTCGAGGCGCACCCGCACCGCGGGGGTCCCCTGCCCACCAGGTGGCCGGGCCGTGCGTGGCAGGTCACGAGGAGACCCTTCAAGGCGGAGAGAAGGTTTGGGAGCTCTCGGTTGTGGTCGGAAGCCGCTGGAGCTCGCGCCGCAGAAAGGGGTCGGGAGTCGGTGTGCAGGCTTTCTCGTCAGGTAGTGCTAGTGCTGATATGGTCGTGCCGTAGGCAGTGAAGGCGTCTCCTCGCCCATTCCCTCCTCCTCCTCCTCCTCCTCCTCCTCCTCCTCCTCCTCCTCCATATCAGCAGCAGAATCATCATCATCATCATCATCATCATCATCATCATCATCATCATCATCATCATCATCATCAGCATCATCATCATCATCTCTCATCATCATCATCATCATCATCATCATCATCATCATCATCATCATCATCATCATCATCATCGTCATCGTCATCATCATCATCATCATCATCATCAGCATCATCATCCTCAACATGATCATCACATCATCATCATCATCATCATCTCTCATCAATCATCAGTCTCACCACCACAATCCTCCTCTTCCTCCTCCTCCTCCGTCTCCTCCTCCTCCTCGTCCTCCTCCTCTCTCCTCCTCCTCCTCATCATCATCATCATCCATCATCATAATCATCCTCATCCTCCTCGTCCTCCTCGCCCTTCTCCTGCTCGTGCCCCCGTTTATGCTCTTTTTCTTCCTCCTCCTCCTCCTCCTCCTCCTCCTCCTCTTCCTCATCCTCATCCTCCTCCTCCCTCCTCTCCTCCCCCTCCTCCTCCTTCCTCCTCCTCCTCCTCATCCTCCCCTCCTCCTCCTCCTCCTCCTCCTCCCTTCCTCCCCCTCCTCCCCTCCTCCTCATCCTCCTCCTCCTCGCCCTCTCCTCTGGCGCCCAGTCCTGCGATTGCTGGGTCAGCCAACGCGCCCCGCTGTGGATGTCCTCGCCGATGGCCTGCACCTCGATAAGCCAGCCACGGGTGGGGTCACGCGCGCGGGGGTCGCCCGCCGCCATCCTTCTCCTCTTCCTCCTCCCCCGCCTCTTACCACAGACACTCCTCGTCCTCCTCCTCCCTCCTCCCTCCCTCCCTCTCTCTCTCCCTCCCTCCGTCGCCCTCCTCCTCCTCCTCCTCCTCCTCCTCCTCCTCCTCCTCCTCCTCCTTCCTCGTTCTCGCTTCCCGCGTTTGAAGCACAGCGCAACAGGGCCGCAACAATGGCGCGCGGGGACACTATGCCCGGCGCTGCTCCGGGCCACTCCGAACAGGAATTTGCCCAGGGGCCCGGTGGGAAAATTTAGCCGCCGCCAGCGCCAGACCCCAGGGGCATCGGGGACGGGAGGCTCCGCAGCCCCCCCAGGGGACCCCTGAGGGCGGTGGGGCCAGGGGGCCCCCCGTGTTCCCTCGGAAGGCTGTTCCGGCTGCGCTCCTCCTCCCTCCTCCCTTCTCCCTCCTCCCTCCTCTCCCTGCTCCTCCTCCTCCTCCTCCTCCTCTCCTCCTCCTCCTCCCTCCTCTCCTCCTCCTTCTCCTCCTCCTCCTCCTCCCCTTCCTCCTCCTCCTCCTCCTCCTCCTCCTCCTCCTCCTCCTCCTCCTCATCATCATCATCATCAACCTCATCCTCATCCTCATCCTCCTCCTCTTTTCCTTCTCCTCCTCCTTCTCCCCCCCTCCTCCTCCATTCCGTTCCTTTTCCTTATGGATAATTCCTTCCTGTCGCACCCCGAGGCCGGTCGAAAGGGCGGGCTGGGCGTTTCGCTTGAGACTTCCGCACAACTTATGATCCTGAAGCTTGAATGTTGCCAACAACTTCGCAAACGGAGGGTGGGTGGTTATCAAAATGCGGCTCTCGGAAAGTCACGGCTTGAGGGCGTGTCGTTTTAAAATGTGATTATCGCCTTAGCGACGCGAGCATGTGTTGTAAACACTCTCAAGAGTTTATGTATTAAGAGCGGGTGGTTAGTAAAAAGTGGCGGGCGCCTCAGCGCGCGCAAAGTCGATTCCAAAAGTTTATAAGAGCTTCACGGATTGAGGGCGGGCCGCTTTCAAAATATGGCTCTCGCCTTTAGCACCGCGCACATTTGTTTGAAAGTTTGAAAAAGGCTTCACGGATTGAGGGCGGGCCGTTTCCAAAATGTGCCTCTTGCCTGAACGCCGCGCACACTCGTTGAAAACATTTGCAAGAGCTTCCCTGGCTCTCATTGCGAACGTGACAGACATGATGTTTTGGAACGGTTCAGGACTGTCAGAGCGCAACGGTGACGCTGATTCGCGGTGTTGATGTCCCAGGAATGGCGTTCTGGCAGGGTTCAGGATCGCCAAGACGCGCCAGTCAGGTTAACTCGTGGCACTGGAGTCCTGAGAATGGTGGTCTGGCGCGCTTCAGGACTTTTATCGGTTGTCCCCCAGCGGGGCAATTCCCTCGGTGAAATGGACCCTCGTAGCCCCTGGTGTCTGTCCCGAGGTCAGTTTCGCACGGGTGGCCACACCATGACCTCCCGCGCTGGGGCGAATCCGTGACAAAACCATCCGAGCACCTGGATCAGAGACGTAAGAAGCCCCAGGTGCGAGCACAGCTTGGGGAACCGGCGCGGATTGCAGGCTGCCTTTCTTCAGGTGGGGGCTCTCGCTTGGCACTTCCTTGAGCTGTATAACCAGACCCCGTCGTCGTCCGTAGTTTTAGTTCGGGCATAACAGACCAAACATTATCAAAAAGTGATCGAAAATACTGAAAGGGTCGTCCCCAGAATATATTTGACTAGTTTTGAATATTCCTCCTGTACAGGGACAGGCCCGACTTAACCCGAATTAGAAGCAGAAGCATGGATGGCAGCTCCTTTTGAGGACGGGGCCCTCGCGTGGATTGCAGGACCATGGGGCGGTCGTCTTCGAAGGGACGCTTCTCCCGAAGCGAGCAGGCACGGATCCTGGCAGGGGGGTAACCGTGAGGAGGATGCCCTGGGACGCGCGGGCGCACTGCAGCATCGTCGATCCACCTTGATTGAGCTTCCTCTGGCTCTCCCCCTCCCCGAACCTCGACCCTCCCTCCCTCCCTCCCTCCCTCCCTCCCTCCCTCCTCTCCCCGAACCTCGACCCTCCGCCCTCCCTCCCTCCCTCCCTCCCCGAACCTCGACCCTCGACCCTCGCTCCTCGGCCTCCCTCCTCCCTCCTCCCTCCCTCCTCCCTCCCTCCTCCCTCCCTCCCCCCCCCTCCCCCCCTCCTCCCCCCCTCCTCCCCCCCTATCGGAGCACGGCGAGCTGAGACAACAACGGTCCTCGACAGGGCTTGACCCTAAGCGGTGTTTTTCGTCTTCGTTCTGTCTTCGTTCCCCCTCGCTTTGTCTTCGAGTCGCCTTTCACCGCAGAACGAAATCGCAACGAAAACGGCCCACGAATTCGCCAAAACACCGTTTAGGTCCACCCCTGGCTCTCGAGTTGGCCCAAAGCTGCTCAAAATCGGTCTCCGGACCACTCCCGGGGCCACCTTGACTCTGACCCGCTGCTCGACACAGATGCAGCCGTGGCAACGAGACGCCTCCAGGAGGCCCGAAGAGGACGAACACCGCCCGGGAGGGCCGCCGTTGAATCTCGGCTGGCCCTCCCCTGGACTCCCACCGCCCCTCGTTCCCCGATAGATCTCCTATCCTCGACGACCCTGGGACCGGGCAGAACGAGCAGAGGCGTCGGTACATGTAGAGGAAGAAACAAACGGCATACACATCAACCTTTGGCGCTCCGCGCGGATTTCTCGGATCTGCGCCAGACCTCCCTCCCTGGCGTGCAGAGCGCGCTAGGGGCGGCGCCGGAGGCGCCGCCAGGGGGGCCCGGCGCAGATCCCAGAAATCCGCGCGGAGCGGCAACAGTGTATGTTTATGCCGTTTCCTCTTCTTCTTCTTCTTCTTCTTTTTCTTCTTCTTCTTCTTCTTCTTCTTCGTCGAACCTCCTCATCCCCAGTACCACCTGCTACGCCAGTACCCCATGCCATGGCAAGGGATGGGAGGGAGGGGTAGGACGCCAGATATGACGCCAACGCACCTAGCTTCCCCCCCGCCCCGATGATCCCCGACGATCCTCGACCCCCGCCCTCCCCGATGATCCTCCCCGATGATCCGCCCTCCACGATGATCCTTCCTCGATCACCCATATGACCTCCCTCCCTCCCCGATGATCTGGGGATCTGCTGAACCGGGTCAGTCCAGACCCGAGTCAGTCAGGCTTTGCAGGATCCTGCAAGATCCTGCACCCAAACCCGGGTCAATGCGACCCTGGCCGTGCAGGATCCTGCAAGATCGGGCGCTCTGGCTGACCCCCGTTTGCATTGACCCCCGAGGGGGAGGAGGAGGAGGAGGAGGAGGAGGAGGAGGAGGAGGAGGAGGAGGAGGAGGGAGGAGGAGGAGGAGGAGGAGGAGGAAGAGGAGGCATTGACCCCCGTCTCAAGGCTCCCGACCGACGATCCTTGCTGATCCTCGACCTTTCGCCCGCCGGCGGCCAACCCGCGGGGCTGGCGGCCTCGGCGACCACCTCGGCGACGACGGGCTGCGCGGCCTCGCGCAGCTCCTGCGCCTGCGCCCGGGCGGCCTCCGCGGCCTCCACGCGCGCGAGAGGGGGGGGAGCAGGGGAGCACCCCTCCTGGGCGACTCGGGCTCCAGCGAATGATCAGCATTGGGCGCACAGCGACATACTGGTACTTCGTGTCCTCCTTGGAGGCGCGCGTCCGACCCGAACATGTACAGTCGGATTTGATCGGAGAGGACACGCGAGGACACAAGACCCTTCCGAGGGCCACGTTGCCACATAAATGCACGAGGCATGGGTCGCAAGACGCAGGACACGAGGGTACCCTTGATCTGGCAGGGTCGACCTACTAATCCGGGCCGCCTGTAGTATTACCCATCGTGTAGTATATCGTTTCCCGAGCGGTGTCGCCAGAAAGCGCCCGCCACGGCGCATCTACTGTAAGATTTCTCGGTGCGCGCGTCGCCCATTGGGCGGCGACGCACATCTAGTATAAGTCTGTTGGGGTGACGCCGAGAAAAAAAAGAGACAACTGCATAAACATTAACCTCCCACCTGCCCAAAGGGTGGGGAGCCGAACCGCTCCCCCGCCCTCCCCCTCCCCCCCAAAGAATCCGATTAGTATTCGGACTGGATCTAATACGATCCTACCAGAAGCGGAGCAAATTTGGATAGCATGCTCGATGCAAATTTACTAAAAACCCGACTATAGCTGGATCCACATGTTATTGAATCCTACCAGGGCTCGCTCTTGCTCGTTCATGGATCTTGATCCAATTTTTCAACATCCTAGTCGAGCTCGTCCAGCACTGAGGGAATATTGCTATAACCCGTTCTAGCTCAAACTGAATCATAGCAAGGCTCGATCCAGCTCGAACATAATCCTACTATGGCTAGATCGAATGATGCTACACGTCGTTCATTTCTAACCGTGTTCATTTCTAATTGCGATCGTTTCTAAATGTTCCTGGCCCCCCAGTGGCCAGGAAGAGGCCCAGCATAGAACAGTTAGAATGAAAGGATCTAGGCCCCAAAAAATCGAAAAACTTTCGAAGAATTAGAAATGAGCAATGTGTAATTGAATCCTACTGGGGCTCGGTCCAGCCCTAACAGAATCTTGCTACAGTTCAGTCCATCCTTCGTCGCATCCTAACAAAGCTCGATCGTCGTCATGGTCGTCGCTGCCCGACGGCGATGGCGCCGGAGCCAACGCTCGCCGTCATCGATTGCCACTGCGGAGGGAGGGCGGGGGGGGCGGTTCGAACATCCCCCCGCCCCTTTGCAATTCAGACCCTCTGCCCCTCTAGAACCCCCCCTCCCTTGCAGCTCAATGGGGGGGGGCTGATTCGACCCCCCCACCTTCCCAGCGTCTACAGAACGCGCTGTTTCGGAGGTACATGTCCAAAGGATGGACGTGAGAGACGAGACATGAGAAAGGAGGAAGGATGAGGAAAGGAGGAAAATGAGGAAAAGGGATGGAAGGAAAGGTTTCTGTTTGTTGAAGACTGTTTTTCTTAATTTGGGTAAAACCTGTTACCCGGGGGCGGGGGCCGGCGGGTAACGGTAACGGCGACAGCGGCGTGCACCCGCCAAGGTGCGTCCGCGCCATCGGCACATCCATTTCCTCCGCGCGCTGCAATCCGTGCGCGCGTGAAGAATGCCAAATGCACTCGTGCAAGACAACGCCGCCTGAGCGCACCACACTGCTTCGGTACACCCCAACAGCTGCGTGCACAACGCCACCACGTCGCCCATGTACGCCGCAAAATCTGTGTATACTGCACCAGCCGCGTGCGCAACAGCGCTTGTGTACACCAAGTTGCCTGCGTGGACCAGAGCACATGTACACACCGCAGCGCATGCGTGCACCACAGCAACCATGTGCACCACAACGCCTGCGCACGCCACAATGCTTCCGTGCAACACAGCGCTTGTATACAACAAAACGTGCCAACGGGCACATCAGTAGCTTGCGAAACCTTTTTTTTGCGGGGCCCGCCACAGACCGCGGAAACCATCACCACGTCGCCCGCGCACCCCGCAGCACCTGGAGCGTAGCTTCGACGCGGCACGCAAGCTGCTGGGCTGGCACTCTGTGAAGTTCCGGCGACACCATCCGTAGCTTGTTTCGAACAAAACGGCCAAGAGGAGATGGCAAGATTTGTGAGCGAAGTGGGGGAGGAGGGAGACGGAAGGGTGCGGGGGAGGAAGGAGGAAACATTTTTTTGAATGGCACATGAGCAGATAAGAGCGAGCAGCCACATCGTACCTCGGCGCGCCAGCACGCAACGGATATGTGTCACGAAATTCGGCCCGCAAATGCAAGCGAAAACCTGCGAGGAGGACGAGGAGGAACGAGGGGGAGGACGAGGCGAAGGGGCAAGGGCGCTGTGCGGATAACCCCAGATGGCCTAAACGGCCATTTATATAAACCCAATAACGCACAGAGCAATCCGGAGGGGAAGAGGAAGGGGAGGAGGAGGACGAGGAGGGGCAGAGGATGACGAAGAATGGGGAGGATATTAGTAGGCGGTGGAGCAGGCGGGAGGAGGTAGGATTACGTTATGCCATACAGCAACTGCACTCATGGCATCGTTTGACGTCGCCTCGCCTTCGTCAGCGCCAATTGCAACAGACGCGGGATAACCGTTGCTCCACCCAGACATGGCTGCGGAATCCCCTGGCAGCACAGAGCTCCATCAGTAGGAAGAGTAGGGGAAGAGAACATAGGGATGCAGACGTAAAACACACTAGTCCGCGCACTGCAATAGCCTGCAGGCGCCACAACAGGCAGGTGAGCACCGAAACATTCCTTTTACCACCACGCCATGCATGTGAACTCGGCGCCGCAGCAGGTGGGGAACCTGCGAACGCCACAACACGTTTGTGAGCACCACACATGCCTTTCAGCACCACGCCATGCCTGTGAGCACAGCGCCATACCTGCTGAGAGCAGGAGGGTCCGCCCTCCAGCCCCCAAAAACGTAGGATCGTTAGCGTTACCCGACGGGGGGCCGGGTAACAAGCGTTACCCGCCAGAGGAAAAACAAAAACGCTCTCTTGGTGACTGGAGTGCGACAGCTAGTTCTTGCTCGGCCTCAAGGAGGCAACATCGCGGATGGAGGAGGCAGGAGGAGGATGAGGAGGAGGAAATGCAGGAGAACGGGGATGGAAGAGAGAGAGGATGGAAGTCACTTGGTCCTTTGTTGGCTTCAGCGCTACAGCTGGCTGTAACCCGGCTTCCCAGGAAGGAGATTCGCCGAGGGGGAGGCAGGTGGGAGGAGGACATGGGAACGTTCAGGGAGGAGGGAGGAGGGAGTAGGACGGAGGGAGTGCGGGAGGAGATAAAGAGAGAGAGAGAGAGATAAAGAGAGAGAGGGAGAGGGAGGGAGAGAGACACCAACCGAAAACAACGAAGAGAAGAAGATGCGGGAGGAGGGAGGGCGGGAGGCGGAGCCCGCAGGACAGTGCCCCGCAGCCGGGGCGGCCCATCGCAGCCCTGCGCGGGCCAAGAGGCCGCCCCTCGGGGGCCCCGCGGAGGCCCCTGCCCCGCCACCACCCCGCCTGGAGCTTCCCCCCCCCCCCGGCCGGCCTGGAGGCCCCCCCCCGCCTGGAGCCACCCCCCCCCCCCGCTCGTCGGCCCCGAGGCCGCAAGGTCCCCCGCCACGGTCGGAGCGTCAGGAGGAGGGGAGGAGGAGGAGGAGGAGGAGGAGGAGGAGAGGAGAGGAGAGGAAGGAGGAGGAGGAGGAGGAGAAGGAGGAGGAGGGAGAGAGGGAAGGAGGAAGGAGGAGGAGGAGTAAGGAAGAGGGAGGAGAAGGACGGAGGAGGAAGGGGGAGGTACCAGGAGGAGGAGGAGGACGAGGAGCAGCAGGGAGGGAGGAGGAAGGAGAAAAGAGGGAGGAGGAGGAGGAGGAGGAGGAGGAGGAGGAGGAGGAGGAGGAGGAGAAGAAGAGGCCAGACCTGTCCAGGGGTGCGCTCTGGCCAGAATTCCGACGGGGAACTCAGCCGTGGCGACGATGGGCTTCCCTGGAGGTCCCCCACTGGAGGCCCCCCACGGCCCGAAGACGCCCTCGAACCTCGATCCTAGAGTGTCGGATCCTCGATCCTCGCTCGATCAACGATCTTCGAGATTCGATCGACGATCGATATCCTCGATCGAGCCTCGAGCAACGAGCCTCGATCGATCGACGACCGAGCGTCGAGCCAGCCTCGATGGAGCCTCGATCCTCGCTCTCGATCTTCGATCCATCGACGATCCTTGAGCTGCCAGCCTCGATCGACGATGACCGACGGCCGCGACGACGACGACGACGAGCGCCTTCTCGGCCAGGGGCTGCGCAGCGTCCGCCAGCTCCTGCGAGAATCGCGGGGCGGCCGAGGCCGAAGGGGACACGAGGCTCTCCTCGAGTCCTCCTCCTGACGCTGCCGATGCTGCTGCTCCTCAGTCCTTCTGCCGCCTCCTCCTCCGCCGCCTCCTGCTCCTCCTCCTCCTCCTCCCCTCCTCCTCCTCCTCCTTCCTCCTCCTCCTCCTCCCTCCTCCTCCTCCTCCTCCTCCCCCTCCTCCTCCTCTCCTCCTGCTCCTCCTCCTCCTCCTCCTCCTCCTCCTCCTCCTCCTCCTCCTCCTCCTCCCTTCTCCTCCTCCTCCTCCTCCTCCTCCTTCTTTTCCTCCTCCTCCGCCTGGAAGATCCAAAACATGCATGAACGCAGTGTCGTGAGGTCCGCGCGAATTCTTTGGATCGGCGCTGGATCTCCCAGGTTTGGCGCCGGAGGCGCCGCCAGGGGGGCCTCAGCGCAGATGCAAGAAATCCGCGCGGAGCTCCGAGAATTATCTGTACTTTGGTCTTCGCCTCATGCCGCCTTCACCTCCTCCTCCTCCTCCTCCTTTTCCTCCTCCTCCTCCTTCTCCTCCTCCTCCTCCTCCTCCTCTTCCTCCTCCTCCTCCTCCTCCAACTTCTCCAGCTCCTCCCTGTCCCAAGGGGGGGTGGCCCAGGGGAGCTGGGAAGCCTGGACGGAGGACGGCTCCCAAGGGTGGGTGGCTCAGGGGAGCTGGGGCTCAGGCTCAGGGGGGGCGGCCGAGGGGGACGAACCACCACGAGCCACGACGAAAATAAAGGGTCCGCGGCCCAGGGGGGCTGGCCTGGGAAGCCTGGACGGAGGGGGGGCCCCAAGGCGGGGTGGCCCAGGGGAGCTGGGGCTCAGGCTCAGGGGGGGGGGGCGAGGGGGACGAACCACCACGAACCACAACGAAAATAAAGATGTCCGAGCTCTAGAGCACAGCTGTGCAAGAGAATAATGCCCCTTTGGCTACCCTGCACTAACCCTGCTAAGGAGGAAGGGGAGGAGGAGGAGGAGGAGGAGGAGGAGGAGGAGGAGGAGGAGGAGGAGGAGGAGGACGAGGAGTGAAAAAGAAAAATGCCGTTTCAGCGGCTCGGCCTCAGAGGTCGTTGCAGAGCTTACCAGCTCGGGCTGCTGATGCGGGCCGCACACATTCAGACATCACCTCCTCTACCCGATCCCTGTCATGCCCATTACGACGCCGAGGACGAGCCCATCGTCGCGCCATCCTGCCGTCGCTCGGATGCCCATTCCCAGGTGCATTTGTCGACCTCGTGCGTGCGTTTCTCCACAGGATGCTCCAAGATGCTCCACGATGTCCCTCGCCGGAAAAATACTACAAACTTCTGAGCGATGCCAAGCCACTGGCGAGGCACAGGGAACGGACCACGTCGCTGCACGGTCTTGCCACCCGCGGCGCTGGGCGGCCACCGCCCAGGGAGACTCCAAGTGGTGCTCGCGAGCACCGCACGCGTCGCCCCCCGAAGCAGAGGAACCCGTACCCGTGACCTTCCCGAGCTCGGACAGGACCTCGCGTCGAGCGCGAAGTAACGAGGTCGACAAACGTGGGGACAGAAAGGCGCATTTGTCGGGCCCTATAGAGAGGCCCCCTCGGGGGCTCTACAGGGCCCACGTAGCGTCCCAGAAGGGCCCTTGATCTGCAGCCTTCGCTGCCGCCCCGTGGGCAGAAACATGAAGCAGGAAGGCGCTGAAAGCAGAGCTCCCGCCCGCCCCCCGAGGGCGAGGGAAGAGGGAAGACCACTCCACTCTTGTCGGGGGGACGTAAGACCCGGGTACGGGGGACTCGGAAATCCCCGACGAGGTCGTCAAAAAAAATGACGAGGCCGAGCCCGCATTTTGACGAGGCCTCCCGCTGCAGACATCCCACGAAACTCCTACTCGTCAAAATCCGAGGCGCGGTCGTCAAAAAATGGTGGCGAACCCGAGTCCTGGCAAACCCGGGTCTTACGCTCCCCCGATCTTGAGGCAGAAGGCGCCTGGAGTAGAGTGGGACCTGGGCATCCAACAATTCCCATCTTGAGGGAAGACCTGGGCCCGCCCCCTGAGGACGAGGGAAGAGGGAAGACAACTCCACTCTTGAGGTAGAAGGCGTCTGGAGTAGAGTGGGACCTAGGCATCCCAACCATTCCTATCTCCAGCGACCGGCGTGCCTGTGACCATCCCGAGCGCGGCCAGGACCTCGTCTTGGGCGCGAATTCATGTGGGGAGACGGCACATGAGCACATGAGGGGGAGGGGGAGAAGGGTGCCCTCCTCGGGCTCGAGCGCCCCCCTCTGGGCCCTAAAGGGCCCCTTTTTTATACATTTCTGCAGCCCTCGCTACCCCCCAATGCCCGGCGTCCCTCCTCCTCCTCCTCCTCCTCCTCCTCCTCCTCCTCCTCCGCCTCCTCCTCCTCCTCCTCCTGGCCCTCCTTCCTCCTCCCATCAGTGGCGCAGCCCGCATGTGGGCGTCACCCCCGCTTCGGCACACCCCTGACACGCTTCCTGACCCCATCGCGAACTCCACCCAGGGTCCCAATGGCGCAGCCCGCACGTGGGCGTCACCCCCGCTTCGACACACCACTCATCCATCGCCCCCCCCACTACGCGCCCCCCGATCCTCCGCGGACCGAAGAGGTCCAAGTTTAGGTCGGGCCTGTCCCCCTAGGTGTGGACGAAACATGAGAATACTCCAGACGTGCCCCCCAGATGCTCAAGAATAGCCGAAAAATATATAGCCCCCGCACAAGTTTTTGGCCTACGTTCGACCATCCCTCCTGTCGTGGGGCAGGCCACCCGGAAGTCCAAATGACGCCGCGACGGCGTGCGCCCCTGCACCGGCCGCGCGCCGACGCCCTGCCGGGCCGCCCCCCTCGCCGCCTGGCGGCGCCGCCCGCCCCGTGCGCCGCGGGCAGCCTCGGAGGCGGCCCCGCCGGGGCAGACCGGGCGCCACGCCCGCCTGCCGCAGGACTTGCGGATGCCACGACAGTAGACACCCGAACAGTCCTGTCATCGAACTGATGTTTTTAAATGCTTAACATGTGGGAACATGTTCTAAACATACATATCTGGAAATGATCTGGCAACATGCTTCCTCTCCATGGATTGTCCTCCACAACGCAGGACGTCCTCGAACGGTTACAACACGCCGCCCGAGGGCTCGCCAGCCGCGCCGCCGAGCTCCTGGACGAGTTCCGCCGCCGCTCGCACGGAGTCGGCGTGCGCGGACAGCGATGCGCTGCGCATCGCGCCGCCTTGGCAACGCTCACGATGTGCAATATCGAGCTGAACCCCGCGCGCCCCTGGGGGGTCGCACAGACACGAAACCGAGTACAAGCGCGCAACATGTAATACTCGAGGCCAAATGGCTACGGGCCATACGGATGAGAAGGACGAGAAGGAGGAGCACGAGGACGTCGACGACAAATCCGAGGAGGAGGAGGAAGAGGAGGAGGAGGACGACGACGACGACGACGAGGGGAGGAGGAGGAGGAGGAGGAGGAGGAGGAGGAGGAGGAGGAGGAGGAGGAGGAGGAGGACGGCGACGAGAAGTAGGAGAAGGACAAAGATGACGGCGATGCGGGAAGCGGAAGGGAGGAGGTGGAAGGAGGGACGACGCAGGACGGAGGAAGAGAGGAGGGCAAAAACCGAGGAGCGGGCGGAGAGAGGAGGCAGGAGGCGGGAGAGAGAGAGAGAGAGAGAGAGAAAGGGAGAGAGTCTCCCCCCTCGCTCCTCCCCACCTCCTCCTCCTCCTCCTCCTCCTCCTCCTCCTCCCTCCTCCTCCTCCTCCTCCTCCTCCTCCTCCTCCTCCTCCCCTCCCCCCTCCCCCTCCCCCCTCCCCCTCCTCCTCTCCTCCTCCTCCTCCTCCTCCTCCTCCTCCTCCTCCCTCCTCCTCCTCCTCCTCCTCCTCCTCCTCCTCCTCCTCCTCCTCCTCCCCTCTCCCCCTGCCCCCTCCCCCTCCTCCTCCTCCTTCCTCCTCCTCCTCCCCTCCCCTCCCTCCTCCTCTCCTCCTCTCCTCCTCCTCCTCCTCCTCCTCCCCCTCCCCCTCCTCCTCCTCCTCCTCCTCCTCATACCTCCTCCTCCTCCTCCTCCTCCTCCTCCTCCTCCTCCTCCCCCTCACTCCTCCTCCTCCTCCTCCTCCTCCTCCTCCTCCTCCTCCTCCTCCTCCTCCTCCTCCTCCTCCTCCTCCTCCTCCTCCTCCTCCTCCTCCTCCTCCTCCTCCTCCTCCTGCCCCCCTCCCCTCATCGGTCTCCCCCCTCGCTCCTCCCCCTCGCCCCCTCCCTCCCTCCCCCCACCATCCTGGGCGAGGCCCGGCGGTCCTGCGCCTGGGACTGCGCGGCCTCGGCCAGGCGGGCCGACTCGGCCTGGGCGATCTCCAGCGCCTGCCGCCGCCGCGCGCGCGGAACCCCCTCCTCGCCGCACCGCCGAGCGCAGGTCGGCCAGGGGGGGGGACAGGGCGTGCTGCTCGGCAGGGCTGGACCTAGGCGTTGTGCGTTTCGTTGCGTTTTCGTTTCGTTGCTCGCTTTTGCTCTACCTGTTTAGGAGGCAATTACTGTGAGGTTTTCGTCGGAAAGATTAAGGAGACTTAAGCCCCACTGGGGGGCTACTACGCAGGATTAGGCCGCGGATTAACCGGGAATAAACCGGATTAAGCAGGATGAAGCCAGATTAAACGGGATTAAGCCGGATTGAGCAGATTTCGGACCACGGGAAAATTAGAATTTGACCTCCCAAGAGTTGCATCTGAAACCTGTCTTCCTGCACCTCCCTGCCGGAACAAAAAACAAAGCCCAGCCGAAGCCCAGCAAGACAGCGTTCAGGTCCAGCCCTGCTGCTCGAGACCTCCTCTGCGGGCTGCATGGCTCTGATGCGTCAATAAGCTCTCGACGACAGTGACACGGATGGCTCGCAGTGTGGCAGCCGCATTTTCACACCGATGCGCTTCACACGCTTCAAACTGGTTGTGCGGATGGACATGCTGTTCGGGTGTTGATGGACGTGCCCCTGGCCCAAGGTGCCCCCAAGATTCCCAGGGAGGCCCCAGAGGCCTCCAGAGCACCCCTCGCGATGCCCGGCGGGCCCCAGGAGCTCCGAACACGGAGCGAGAAGCTGGGGGCACCTTGGGCCGGGGGCACCTCTCGCACCCCCCCCGAGCCGTGACGTGCCGTCGTGGCCCTCCCTTCCCGCGCCCCGCACGCTCGTGGCGCGAGGCGGCCTGCAGCTTCCGGGCCTCGCCCTCTCGCCGCGCAACCCTCTCCCCGAGCTGCCCGACGCCTGGGCAGACAGGGGGCGGGTTGCCGCCACCATGCTTTGAGCACCTGGGCGTGGACGCGTCGGCGGATGGGCGGCGGCTCCCTCTCCGGACTGTGGGAGCTTGCTCGGGCGCGTGCTGCTTCAGATTCGCGGCCACGATGCCGTGCAGCGCAGTCACGGATCGAGGCCTCGTGTTGCATCGCGGACTGTTCGCCCGAGCTGCCGGCCCACAGGGAAGAGGCTTCCGGCATTGGGAGCAAATGCTTGCAGGGGCTTGTTCAGAGGGGACGCGGGGCCATACGTATTACAACAGCGTCGTTGAAGACGCAGCGGGCGTTCGTGGTCCTCCTCCTCATCATCCCCCTGCTCTTACTGATAACTTTCCTCCTCCTGCTGCTCTCCTTTCTCACCACCCATTCCTGCTCTGAGGCACTCTAGACTCGAATGCTCCAAAATACACATTTGGGACCGAGACTCTGGGCGAATATCGGGCGTGGCATTCAAGCCCCTGCTCCAAGAAAGGCTCCAGAGCGTCAGCGTCGTCGTCGTCGTCGCCGCCGCCGCCGCCGCCGTCGTCGCCGTCCCCCTTCAGGATCGGCGGCTCAGGCCGCTAGGCCTTCCCAATACAATACACATTTGGGACCGACACTCTGGGCCAAGATCGGACTCCCCCTCCTCCTCCTCCTCCTCCTCCTCCTCCTCCTCCTCCTCCTCCTCCTCCTCCTCCTAATCCTCCTCCTAAAGCCCCTGCCCCAGAATGGTGGGGCTCCGGCAGAGTGTCCAAACGACCTGCGCGTGCCGCTCCGGAGAGGGCGAGCCTCCGGATTTGAAGCACTTTGGTGGGCGCCCTTGGGGACTGCGCCAGCCCGGCTCTGCGCGATCACCGTGTGCCCTCATGTGAACGTTTTCTTCTTCGGCGTTTCGACATTGGGCGGAAGCGGGGGGGAGGACGGGCGTTCTGGCTCCGGGCCTCTGCCTAGTGCGGCTGTTTGCAGCCGTGCGTCCTACGGGGGAGCCTCCGCCTGCTCGAAACAGT
>CAUYUJ010015172.1:898237-930737 GCA_963575745.1 Prorocentrum cordatum
GGTGCTAATGGTATTTGTTATTGGTGACAAACGCCTCAACCCAACCGTCTTGCACCAAACTTCGGGCCGCGTCGGTCTCTGATGGCCCCGGGGCCCGAAACCGCGCAAAGACGCCGAACGCGACAAAAATGGAGACGCAGGGATCTCAGGGTCCCCACAACTCTCGTTTTAGGTCGGGCATGTTCTCCGATGGGCGGATCAGAAGGAAAAATAGCAGCCCCAAAAAACAATCAACAATAACCGAACATGGTTGAACAATACGTCCACCGAATATTCGCTGGGGGGACCATTTTTGCATATTCACCGTGTGGTATGGACATGCCCGGCTTAACTCTCGCCGCCGCCGCGCGCCGCACGCGGCCGCCGCCGCGCGCCGCGCGCGGCCGCCGCCGGGCGCGCTGGCGGTGCCGCGAGGGCCCTCCTGCGCGTTCGCGGGCAGCGGCGGCGCCGAGACCTGCGGCGGCCCAGCGGCGGCCAGAAAGGGGGGGGGCGCGCGCGCAGAGCGCGGCCGCCGAGCTCCCGCGCCGTGGGGGGGGGCGGGAGGAGCCGCGGAGCCATGGACAGCAGAGAGGCGAACCCGCGCGAGGGGGCTGCCTCACCAAAAGTACTGCCCCCATCGCCCAGCCGGCCGCCCTCCGCACCCACGCGGGGAGACCCCCCTCCTCGCGCGCAGGGGAGGCCGCTCGCTCAATCGGCGAGGGGCTCACGCAACACGGCCGAGGTACAGGTCAGCGCGGGGCAGGAAGAGGAGGGACGGGGGAGGAGGGAGGGCAAGGACCCGGGAGGAGGGAGGGGGAGGGAGGGGAGGCAGGAGGAATGGGGGGAGGAGCGGGGGTTGGTGATGCGGGGGGAGGAGGGAGGAGGAGGAGGAGGAGGAGGAGGGGGAGGAGGAGGAGGAGGAGGAGGAGGAGGAGGAGGAGGAGGAGGAGGAGGAGGAGGACGAGGAGGAGGACGAGGAGGAAGAGTCCAGAGGATCCCAGTCAAGACGCAGCATGTGCGCGCCCACATCTGCTCGCGGCGCTCAACGGCGCGCCACGTACTCAGTCTGTACGACTGTGCCAAGGCCTCATGAGGCCGAGGCGCCTCAAAGGAGGGATAGGATCCGAACCCCTCGGGCCCCACAGAGGCGACAAAACGAGCCGCTCCAAGGCGGTTATGCCCGCTGAGACGTGTTCACACTCGCTTGTGAGCGTCAAGGCTCACATGCTGGGTTCCCCACTTGCTGGCTCGATCGAGCCTCGCGCGACGACGGACGCAAGGCCCGGGTCGGAAGTCCTGCTCCGTGGCTCGCATCTGTAGGCACAGGGAGGAGAACGCGCGACGCCAGTGCAAGATCTGGGCGACGAAGGCCGCCTGCCCGTCATCCACAGCAGGCGGCATCGTTCGATTCACGCTTCGCTCCACGTCTTTTGCTGGTCGGCGCAGCAAGGCGGCTCTCGCCGCGCTCTCGGCTCTGACGATGTTCGACTACTTCACTGGGCTGTAGCCTGAGCACACGACGGCCATGGATGCAGCAGCGAACGAGACAGGACGGGAGGCAGGGAGACAGAGGATAGGCAGGAACGAGCGGGACACGGATGCGGAGCTGGCCCCGCTCGGCTGCTCGGCCCCGCTGCGGCGCGACATCGCCCGGGCATCGCCGCCAGCTCCACGAGCAGCGCCGCCGGGGAGCGCGCCAGGGCCCGCATGGGGCCGCACGGCGAGGCGTCGGCGAGGCGGACCTGCTGGCTCTTCCCCCGCGGCTGCGGCTCCTTCCGGGGGCGCACGGGCGCCGCCGGGCTCCACCCCGCCGCAGAGCGAGGCGCGGCCTGCGAGCTGGCGGCGCCGCTGGCGCGACGGAGGCCGCCAGCTGGCGCGCCCGCCGCGCGACGAGCAGCGCCGCGACACCGCCGCGCTCGACCAGGGGCGCGGCGACCCGCCGCCCAGAGCTGCGGGGCCGCTGGCCCCTGGTCGCGCCGCGAGCCTGGGCCAGCAGCGCCAGCGGCGAGGAGGGTCCCGAGGGCCATCTGGCAAGTCCGCTCGCAGCGGCAGCGCGCCGCGCGGCCGAGGGGTCGAGGGAGCGGATCTCCTCCGCTCGCAGAGGGGGCACGGGCGCCACGCCATCGGGCAGCCCCCCGGGGCCCCCCGTAGCCACCACTGCCTGCGACGCGGCAAGGGCAAGAGACAGACCAGCACTCACCGACGGTGGGGAGAGACACGCCGCGCACCTCGCCCGCCCGGCGTCCAAGGCAGGCCTGAGCCCAAAATGGCCACGGCGGGAGGAGGAGAAGGAGGAGCGACTGCAGTGGAGGCCAATCCGCAAGGAACCTGCCACAAGAAGCCCAACCCTGAGGCCCCAGGACGTTCACTGATGTTTGGCGCGGGAACGTCACGCTGTCCGTTGAGAAACCGTCGAAACCCAAGAAACGCAGGGCACCCTGGGGGCAAGCCGGGTGTCTCTTGGCATGGGTCTCCACGGTATACCCCGGAGGCGGCGCGTGCTCTCCCGAGAGAAGCCGTCGCCTGGGCCAAAGGCGGCACGTGCTGCTGCGGGCACGGCGGGCGCAGGTGGTGGGCCCCGCGGCAGCTGGAGCTGCATGCAGGCCGCTGGGAAGATCGTAGGGAGAAGCCTGGGAACAAAGGATGGAAGGCAGCAGAGAAGACGGGGTGAGCGGGACGGTGGCCGAGCGGAGACGGGCGCCCGGGTGAAGGCAGGGGCGACGGGGAACATGGGAGCAGAGTGCGCCTATCGCGGGATCCGGGACAAGCCGCGTTCACGGGGCTACTCACACTATCGGCCTGATCCCTCGCGAAGTCCGCCCAGGCGTCGAAGCATCGGTAGCAAAGTCTGACGTCTGCTACAGTGGTGCGCCACACCGCCCGCTGCCACTCGCGGAACAAACGTGATCTGCAACGACCTCGCCCGCGTGGGGACGAGGCGGCGCACGGAGGCGACCCGGCGCAGCGAGCGTGCCACGAGTGGATCAGGGCGAGCGCTGTGATCAAGCCGGCGGGTATCCATGCAGAACTACTGCGGCCCGAACGGCGCTGGGAATACCTTGATCATGCAGGTGGTCGCCACCAGCAAGGGCGTCAGCAGCGCCAAGTGGACATGCAGAGCAGCAGCAGCCCGAACGACTTTGGGGAACGCTTGATCACGCGGAAGGGCGCCACCAGCGCGTTAGGCACCAGCGTCAACGGGTACGTGCGAAGCAACTTTGACTCGAACGGCACCAGGAGCACCGTGAACACGCGGACGGGCGCCACCAGCGGGAACACCAGCACCAACAGCGGATACATGCAGAACGGCTTCGGACCAAGCAGGATCGGGAATACCTTACTCATGCGGATGGGCGCCACCAGCAAGGGCATCACCCGTTGGCAGAAGGACCATGCAGTGCAGCATCGGTCCTAACGGCATCTTGAGACCCTCGTTCATGCGGGAGCGCGCCACCAGCGAGTGCACCAGAGGCGGCAGGATACCGAAAAGCAGCGTCGGGGCTACCATGATCATGCGGATGGTCGCCACCAGCGAGAACACTGGGAGCATGCGGGGGCAGAGCAGAGGCAAGAAGTTCGTAACAGTCGGCACCAGGAACCACAGAAGCGTGAGCACGCAGGCGGTCGGCTGCCTTGCCTCACCGTCTGCCGACGCCTCGGCAACATCATCAGCATCAGGACGACGTAGCAGACCAGCTCCTCCAGGCGAATGCGCACTATACCCGCGACAATGTACGCCCCCGGAGGGGGAAGTGGCCCAGAGCCATGCAGTAGAGTATGGTGGTCACCTCCGCGAGCAGCCTCAGGAGAGCGGTGCCGCTGGATGAAGTTGGCGACGCGGTGCAGGTCGCTGCCCAGGCAGATTCCCAGGGGTGAGATCGGTTGCCGAGCGCAGAGTGGGGCAGCAGCGGGTGGAAGCAGAACTTGCACATGGAGAAATTGCTGTCGACGGAGACGCACGAGGCCCGGCTGCAGCGCATGGCATTCGCGAACATGGGCCACAACCATCGACAGGGCATGCGGCATCTTGCAGATACCGGTGGCCGAACGCAGCCGCGAAACCAGAACCGGCAACACAGCTCGATCGGGATCACCCGAGCATGCCATCGCGTGGGCATGTGGAACCGCGGGCCGCAGGCGCGGACGGCGCGGCGCTATAGGCCATGGGGCCCTGGGCGTGACAGCAGTGGTGATGATGTCTCGGCCACATCCGAGACCCCGAGGAAGGACGGACTTGAGCCAAACGGCGACAGAAGGAGGAGGAGGAGGAGGAGGAGGAGGAGGAGGAGGAGGAGGAGGAGGAGGAGGGGGGGGAGGAGGGAGGAGGAGGGAGGGAGGAGGAGGAGGAGGAGGGGAGGAGGAGGAAGAGGAGAGGAGGAGGGGGGAGGAGGAGGAAAAGGAGGAGGAGGAAGAGGAGGAGGAGGGGAGGGGAGGGGAGGGAGGAGAGGAGAGGAAGAGGAGAGGAGAGGAGAGGAGGAGAGGAGGAGAGAGAGGAGAGGAGAGGAGAGAGAGGAGAGTAGAAAGGGGAAAGGAGGGAGGAGGGTGGGCGAGCGATTGTCGTGCTGTACTTCCGGGAAGTGTCGTTACCTCGCGGGTGGGATGGGGCACAGGGGCCATCGGCAACGCTTGGGCGGGGCAGGGCACGTCGGGGCGGGGGGGCACGCTACGATCGCCAAAGTATGCGCGCGAGCACCAGCATGCGGGGGGCCAGCCCCCATCCTCCTCCTCCGCCTCCTCCTCCTCCTCCTCATCCTCCTCCTCCCTCCTCCTCCTCCTCCTCCGCCTCCTCCTCCTCCTCCTCCTCCTCCTCCTCCTCCTCCTCCTCCAGCTCCTTCTACTCCTCCTCCTCCTCCGCCTCCTCCTCCACCCCCCCTCCGCCTGCGTACGATCGTTGCTGCTACGGGGAGGGGAGAGGGGCGGGCAACGGCCGTCACCGCGCCAGAGGATAAAAAAGAGCAATCCCCGAGGAGGACCAAAGGACATGCAGGGGGGAACGAAGGTGAGGAGGAGGAGGTCGAGTGCGTACAGAGCGGAGGGCCAACGAGAGGGGGAGGATCAACAAGACGGAGATGGAGCGGGGAACGGGGATAGAGGGGGGGGGAACGGGGGAAGGTGGCAGGACGGGGCTCGGGAAGGCCAGGCAGGCAGAAGCCAGGAGGCACCGCAGCGGGCATCGCCCGTCGAATTTTCGCTCCGCTCCACGAGCGGCCAGCTCCTCCCCCCCCCCGCGCGCGGTCCGGCTGGACGGTGGCGACCGGAGGCCGCGCCCGCGGTGCCCCACAAGACGGACCTCTGCGCGGTGCGGGGCGGTGGGGCCGTGGCGCGCCTGCAGGCGTGGCCGTGCGGGCGGGAGCGCCCTGCCCGCTGCGGCCTCACCAGCCTCGAGAGTGGCCGTGCGCCGGCCCGCTCGCTGAGGCCGGCGCGCCTCTCGTCCCGGCGACCGCACGCGTGCCTGCGCCTGCGCAGCAGGCCCTGTCGAGGGCGACTCGGTTGCTGAGCGTCCCCGTAATTTGTCGGTTGGGGTACTTTGTTGGCTAACGGTGCCTGCGTGGCGCGTTGTCACGCACATCGTTTCGAATACCCGCGCAATTGAAATCCATGCGAGGAGGCCTCACAACAGGATTCAAGTTGTAAATCGCGAGCAAATCCCAGTCTACTGCAAAGCCGCACAAGATGCTTTTGTTTGTTAGGCGCACGCTAGGCATCAATATGTGTATCCACCAACTCAAAGAATCCTCGTGCGTAGTCGGACAAAACGATGTTACTTGTAATGCGCACCGTCATAATCAAATTGTCGCAATCCTACGAAATGATGTTGATTGCAACCCGGACAACCCGAACCAGTATATGATTCGCACACCGAAAGATCCCCTTTGAAAGGCAGCTGGAAAAACCTGGGGAGGGTCCCCCCTAGAAAACTGGAATGGACATTTGGCTTCCCATGCTCACTTATCATGGCGAGGGGGAGGGCAAACAAAAAACAAAAAGGACACCAAAGAACATGGTCCGTTGTTGTTTGCTTTGCGTGTTTGGTCTCCCTATCTTGTTTGTTTCGGGCCACTTTCAAAGGAACAAGTGTTGTGAGCCATGTGCACATGGATTATGCATGCGTAGCTTACAAATGAATTGTGTTGGGCTGTACAGTCGGATTTCGTTTGTGCTCGATTCCTTTCGTGGCCCATTCAAGCAAGAATGTCCTATTGTTCCGCTCACAAGTAGAAAAATTGCACGTGGCTTTACAATACAATTCATGTTGCTGTGAGCTTACACATTGAATCCACTTGTGACGAATTTGGAATCATGTTTTGTGGGACCTTGCAAGAACCATATTTGTTGAGCGCGCCGCAACTTAATTATACTTGAAGGGGTTGCAAAACAATTGTTTGCGCAATATTACAATTCGAATTCTTTAGCGCGGGATTCATATGTCTAATCCGAGTGTGCGTATTACGGGTAGCACGTGTCGATGCGAGTTGCCTCACGTTTGTCTCTTGGCGGTTTACACATTGACTCGGATTAAGTGGATTGCAAAAACCGATGCCTCTATACAGATACATCGGCAGATGGATGGATAGAACGATACATGGATATACATATATATAGATGGATGAGCAGCCAAACGCTGCTAGTTCAATACGCGATGAGTTGTATGATACATGGGAAGGTCGGTTCGTATATGTATGCATACATTATGTGTGTCTACACATTCAGACCAAAGTATTGTTACGTGGGTGGTATGTGGGTATGATATATGAATATATATGTATATATATGTGTGTGTATGGATACAAGTGTCCACACATCGATGCATGTAGAAACCATAGCTGCCAAAGCATCTTCATCGAAGTAGAATGCACGGCTGGGCTTCTATACTTATAAAATCACATTTGTACGCCAGCATCTCGATGTTCAACTATACGTAGGAACACCGCTACGCGGGAGCACACCTAAACATACACAACTATATACATATGTATGTATGTATGCACATACGGGGACAGGGGGGATTGGTACACATGTTTCGGTATATACAAGGGTACGCGCATGGGTATGTTGCGCATGGGTCGGTTGATAGTTGTGTAGGCGGATGGAGGAACACACGGGCAGCACAATAAACGGATCTGTGCATACTATATGCCGACTGAAAGATGGATGGGGGGAGCGATTAATCAAGAAGCAGATCGGTGGATGTAATGATGGATCGAGACCGATACCTACACGAATGGACGGACACAGACATAAATTGACAGAACGGCACGTATAGAATTATGGAAATGCAGATGTACATATGGATGCCTATACACATATCGGCTGATACACCTATTGTTGTTGTTAGGTCGGCAACCTGATGTGTACAGATGTATAGCACGTACATGCATATGTATATGTTGGTGCATGTATACATACATATATATATCGAGAACAAAACAACGAGACAGAGACACAGTAAGGACAAACAGCAAAGAGAGAGTGAGAGAGACAGAGAGAGCGAGAGAGAGAAATCAGACGCCCCCTTTCAATCTCATCCTCTGCCCCCCCACCATTTCCATCCACCCGTCTTGGGCGAACAGAGTGCGAGAGGGCAGCAATGACCCCGTCGCACTGCCCCCTGGCGATATGTGCTGGAGAGCAAGAGAGCAGCAACTGTTCCGTCCCATAGGAGAGCAGGCGCTTACGCCCCCCCCCGCTCGCTCTCGCTCACTCGCTCTCTCTCTCTCTCTCTCTCTCTATATATATATATACATATATGTAGTATGTGCGATTTCTCTCCCTCTCTCTCTCTCTCTGTCTTTCTCTCTGTCTCTCCCATTCTCCGCGCTCACAATAAAGAGAGCGAGCACGTAGCGGGAAGCGGCTGCTATCCCATGGTAGGGGAAGCGGGAGCTCTTTCACATTCCCACGCACAACGCCAAAGTAGGGGAAGTGGGAAGGGGTAGCGGTTGCTCTCTCGCGTTCTGTACGCCCAAAAGGAATGGGTAGAATAGCCAGGGCAATCGTTGCTGTTTTGGTTGTTTGTTGTTGTTGTTTCTCTAATGCTCTCTCTCTCTCTCTCTCCCCACCCCTTCTCATTCACACTTCCCACACGCGTGCAACACTGGATGGGCAATGGGAGAGAACATCGGCAACGGTTACCCTTGCACCCTCCACGCACGCGCTCCGAGGAAATGGTAAGAGGGAGAGATTGCTTGCTTGCTTGCTTGCTTTCTTGCCTGCTTGCTTGCCTGCTTGCTTGCCTGCTTGCTTGCTCTCTCTCTCTCTCTCTCTCTCTCTCTATATATAAATATATACTTCTATCACTCCACCCCTCGCACAACTGCGAATTATCAAACAAAATGCATCATTCGCAATAGAGAGACGAGAGACCGACACAGAGAAAGATGAGCAAGAGAAAAAAGGGGGGGGGGAGAATCCATCCAAAAAACAAGGGAACGCTCAGAAACCGAGTCGGCCTGACGAGGGCTACAGGCCTCGTGATCTCGGGTTCCAGGGCAGTGCCTCGAAAAACGGACACGAGCACCCTTGGCTGGCCCAGTCGAACCCAACTTCTCACTGTGCCGTGGTTGGTCGATCTGTCTACGGAGTGCTCCCACGCGCGCGGCCTGGCCCGAGGGGCCCGAGAAGTCCTCCCGCGAGCACGACGCCGCTGCCAGGACCTTGGCATGCCGCCCCCCGCCCCCTCTCGGAGCCGGTCACGACGCCGCCGCGTGCGCCACGAGCGTGGTGACCACGATGGCCAGGCCGAGCCACTCGCGGGCAGGCACCTTCTCTCCGACCACGTGGGCCGCCAGGACGGGGCTGCAGACGGTCTCGACGCAGATGGCAGGAGAAGAGACAAATCGGCACGAACACCAGTTGCCGGAGGTCAGAGCAGCTTTCTTGGGACCCCGCGGAACGCGCCCAGGGCGGCGCCAGGGGGATGTGGCGCAGACCAAACAAAACCGCACAGACCTTCGAAACATGCTGATTGTGCCAGTGTTTCTTCGTCGAGATGAGCATCCCAGACTCCGCGCTCGGCAGCAGCTGCGATCCCGCCGTTGTCAGCGTCATCCCCATGGGCACCACTACGAGGCCCAGGAGCAGCAACGGCACCAGGTCCTCCCGGCCCACCTCCCAGGCGGCGACCCCTTCGGCGGCGTCCCGCGCAAGAAGTGCCAGGGACAGGAGCAGCGGCCCCAGGGCAACCGCGGGCTGCATGTTTAGAAGAAGAAAAAAACGCATGATACCAGAGAAAAACCCAAACATATGTTTAAAATATTCCATTTGCTCCCTTTATAATCGGGCTATATGGCGGGCTATAGGGTTATAGCGCTATAGGGCTATAGGGCCATCGGGCTATAGGGCTATAGGGCTATCGGGCTATAGGACTATCGGGCTACCGGGCTACAGGGCTCTAGGGCTATAGGACTGTGACCTATAGGGCTATAGGGCTATAGGGCTATGGGGCTATAGAGCTATATGGGCTATGGGGCTATAGGGCTATAGGGATATAAGGCTATTAGGGCTATAGGGATATAAGGCTATAGGGCTACAGGGCTATAGGGCTATAGGGCTATAGGGCTATAGGGCCATAAGGCTAATGGGCTATTGGGCTATTGGGCACCCCCGGACACCAGGCATCCCTGGGCACCCGGGCACCCGGGCCCGGCCACCGAAATCGGCCACGCACCTCACCGGCCACCCGGGCACCCGGGCACCGCTGGGCACCCGGGCACCCGGGCCCGGCCACCGAAATCGGCCGCACCTCTCACCTAATCCTTTAATCCGCTAGGACCCCTACAGAGGCAAGCTCTGATTGGGGAATAAACATAAACCTTTGGCGCTCCGCGCGGATTTCTTGGATCCGCGCTGGACCCCCCTCTCTGGCGCGCGGAGCGCGCCAGGGGCGGCGCCGGAGGCGCCGCCGGGGGGGCCCGCGCGGATCCAAGACATCCGCGCGGAGCGCCAAAAGTTTCTGTTTGTGTGTTTTTGTTTTTCTTCTGCGAATGTTCACATCCGCCTTGTGGCGCAAGATGGTCCTGCGCACGGCGCTCGCGACGGCGATGCCCAGGGCCAGGAGGTCCCCAGGCCCGAGGGAGGCGCGCAGCCCGCCGCTGACGCTCACGGCCACCCCTGCGAAGACCACGGGCATGGCGGCCCAGGTGCACGGCCTCACCGGGGTGCCCAGCAGCGCGCGCCCCAGCAGGGCGGCCCAGAAGGACGTGGTCGCCATGAGCAGCAGGGTGTTCGCCACCGTGGTCGCCTTCACCGCCTCCACGAAGAGCCACTGGCTGAGGCCCGCCAGGACGGTCACCGACGCGCCCCAGCGGCCCATGCCGTGCACGGCCGCCGGCAGCGCGCGCCCCAGCTGCGCCAGCTGCCACGCCAGCAGCGCGCACCCCGCGAGGGACATCCGCCACAGGGCGGCGGTGTCCGCGGGCGCCCGGACCACCGGGCGCGCCGAAGAGGCGAGCCCCGGGAGGAGGGGGGGCTCGCGCATCGTGACCCGAGGCATCTGCGCGGACAAGAGGGGGAGGACCAGGGAACGCATGGAAAGAAGAGAAGGGGCCATACCTGATGGCCCCTTCTCTTCCTCCTCCTCCTCCTCCTCCTCCTTCTCCTCCTCCGCCTCCTCCTCCTCCGCCTCCTCCTCCTACGCCTCCTCCTCCTCCTCCGTCTCCTTCTCCTCCTCCTCCTCCTCCTCCTCCTCCTCCTCCTCCCAAGCGTATGGCCCATAGGGGCCCATAAGCCTGGGAGATCTGATCTGATGAACCCCCCCTTATCCAAACACCCCTCTTCGACGTCTGCAAGCTTTCGGGTCATAGCTCGAGCCTCCGCTGGCCGCTCGGGACTACCTGGGCACCCCCAGAGAGCCCTGTGGGCGAGGCGCGGCTGCCAAGCACTCCGAGGCGAGAGAAGCACCGAGAGCCAGCCAAAGCGCCCTCTCAGAGAATCTGCAGATGTCCTCGCACACACACACACACACACCACACACACACACACGCATGCATGCACGCACGCACGCACGCACGCACGCGCACGCGCACGCGCACGCGCACGCACGCACACGCACACGCACACGCACACGCACACACGCACACACGCACACACGCACACACACACACACACTTTTCGTCGGCGACGAGGCAGAGGCAATCCGCACCAGCGTGGGGCTAATACACACACAAACACGCACATGGCTACTCACCATCTTGGACGCCCCCGAGACCAGCTTGACGAGCGTGCCGTCTGGGATGTACGCTACCAGGCCTGCCGTCATCAGCAGGAGGCCGCGCCGGTGCGCCCTGGAAGACTCGGAGCCCGCTGGCTTCGACACGGCGGCGTCAACGGCCGCGGAGTCGACCAGGGGCGCCGCCAGGGCCGTCGGGCCCACTGCCGCCGCCATACGGAGCAGGGGCTCTCTGGAAGCAAGGGTGCAGTCAACGCTTTGCCGCAAGGGAATCTAGTCTGGGCCCCGTCTAGGCCTCGGCTGCGCCCAGCTGCACGGGGACCGGGGAGCGCCACAGACGAACCCGTGGAAGGGCACAAGCGACATGGAGCCCCGTCCGAAACCAAAGAGGGCCTCATCCCAAAGTGTTGACTGCAGTCGGACGGAGATGGGGGGGGCGGCTTCGGCCAAAATGGCTACGGAGGGGCAGGGAGTAAACAAAAGGATGAGGAAGGGGGGGAAACGCAAACCTCTGACAACTCCTTTGTGGAGCCGCCGCCCCCCCAGATCGGGAGCGCGCAAACATGGATTAGCGATCTATGGATTTGTGGCGCGCGGTCGCCAAATCCATGGATCGGGGGAGGTGCCCTCCCCAACATGCGGCCGTTGCCGACTCGCTCGGCGGCGGACATCTGTGACCTCCCAGGGAAACGGGACCCGTCGCTGGTCCACGCCACCTTGATCCATGTTTGCGATCGCCTGACCAGATTTAGGTCGGGCGTGTCCTCCTACAGGCGAATACTTGCACGGAAGATCCAGAAAAGTCCCAAAATCATCAAAACCCTCTGAAAAATACCCAACAAATCCTCCCCTGATGATTTGTCGATTATGTTGAATGTTCCTCCTGCAGAGGGACACGCCCGACCTAAGACCAGATCCCTCGACCCGTTCTCCGGGGCCGGCGGTGGATCCCGAGGCGACGTTCGTCGAGGGCCCCCTCCCCCGCGCGGCCCAGAGGAGCGCCCTCGAGGCGCGCCGAGCGTGGCGGCAGAAAGGCCCGCGGCGGCGAGGGGCCCCCCACGGAGGCCCAGGCAGGGCGACCTCGACGTCGATCCTCGCTCCTCCCTCCTGCGACCTCGATCCTCGATCCTCCTCCTCCCCCCTACGACACCGATCCCCCTCCCTCCTACGACGTCGATCTCTCGACCCGTGCTCCGGGGCTGGCGGTGCGGCGGATCCCGAGGCGACGTTCGTCGAGGGCCCCCTCCCCCGCGCGGCCCAGAGGAGCGCCCTCGAGGCGCGCCGAGCGTGGCGGCAGAAAGGCCCGCGGCGGCGAGGGGCCCCCCACGTGGGGCCCAGGCAGGGCGACCTCGACGTCGATCCTCGCTCCTCCCTCCTGCGACCTCGATCCTCGATCCTCCTCCTGCCCCCTACACCCTGCGAAATGCTTAAGAAATCATGGGTTAAGAATTTCATAGTCTCAGAATTTGAAGAAAAACCCAGAATTTCTATTTAAATCTTGGGATTTACATTGAAACGTTAAGAATAATCGAGACTCTGGCCGAAAACTTAGGTTTTCTTAAGCATCGCCTAAGGTGTACGACACCGATCCCCCTCCCTCCTACGACATCGATCTCTCGACCCGTGCTCCGGGGCTGGCGGTGCGGTGGATCCCGAGGCGACGCTCGTCGAGGGCACCCCCGCGGCCCGGAGAAGCACCCTCGGGGCGCGCCGAGCTCGGCAGCAGGAAGGCCCGCGGCGGCGAGGAGCTCCCCACAGGGGGCCCAGGCGGGGTGACATCGACGTCGATCCTCGCTCCTCCCTCCTGCGACCTCGATCCTCGATCCTCCTCCTGCCCCCTACACCCTGCGAAATGCTTAAGAAATCATGGGTTAAGAACTTCATTGTCTCAGAATTTGAAGAAAAACCCAGACTTCCTATTCAAATCTTGGGATTTGCATTGAAACGTTAAGAATAATCGAGACTCTGGCCGAAAACTTAGGTTTTCTGAAGCATCGCCTAAGGTGTACGACACCGATCCCCCTCCCTCCTACGACATCGATCTCTCGACCCGTGCTCCGGGGCTGGCGGTGCGGCGGATCCCGAGGCGACGCTTGTCGAGGGCACCCCCGCGGCCCGGAGAAGCACCCTCGGGGCGCGCCGAGCTCGGCAGCAGGAAGGCCCGCGGCGGCGAGCCCCCCACAGGGGGCCCAGGCGGGGTGACATCGTCGTCGATCCAGGATCCTCGATCCTCGATCCTACCCAATCCTCGATCCTCGATCCTCAATCCTACCCGACACGGAAAAACCTGCGACATCGATCCTTGGGACATCGATCCTCGATCCTCGATCCTACCCAGCATAGAAATACCGGCGACATCGATCCTCGATCCTCCCTCCTCCGACCGACATCTGCTCAAGACCAGCCTCTGGGGCCCTCCTGCAGAACACCCGGTCGATTTTTTCAACCTCCCCTATCGATACTCAAGAAGCCCCAGGGCCCGAGACGTGCCCCAAGAGGCCGAGGGTAACCCCAACCCGAGCCCTCGAACCTCGGGGAGGAGGGGGGGCAGAGGCCGAGAATAACGAACAAAGTCCTACGCCATCGAGCCTCGGGCCCTGTCGGGAGGGGGCTCCCCACCGCCCAGGCCCGCGTCCTCCCCCCTTGTCGCTGAGCCGCAGAACGTGTGTGTATAGCCCCAGCGTGTGTTTGTCCATCGAGGCCCCTCGACACGACGCGGGCGATGCAATGATCTGCTGGTTGGGCTGAAGGGGGTAACACACACACACACACACACACACACACACACATTGGGCTACCACGCGTCCTGAGGATCACCTACCCTTCCCCTCCGCCCCGCCCTCCCCATGCTTGCTCACGGCAACCCCCCTTGGGTGTCAGAACAACCGAGGCCACATCAGCACTGCGGCGCTGCTAAGCCCCCTTCTCCCCTTCGTCCTCATGTTCCTCCTTCTCCTCCTCCACTTTCTCCTCCTCCTCCTCCTCCTCCTCCTCCTCCTCCTCCTCCTCTTTGCCCTCGTCCTCCTCCTCCTCCTCCTCCTCCTCCTCCTCCTCCTCCTCCTTTTGCCCTCCTCTCCATCTCCTCCTCCTCCTCCTCCTCCTCCTCACTCCTCCTCCTCCTCCATCCTCATTCCCTCTCCTCGCCTCCCATCCCGCCCCCCTCCCCGTCCCCGTCCTCGTCTTCCGACTCTTCATCCTCCCCCTCCGCATCCGTAGCCATTTTCGGCCCAAGGTGCAGGCGCCAGGGCCTGCGCTGGAAACACGGCCGTTCCTGTCGGACTCTCTCGTTTGTGCTGCGATGTCTGCCTCCGCTCTCATCGCAGACCTCACCGGCGATGCGGATGCCGAAGGGCTCACGGTCGCAGCGCGCTCCGTTAGGCGGGCCAGGCGCCTCTCGCGCTCCACTTACTGGGCCATGGAGCGGTTGGACATCGCGTTCCACGTCAACACCCACATCACCACGGCGAAATCTACCGAGTTCGTGAGGCAGCTGCGTGGTGACCTCACAGGTGCGACCGCTGGCACGACGGCGACCGAGCAGTCGGACGGCGTCGGCACGCCGATCCTGCAAGAGGAGAAGCTGCAGGACAAGTCCGAGTACGACACGCCGTTGGAGACATGTCTGGCTCCTCCCTGCGCGGCGACATGCCCGACCGAGGTGTGCCGGTTCACTTCCAGGGCTCGGCGGTCGCCAAGTGCGAGCAGCACATGCGCATGATCGAGGGCCTCTCCGCACGCCAGGAGGCCATGGAGGCCGGGGTCGCCGCCGCCCTGAACACTGGCAGCCGCGGCACCTCGAGACGCTTCGATCGCCTCCTCCCGCCTCGCCGTGGCTCGCTCGAGCGACCGCGAGGCGAAGCGCGCGTGGACCGGGGCCGGGATCGACGGCCCGAGCCCGAGCCTGGGCGAAGGTGCCGACGGGGAGGGGCTCCTCACGGTCACCGCAACACCGGCGCAGGCTGCGGGCGGCGCCGCGGGCCTCGACGCACCTCCGCCGCAGGTCGAGGCGCCGGCGCCCGACGCGAATGCCACCGCGGGCCAGGTGCGGGAGGGCTTCGGCAGCCCCGCCCCGCGCGAGCAGGTCGAGGAGGCGGTGCTCGAGTACATCGCCGCATTTGCTCGGCGCCCCGCCCCGCTGGAGGTAAAGCTGCAGGAGACGCTCGGGCACGGCTCGGAGGAGAATATCGAGAAGTACTTCGCGTGTGCGCCGAAAGAGCGGCTCTACTCGGGCTACGGCGACCAGGAGATGATCGGGAAGGCGGCGCTGGACAAGCAGATCGAGCTTGAGAGCATCGGCAACCCCATCACGATGAGGACGTACCCAGGCGCGGGTGGTGGCGGCCTGCTGCTCCCGCCTGTGCCCTTCTTCCCGAGCCTCGGGAAGAGCGACACTGAGGTTATGACCATGAGCGGGGTCAAGGTCAAGGAGTCTTCCGAGCTGACGCATAAAGCAGAGGCCTCCACGAGTCTCGGCCTGTCAACGGTTCTCATAGTCAGGAGTCTAAGTCGATGCGTTTGGGGGGTTGACAAGGCGGCCGTATGAAACCACCCCCTGGCCCTCGTTGTGTCCCCCTCCCCCTCTTCCCCCTCCTCCTTTCCCCTTCCTCCTCTCCCCCCTCCTCCCCGTCCTTCTCCTGGAGGGGCGCGGGGGCCAGGGTTCGGTTTGGCGGCCGCACTGTTGATCCCCCGGTGGCTGAGCGGCCGCGTCAGGGGCAACGTATCCCCCAAGGGGTACGGCTAACCCACGCCCTCCCCAGGAGGGCGCCCCCTAACGGGTAATGCTCGGGGAGGGGACTTGTGCTGTATGTTCGGGCGCTGGCGGATAGTGCCACATTGTGATCGTCCCTTCTCCTGGTCTTATTGTGAGTGCGGGGGCGGGACTGCTCAAACCTCCCCGGATTCCATGCCAGAGAGGGCGGTTGGGGCTACGGCTCTTTACCTCTCGGCCCCATCCGGGGGGCAGGCCGGGGGTGCCCATGGTCCAGGCGACCTGGCTTATTCTGTCTAAGTGTTCGTGTGCTTCCGATGTGGTGCCCGTAGTGGACCCTAAGTAGCCGGTTGAGGCAGTTCGGTGAATCAGGTGCGATCTTCGACGTGCGCACTGGAAACCCAACAACGAAGCACCCAGCATATGATTTTGTGAGTTAATGTGTGGTTGCGTGTCTCAATAGATTAGTATGGCCCCTGCGCATCGACGACACGCAAAGAAGTGAGTTGGGGCACAACGGTGTCGCGGCCTGCGCTAGTCCCGCGTCCACCCTCCTTGGTTCCAGCGTTACGGACAGCCTGGCTTGGGCGTTCGTTTTGCCGCGCTTCCGGGCCGATGGCCCCAGCGCCGATGGCCTTCTTCAAGGACCATCTGGGGGGAGCAAACTCACTGCGCCCGGCGCCGGATTCCTCTGGTTGCCTGCTCCCCCCAAACCCCTTCGCGGCGGGGGTTGTTGCTGGAACGCAGAGGGGGGTGGGGCAGCGGGCTGGCCTGGTCGCGGGGGGGGGGGCGGAAGTGGAGTAGCATATACCCTACATAACAGATGTTTGGTTGTCTTTCTGTGGTGGGTTTCTGTGTTTTTGCCGTTGTTTGGGGTATCGATCGGGTGTGTGACTCTCCGCTTCTTCCACTCCCACCGGGGGCCATCATTCTCTGTTTTTCGTGTGGGGTCCAATGCGCCGTCTCGGGAGGTTTTTCCCTGCCAGCCAGGGGGCCGTTCGCGGCCGTCAACCCGGAGGACGAGGACGAGGACGAGGAGTCTTCCGAGGGCGAGCTCGAGGACCAGTTGCCGCCCGACGCTTTCGACGAGCTTCGTGCACTCCTCGAGGCGGCGTCGGCGGAGTTGGCGCCGGCCCCCTGGTATTCTCATGTGCTTTCGGCTCCGAGCGAAGGCTTGGAGCCCGCCGCGGCTTGGTCCTAGGGGGGGCCTCGCTGGCCTGTTCGGAGCCGCGGTCGGCCCCCGCGGCCTCTTGGGGCTTCCGGGCCCTGGGCTGCGCTGGGCCTCCTGGGGTCCTGGGGGCGCTCGCTCTCCGCGGGGCGCCCTGGCTCGCCTCCGGGCTCTCGGGCTCTCTGGGGTCGGGCCGTCCCCACGGGGGTGGGGCAGGGAGGAGGAGGAGGGAGGAGGAGGAGGAGGAGGAGGAGGAGGAGGAGGAGGAGGAGGAGGAGGAGGCCCTCCGAGGTCCCCTTCCTGGGGTCTCGGCTGGCTCACGCTCCCGTCGTGTGCCCTTCTTGGGGCGGGGGACGTGCCGCGCCGTGCACGGCTGCGCGAGTCGCCGCTTCTGGAGGCACTCTGGCTCGCTCGGGCCGGGCCCCTCGCGCAGGGGGGGGGGGGAAGAACCTCCTCCGCCGCATCATCCGCCTCCTCCTTCACCTCCTTGACCCCATCTTCCTCCTGCGCCTGGTCCTCGTCTCCCTCCACGTCCCCCTCCTCGTCCCCCTCCTTTTACTCCTGCCTCCTCCTCCTCCTCCTCCTCCTCCTCAACCTCCTCCTCCTCCACCTCCTCCTCCTCCTCCTCCTCCTCCTCCTCCGCCCACTCATCCTCCGCCTCCTCCTGCCATCCTCCCCCCTCATTCGATGCCTCCATTCCATTCCTTAATAGGACAGCTCCCTGCCGCACCCCGAGGCAGGTTCTTAGGGCGGGCTAGGCGTCTCGCCTGAGACTTCCTCACCACGTATGACCCTGAAGCTGAACAAGTGGCAACAGCTTCACAGATGGAGGGCGGCCCGTTTTCAAAAAGTGTCTCGCGCCTGAACGCCGCGCACCTTCGTTCTAAACGTGTGCAGGAGTTTCACGGATTGAGGGCGGATCCTTTTCAAAATTCGCCGGCCCAACGGGCCAGAGGCGTGCTAAGATCTCCGGTAACTGCTAAATAATACTTCTACTTCGCGCGCGCGGGGCGGTCCCGGGGGGTCCCTGGACGAAAAGTACCCCGGGCGATCCCCGGCAGGGTCGGGTCAGAGATGGTTTTCCTCCTGGGCGCCGCCCCCGTGGCCCTCCAGAGAGCCCCAAGAAGGGCCACGAGGCCGCCAAGAGCCCTCCAAGATGGTTCAAGAGTGCTCCGAGATGCCACACGATCGTTCCAAGACGCCCAAGATGGCCCCCAGACGCCCCAAGAGGCCTCCAAGAGCACTCCCCAGAGGGCCCCAAGAGGCAAATTCATTACTTTTCCTTAGGTTTTGGGCAGATTTTGGCGTGTCCATCTTTTCGGCTTCCCGACGCCCCAAGACGGCCCAAGAGGCCCCCAAGATCGCCCCAAGAGGGCCCAAGAAGGCTCCCAAGAAGGCCCCAAGATGGCCCAAGAGGGCTCCAAGACGGCCCCAGAGGCATCCAAGACGGCCCAAGAGGGGCCCAAGAGGGCCCCAAGCGATGCCCCAAAGGGGGAACACAAAACAAAACTTCGAGCCCTCGGCCTTAAGAAGCCCCCAGGAGGCCTCAAGAGGCCCCTGAGACCCCCAAAAGCCCCCAAGAGGCCCTCAGGAGGCCCCCAAGCGACGCTGAAGAGGCCCCCCAGCGGCCCCAAGAGGCTCAGTCATGCGAAATGGGCCGGCGGAATGAGCGAAGCGATTCAATATGGCTCTCGCCGTAGCGCGGCGCACAGTCGTCGCAAAAGCTTGCAACAATTCAAAGACTGGGCATTTGTGGTTTTCAAAATGGAACTTTCGCCTCGAGGCCACGCACACTCATCCGCGCAGCGTGAATCAATTACACGAACTGAGTACAGGTCGTGTTTACCATGGTGCTCTCGCCTTAGCGCCGCGCACATTCGTCTTAAAAGCTTGCAGCAGTTACACGAATGGCGATCGGTTCCTTGTCAAACAAATGGGCTCGCGCTCGAGTCTTCGTTCTGGGAGAACAGAAACTTCAACACATAGATGTACTGTCAACGCGTATCCGAAGGATGCGCGTTGAGGATGCAAGCCCCTTGGACGCCCAGGTTGAAGTGTTTTGAGCTAAAGATTGCCCAAGGATGAGCCGAACAGGCAAGGGAACAAGGGTGCCCTTCGGAACGTCACCCAACCTTACCATTCGCGTTGAATGTATGTGTAGCATCTGCCCGGATGAGGACGGTCCCTTTGAAAAGGGAGTTCTCGCTAGAGCCGTCCTCCAACCCGATGTCCAGACGTACAAACCTGAGTGACACATACACCTGTTGGGCCGTATAAAAAGATCCGCCTAACCACAAGGAGCCAATCTTTCAAAGGGGCGCTTCTTGCCGTGGCAAGGAAGGGCTGCAGGGCAATGTGAAGGGACTTGGGACGGGAGGGCGTACTCCAGCATCGATGATGCATCTTGGGGTTACCTAGTATGGTCCTCCTCCTCACACTTGTCATGCCTCTCTCCCACATCGCTTCCTCCTCCTCCCCGCCTCCTCTTCCTCATCCTCTCCTCCTGCCCCTCCCTCGACACGCCCGGAACGGGTACACAGAACTGGGCACGATGCCCAACAGCAGGCGCTGCCAAAAACTGGCGGCGGCCGCTGTTGGGCGAGCGACCCCGTGCCCCGAGAGCACACCTGTCGCGGTCACGCCGGCAGCGGTTCCTGCTCACAGCGATCAGGGCCTGCTGTCGGCCATCGTCCCCACTCGGTGAACGCAGCTACTAAATGCCCTGCATACGCTGTTCCGTCGACGGCGAGGCGGAGGCAGTCCGCTCCAGCGTGTGGCTATTCGGGGCCACCGAGAGGCGAATTGTCTGGCGTGCAAGAAAGAGGAAAAAGACGAGGGCGGCCGAGAACTGCACGAGCATACGTCCTCGGAGGTCTGCGCGGAGCTCTCAGATCGGCGCTGCCTCCCCCGCCTGGCGCCGGGCGAGCCGGCTATCCCCGCCGCAGGGGGCCCCGCCTCCGGGAGCGCGCCGGCCACCGTGTCCGCCACCTCGCGCGCGCCCTCCGCGACCTCGCGGGCCCCCTCCGCGGCGCTCCTCGGGAAGGAGGGGGGGGGGGGCGTTGAGACGTTGAGACAGTGCGACACGGAGAGTCGAGGAGCCTCGGGATGGGGGGAGGGAGGGAAGCAGGGGAGGAGGGAGGCAGGGAGGGAGGCAGGGAGGGAGGAAGGGAGGGCACGAGGGGGAGAGGAGGGGGGCGAGAGATACGAGGGGGGAGGGATACGAGGAGGAGGAGGAGGAGGATGAGGAGGAGGAAGACGAAGAGGGGGACGAGGCGGAGGGGGACGAGGGGGGCGAGGTGAACGGAGGAGGGGGAGGGGGAAGAAGGGAAAGGGAGAGGGAGGAGGGGGGGAGGGATGACGAAAAAGAAGAGGGGCACAGTAAGAGGTCAGGACAGAACGAACGAGCGAACGCCGAAAACGCGCACGCTCCGATGGAGAGGCAATGAGGAAAACAAGGAGGGCGGGATGGGGACGAAGAAGAAAAAGAAGATGCCGAGGAGGGAGGTGTAGGAGGAGGAGAATCAGAGCGGAAGGACAAGGATGTGGAGAGGAGTGACAGGAGGACGACGGCGAGGAGGAGGAGGAAAAGGAAGGGCGTAGAAGACACGGGGGTGGCCATCACGTCGCAGCGCGGATGCGCAGACGGCTTCCAGGGCCTTCGCATGACGGTGCTGGGACTTCGCCTGACTTCGCTAGGGGCGCTCGGGAACTCCTGCACCGACACGGTAGCCTGTCGTGCCCTGAGAGTCGCACCTGTGCAACTCGACGTCAGTGGAAATCGGTGAGGCGAACGCGGGGAACGGAGGGCTTCTGGTTCCTCTGGCGTGTTACCTTCAAGACGCCGACTCTGGCCTCCCGAGGATGATGGCGCCTGGCCGAATTCATCGGTAGCGCCCACGCAGACGTGTATGTGTGGAAGGAGCGGGCATCACAGCGAGGTGCCACTCGGTGGGCCCACGAGTGAAATGGCAACTGGCAGGGCAAATCGTCAGGATCCTCGTAGGCACCGACCTACAAAAACCAATCACACTCAGCCGCACCCTTCACAACCTCGAGGACTCTTCGATCGCTCCCCTGACGTTGCGTTGGGATTTCGGTCAGCCCCCCGATGACCCCGAGGGACCATGCATGGCATGGGAGGCCTAAGCCAAACCCCGCCGTGCCTACGAGCTCAGAAAGCAAGGCCTTCACCTGGACACCTTGTACAGTGGAGGCCAGTCCACAAGAAACCCTCCGCAAGAAACCCAAGCCGGAGACCCCAGGACGTCCCTTGATTTTTGGTGTGGGAACGTCACTCTTTCCATGGCAAGACCATCGAGACCCAAGAATCCCAGGGCACCCTAGAGGCAAGCAGGGTGTCTCTTGGCATGGGTCTCCCTTGTATGCGCTTGTGGCTTGGAAGTGGCGTTGGGCGCGCAGCGCCGCGCAGCGCCGCGCAGCGCCGCGCAGCGCCGCGCAGCCAGCTGCCCCGCTCCAGGAGAGGCTGCACCTGCATGCCGAGCGCACCGAGGGGCCGGACGGGGCGTGCAAGCTGCAACGAGAAGCGCCTGCAAAGCAAGGACAAAGGGGCCCAGGGACACACACACACACACACAATCACACACACACACACACATACATACACATACACATACACATACACATACACACACGCACACACACGCACGCGCACGCACGCACGCACGCACGCACGCACGCACGCACGCACGCACGCACACACACACACACACACACACACACGCACACACACGCACACACGGGGCGTGCAAGCTGCATCGAGAAGCGCCTGCAAAGCAAGGACAAAGGGGCCCAGGGACACACACAAACAATCACACACAATCACACACATACACAAACACACACACACGGGGCGTGCAAGCTTCATCGAGAAGCGCCCGCAAAGCAAGGAGAAAGGGGCCCAGGGACACACACACACACATATATATATACATATATATATATATATACATACATACATAAATAGACACATATCCCAGGATTCCCTCTAGTTTCCCATCTTTTTCTGGGTTTTCGTCTTCCCCCCCACTTCCCCTACTTTCCCATATTTTCCTGGGGGTCCACGATGACTTGTGTCTGTGTGTGTTGCTTCCCCCCCGACGAAGGCAGGGAAGCGCCATCGGCACACGAGCAGGTCGGTCGAGCAGCCAGGGGTCTCGGAGCGGCGAAAGAGATACAGCTGGACCCATGGCCAGGTAGAGGCCTCCCAGATGGGGTCCGAGTAGATGGGGTCGGAAGATCGTGCCGCATCGGCGATACATCAGTGATACGTCGCGCGATGCATCGGCGATGCGTCGGCGATGCGGCGCGAGCCTCCAACCCCATCTGCTCGGACCCCATCCGCGAGGCCCAGAATAGAAGGAAAGCCTGCAAGAACATCGGACCCTCCGCTGGCCAGAGCACACGGAGCAGCCATGAGCACCCACCCCAGGGTGCACAAAAGAGCATCCCGACCGTCACGAAGAACCCTAAGGGGTGGCCCTCCCCGAGCCGGTCTCCGTCTCGGGTCGGGCGAAAGGGGGGGATAGCAAAGGGGGGGTTTGAGAATCAGCTCACGTAGCTGATTTTCCCAGCGCCTCCCGGCGCTGGAGGCGACTATGTATCGAGGACTGGGCCCCTCGGTGAGGCCGAAACCAGCTGCATGCAGCAAATTTCGTAACCCCCCCTTTCCCAATCCCCCCCTTTCGCCCGACCCGACCGTCGTGTGCCCCGGTCCGACCGTGCGGAACGAGACGGGCAGGAGCCGATGCCGGGCGGAGGAGAGGAGGGCCGGCTCAGGCCCGTGCAGGGCTTCAGGGCACGTGCCGCGGCCCAGGCTGGAACGGGTCTGGGGGGCAGAAGACCCACCCCGATAGTAAGCCACCCCGACAATCGGGGATGGACAGAACCCCCTTTAGTAAAACGTGGTTTAATGAAAACGACCTGAGGCCCAAACCTGGCGGGCGCAAGCCTGGAAAATAACGGCCACGGCGCCCTCTCGAGAACCGAAAACGGACAATTCACTAATCGACGTGTCACTGTTGGGGGTTCTGTCCACCCACGAGACAAGCGAAACCATCCAGTAGACGCGCCCAGGGAAGGAATCGAAGAGGGCGGGGCTGTTCCGTAAACGCCCAGGGACGCCCAGCAAACGTCAATTGTCGGGTCCGGGTGGTTTTTCCTCCCTTGAGGGTCAGGGGGGGGGCACACAGGCCGTTCGGGGCGCCGAAAAGTGCGGTCACCGTCGCGCCCCATCGCGACGACAGCCCGAAGGAAGGATCGCAGTCCCGCCCAGACCGCGCCAGCGCGATCAGCCTTGGCGCTCCTGCGGATGACCTGGAGATGGCGGGCGCGGTGCAGCCTGGCCACCCCCTGACCAAGTGCTGCTTCTTCCTCCAGAAGCCTCGCTTCGACGACGACGACGACGACGACGACGACGACGACGACGACGACGACCACGACGACCGCTGCCTGAATTTTCGCAGGTCGCTGCGGGCAGAGCTCGGCCAGTAAGAGGTCGGAGTGGCACTGCGCGCCCCCTGGTGACCCCCGGCTGCGGCCCTCGATCGCGCGGGGCCCGTCGGCGTGGTGGCCGGGCGCTCGCCTGCAGCGGGGCGCCAGCGCGAGGCTCCGCTGCGCGCGGCCGCATGCCGTCGGCACCGATGGCAGGGAACGCCTTAGAGAGAACAGATCTCTCCAGAGAGAACCAGATCTCTCCAGAGGGCAGGACAGGAAACTCCGAGGGGGCACAAGGGCATTCTCGACTTTGAAAGGTCGACCTACGTTAATCAGACCCGAATGGTGGTGCACGCTAGCATGCGAGCCATCGGTCCGCCTGGCATCAGGCTATCGCAGGCAGAGTGCTGAGACACGCACCTGTGTGGGATCAGCCTCGCTGCGGACCGCCTGGCTGGACTTGAGATGTGCGCAGCATGCAGTCGAATCGCCGACCCAGCGTCACGAAAGGGAGGAGGAGCTCGAGGGAGAGAGCGGATGAAACCAGATGTTGGATACACGAAACAGACGCGGAGAGGGTGGGAAGGATGATGGACGATTGGTCAGATGCAGGCTGCACGCTTCCTCCTCCTCCTCCTCCTCCTCCTCCTCGTGTCCCTCCTCCCTTTCTTGATTTTCCTTTCCTACGTCTCCTCCATCCTCCTTCTCTCCCCTGTCCTCCCCTCCTGCTCCTCGTCACGTCCTGGGTCCTGCCGCTCCGCCCTCCTCTTCCTCATCATCCATCCCTCCCTCCTCCCCCCTCCCCTCCCTCCCCCCTCCTCCCGCCTCCTCATCCTCCTTCCTCGCCCCTCCCCCTCCCTCCTCCCCCTCCCTCCTCTGGTGGTGGCACTCCTGTACGCGGCGTTGAGGTCCGAGGCGGCGCGGGGGGCGCGGTCGACCCAGCCAGGGATGCGGCCGACGCCCAGCTCCTGCCGCCGAGGGCACGCAAGAGAGCTGGCAGCACAGAAAGCGGCACATGAGCATCAGTGGAGGCCGGTCCGCAAGAAAGCTTCCACAAGAAGCCCAACTCTGAGACCCCAGGACGTCACTGGAATGTGTGGCGTGGAGACGTCGCGCTGCGACAAGGCAAGATCATCGGAACCCAAGAAGCCCAGGTCACCTGTGGAGGCAAGAAGGGTGCTTCTTGGCATGGGTCTCCACCGTACACTGTTTACGCTCCGCACGGATTTCTGTTCCACCACCCGCAAAGTAGCTACTCGCAGATGGCCTGGATCCCTCGCGCGGGATCTACGAGAAGTTACCCCAGAGCAAACAGGTGCTTTTCGGACGTTTGCGAGCAAGCACTCTGCGAGTAGTGGAACGCGCTCGGTGACCCTTAGAACTTGGAACTCCATGGGCCCCGCGCGGGGGATGCGATGGGCCCCGCGCGCTCCTAGCAGCACCCAGTCAGGACGGCAGGAGGGGCGGCCCGCCGCAGCGCGCGGGCGCGCCCGCGGAGCCGCGGGCGGCGCCGGCGGGCGCGCGGGCGGCGAAGCAGGGCGTCCAGTCGGGTGGGCGCCGCCACGGGAAGAGAGGTCGGGCAAGGGTCAAAATGGGGGCGGTGATTGGCGTCATGCTGCTCTCATCGTCCTTCAGGCCCATATTCCCGCCGTACTTTCGAGCAGCCAGGCAGGTATGGAAACAGTGTCGAACGAGCATCGATTCCCAGGGCCCGACACGCGAAAACCCTCCAGTTTCGGTACTTTCTTGGTGCTCGAAATACTTTCTGGTGATCAAGGCTACAGTAGGTTGGAATAGCATAAGATTGGCGGCGAGCGACTGGGGGAAAATGAGAAGGAAAAGGCCTTCTCAGAGGGCGGCGGGACTTCTCGGAAGCCCTCGCGCCTTCTGTCCTGTCTTCGGGGAAGGCTTAATACACTTCTCGTATCGCCGAGGTCCATCCGAACCTTCTGAAAAGGTCTTCTCCTTCTCACTTTCCCACCGCGCTGGCCGCCGAGATGAAGAGGGGGGAAAGCGTGCACCTTTCGCGCCCCTTTTGGGCCCCAGGGAACCCCCGTCAGGGCCCCTTCATGGCACTAAAGGGGACACATTTCTTCACCCCCCCCCAATGTATCGCCCCCCCCATTACGCAACGCCAGAAGAGGTCAGTGCCGCCTTTCTCCATGTGTGTCGCTCGGCGTCCCATCGAACGAATCAAAATATGGCTTCTGCAAATGGCCATCGCTGTGCACTTCCAGATTGTTCCGATGAGTCGTTCTCATGCGTTTTCTGGATGAACCTCCACCGCCACTGCAGCACGGGCGGCGTCCCCTCCCTCAGGACTGGAGGACTGTCTGGAAAGACGGTTGCCAAGGCAGGTCACCCAAGCAGAACAAAAAGGAAGGAATGTTGGCACCTTGGTCCCCTCTCTGCAGCCGTAGAGGTTCCAAAAGCTGCTTCCGCCTCCTCACCTTCTGATGGGCCTGCTTACCACCACCACCACCACCAGAAGTTGGAGGGGGGAAGGAGGTGGAGGAGGTGGAGGAGGAGGAGGTGGAGGAGGAGAACCCCCTCCCCCTCCAACTTATGCTGGTGGTGGTGGAAAACATGCCCATCACCTTCGCCCAGCCTGCCCGCCCTCGTCCGCCCTCCCCAGGCGTCCGGCGCTGTGGCCTGACCACCAGCCGCGATTCCCCAGAGGCCTCCCCCCCAGGGACGGGCTCTCTTCACCCCGAGCTGCTTCCCCGCCTCCTCCTCCTCCTCCTCCCTCCTCATCTCCTCCTCCCTCCTCATCCTCATCCTCCTCCTCCCCTCCTCCTCCTCCTCCTCCTCCCTCCTCCCTCCCATCCTCCCTCCTCCCCCTCCTCCTCCCCCTCCTACTCCCCCTCCTCCTCCCCCTCCTCCTCGCTTCCCCCCCCGGGCGCGCCGCCGAGCCCCCCCTGCACGCGGAGCAGGGCAGAGAGATCGCCGGAGGCCCCCAGGGACCTCCGGCGCCTCGATTTTCTGTCGAGACCTGCACGCGCGCCCAGCCTCTCGACCACTTCCCCGGAACCGGCTTGGCATCCCGAGTCGCTTGCGGAGACGGCCCCGAGGCCCGGCCGGGGCCCCGCGAGGCCGAACAGCATGACAAACGGCCGCCTCGAGTTCTGCTCGAGACGCCCGGATGTCTGGGCCCGAGGCCGAAATACTGCCGAAGTCCGCCCGCGATCACCCTCGCGGCGCGAAAGCGTCGGGGCCGCTGCCAGCCGCCGGCCGACGTCGCCGACCCCTGGCCCCCCGGCAGCACAGGGCGCGCCCCTCGGAGGGGCCCCGCGTCCTGGCACAGCGCGTTGCAAAAGTTGCCGCGGGCCCCCGCCCGCTGGGCGGGTGGAGCAGGGTGCGCGTGGGGGCCTCCTCCTCCTCCTCCTCCTCCTTCCTCCTCCTCCTCCTCCTCCTCCTCCTCCTCCCCCCTCCCCATCTCCTCTCCTCCTCCTCCCCTCATCCTCCTCCCTCCCCCCTCCCTCTCCTCCTCCTCCTCCTCCTCCTCCTCCTCTGGGGGGCTCTCTGGCGGGGATCCACCTCCCGAGGATCCCCATGGGGTCTTGGCATCCGCCCTCTCTGCGCTCCGGGGGTCTCCGGCCATTCTTTTTTGGGGCCCGGGGTCCTGACCGATCCAGCGGGCTCGTGGAAAAAGCGGCGGGACGGGGAGGACGAGGTCTCTGGCCACGATGTTCTGCGATGCTGTACTCTCGCTCAACAAGATAGATCTCAGGACCCCCTCCCCCCTCCTTCCCCCTAGCCTCACGGGCGACGGACACAACTGACCATATCCATGCCTTCGCGGCCTGGGCACCGACGCGCGACCTCATGGGTAAGCGATCCCATGGACGCGCTCCGCGCGGCGGACCCGCGCAGAAATTGCCTGCATCACTGGGGTCGCGGCTGGGGGATCGAGGCCGCGATGACGCGGATATGGATCTGGTTCCCGCGGCGCCCCCTCCCCCTCCAGGCAGAAGGAAGCGGCGCGGGGAGGGGAAGAGCAAGATGTTCCTCCCCCTCTCCCCTTCCTCACCTCCGCCCGAGTTGTCGGAGGGGAGGGAAAGGAGGAGAGGGCCTTCATTCTCAAGGGATAACTGCGACCCAACTCATAATCACCGCTCCCCTCCTTCCCCCTCTCCTCCAGGGAGGGAGAATTGTTGGAGGGGAGGGGAAGGAGGAGAGGGCCCTCATTCTCAAGGGACAACTGCGACCCAATCCTCCGGGAGGGAGCGCGGGGCGGACGGTAGGGGGAGCCTCGGCGTCGGTATATTGAAATACTTGTTCGTCTTAACCTCTCCTCCGAGATGTGGGCAGGGTACAGCAGGATCGTCTCGTGACGACACTGGCACTGGCTGGTGACACCGCGCAGATCGATTCTCAAACTTGATCGATCGCAGCTTCCCGCTGGCGCAGATCCTTCGATATCGGCCTATGGCGGGCTCCTGGCGGCGCTCAATCTTGAACGCCCACGCTGGGGCCGCCACCGCGTCGACACGGCACACACACACAGGCACACACACACACACACACACACGCACCTACCGTGCGGACGAACCCGGTGCGAATAACCCAGAGACCTCTCAGAGCCGGCGAGTATCGGTTGGCCGCCCCAGAGTGCCTGGGAAGGATCTGCCTGAACATGGGGTTCACCGACACTGGCCTCTGAATCGGGCTACCTTTGCGCCCCCCATACAGATCGATTGTGGGAGACCAGCGCGCAAGCCGCGAGATCGGGACTGGCCGACCTGCACCCGTGAGAACGCGCGCGCAACCTTACGGGGCAGGTCCCTCCTACCCCCGTCCTCACCCCACTACCCCGACAATTTCCTTCGCCTTTTGGGCCAGATTGGGCCCGGGGTGCGTAAATGACCAGAGTTGAAGGGAGCGGGCCAAGGAGGGGCGCGGCGGCAAAAGTATTTATTTGAGAAGGCCTGCTGGGCATCGCCGAAGAACACACACATTGAGCAACTAACACCTTGAAGCGCTCGTTTCTTGAACAGGCAGCCTGGAACCTGGCGGCCGTGGAAAAGGGGAAAATCACACAACCTGAGAGCCCAGACTTGGGGCTGCCTGGCCCGACGGAAATTCGGCTGCTGCCGATACGTGCTACATTACCTGTGTCATGCCTGCTGCTACTACCTACTGCTTGTCTTTCGGTCAGACCACCGAACCGATCTCCAGCTCGAGTGGGCCTCTCGGAGCCGCCCCGACAAGAAAGCGCCCCTCCTCCGACTCCACCAGAACCCCCATCTAAACTGCAAGTATTTGGCCGATCTGGGTGTCACCGTGGAAGACCATCGAAATCTCAGCTTCGGGGGTCTCTCTGCTGGCCGCCGCGGTGTCAGGCGCTTGAAAGATTGGGCACACTATTGGCTGCCGTCGTGCTTGCTGGAGATATCTCCGCCAGGTAAGACTCTGTCATCTCGTCCCGAAGCACGGTGCGCGCCGCCTCCCGGGCGCTTTGGAACTGCTTGCCCGCGCCGCGCAGGATCGCGAGCATCAGCGCGAACGCGGGGAGGGGCATTCATGAACACTATAGCGCCCGGTTCTCCGGAGAACCCTCCCGGAGAACCCGGAGAACCCGGAGAACCCGGAGAACCCGGAGAACCCGGAGAACCCGGAGAACCCGGAGAACCCGGAGAACCCGGAGAACCCGGAGAACCCGGAGAACCCGGAGAACCCGGAGAACCCGGAGAACCCCGGAGAACCCGGAGAACCCGGAGAACCCGGAGAATCTGGAGAACCCGGAGAACCCGGAGAACCCGGAGAACCTGAGAACCCGGAGAACCCGGAGAACCCGGAACCCGGAGAACCCGGAGAACCCGGAGAACCCCCGGAGAACCCCTGAACCCGGAGAACCCGGAGAACAGAACCCCGGAGAACCCGGAGAACCCCGGAGAACCCGGAGAACCCGGAGAACCCGGAGAACCCGGAGAACCCGGAGAACCCCAGAGAACCCGGAGAACCCGGAGAACCCGGAGAACCCGGAGAACCCGGAGAACCCGGAGAACCCGGAGAACCCCAGAGAACCCCAGAGAACCCGGAGAACCCGGAGAACCCAGAAGAACCCGGAGAACCCGGAGAACCCGGAGAACACGGAGAACCCGGAGAACCCCGGAGAACCCGGAGAACCCAGAGAACCCCGGAGAACCAGGAGAACCCGGAGAACCCGGAGAACCCGGAGAACCCGGAGAACCCGGAGAACTCCCGGAGAACTCCCGGAGAACCCGGAGAACCTGGAGAACCCCTCGAAGACCCTCCGGAGAACCCGGAGAACCCGGAGAACCTGGAGAACCCCGAGAACCCTTGGAGACCCCACTTCTCAGGCGGGGCCACTTAGGCACTCATACTCTAGCTTAGTAATTAGTTAGGCCTCGCAGTTACAAGTCCAATTGCAAGTGACTTATAAGTGATCTAACTGAAAGCTAACTGACGCAGCCGTTTTACAAAACCGTATGTCCATCGTAGGATTTTCATTGTCCGAAAACCTAACTGAAAGCTAAGTGAAACAGGCGTTTTCGCTGGAGGCATCCGTCACACGCGGTATGTTGTGAGGTCGCCGAATGCGGCCCTTCGACACGCTATATTCGCTTTGATGAATGACTGCCCTTGCCGCCCTCATTTTCCTCCGCCCCCGCCTCCTCCGCACCGTAGCCGCTTTGGGTTTATAGAGAGTTTTGAGATGGAGCCAACCACAAAAAAAAACGTAGAATTGAGATTGGCTACCGCACGTCATTTGCAGGTGCCGCCCAGATCGTTGCTCAACTTGGCGACGGCCGCACAACTGAGGCAGCGCGCCACGAGCTACGACAAGAGTTGTTACGCACTCTAGACGTCGTCACGCCCGTGGGGTCCATCCTGCAGAGATCAACCCTGAACCTTGCATCAGGCGAAGTATTTGTGTTGGACCACGTGCGGCCTCAGGCGCTGTTGTACACCCTGTGCGCTCAATCGGCGCACTTTGCAGCTTTTTTCAAGAGATGTTTGCAAGAATCCAATTCGGGCTCTGGGTTCTTGCTCTACACAGACGAGACGACGTGTGGAAACCAGCTCCGACCAGACTCGCGGAGGAAATGTCAGGCTATGTATTTCACGCATTCAGCTTTTCCGACATGGTTTCGGTCTCGCCAAGATGGTTGGTTCGTCTGGGCGTATGTGCCCTGTGAGATTCAGGGCGATCTCGACGGAGGACTTTCGACGCTATTCAAACTGATGTTATCTGATTTTTTCAAATCGGACCATAATTTCATGGATGGCATCATGCTTCCGTGCGGGAACGAGTGGTTCCCTCTGAAATGTGGTATCTTCGCCGTCATCCAGGACGAGAAGGCGCACAAAGAAATTGCTTCTCTCAAAGGGGCTTCGGGACTTCGACCATGCATCAGATGCAAAAATATAGTGCGGCGGACTAGCGCGCAAGATTTGGGACCATACCTGCGGGATGCCGACATTTCAGGCCCCGACGCATTCGACGAGCACACGTCTGCATCATTTTGGGAAACTGTAGATATCATATTAGCTGCACGAGACGACAGCGATCTTCTCAGACAGTCATTCGTGGATCTACAGCAGGTCGCTGGGTTGTCATACAACGCACATTCGGCCATATGGGACCGAAGTTTCAGGTTGATCTACGACCCGATCAATCACAACGTGGAGGACTGGATGCACGTATTCTGCGCTTCTGGAGGGGTTGGCCAATACGAAATCGCAAGTTTTGCCGATGCATTCACCAGCCACTCTGGGCTAAGTTCGGCAGACTTGGACGCCTTCGCGTCCAAAGTTTCGTTCCCTAGCAACTCTTCGCGTTTTCCGCCTCGTTTCTTCCAGTCCAGGATGCCTGACGAATCTGGGGGGCATTGTAAATGTTTCGCGTCAGAAACGGTCATGGCGGTGCAAGTGCTCGCACTATTCGTCCTCATGGTGGCACAACCCCATGGGAGCCTTCCACAGCATTGCCGTTCTATATTGCTGTTGAACCAGATACTCACTATTTTCTGCATGCAGGACGACGCCGTGCATCACACGGCTGTGTTGGGCTACGCGCTGGCGCAGCATCATGCGATTTACCTCCGCATATATGGCAAGAGTTTGTGCAAGCCGAAGATTCATTACGCCTACCATTGCAAGGAAGCGCTTGCCCGTATTCGCAAGAACCTTAGTTGTTTCACGATGGAGCGGAAGCACCGCGAGGCGAAGAGCGTCGCCCTCCATTGTGGTAGGTCCGACAAATGGACCAGCCACATGTTGTTTCGAACAACGGCGCAGCGATTGAGTAGAGTTGACCAGTCAGAGCTGTTCCATGCGGAACACCTCGTGGCCCCGACGGCGGCGCCGCTTCAAATTGCGTTAGCCAGGATGTTCCCAGGAGTAGGGCCTGCAACCTTCAAGGCGGCAGCGTGCCAGACTGGCCAGGGATCGTTTAAGGCAGGGGACCTCATCGTGTGCGAGAGTGCAGGCCGCCGCGCCTTTGGAGTGTGCGATTACTTCGGTGGCGGGTCTCTCAAAGATTCTGGTCGGGCAGTGCGCGCCGTTTGTTTTCAAACATGTGAAGAAATGCCGAATGGTGCGCTGGAGAAGCGCAAGTCTTGGGCGTGGGCCCCAGTCGAGGCCGTGCGCTCCGCGGTCCCATTCGTGGACCTACAGCCAGGCATGCGGCCGTTGTTGCCTGCCTTGCAGCGGATATGACCTAACATTGGCGGTCGGTTTCGAAGCGATCTCGGAAATCGGGCTGGTTCGCGCCCCCCCGCGCGGTGGTTCACCAAATGTGTCCCATTCCAACCCCCACCCCATTCAGAAGAACACGCGTTCAATGCATTTGTGTTTCCAGAATTGTGCGTTCGCCTAGTGGCGATCATCTCGAAACCATCCGCCAACCAGCATGCCGTTCGGAGGCTCGCCCCGACGTCGGCAACCAGCCTGTCTCATATGTTGGCGGCTAACGTTCCGCGTTGCTTCAAAAAGCAAGCTGCGCCCATGCAAAGAAACGTCCCCCCTCCTCCTCATCATCCCCCTCCCCATGCCTCCA
>CAUYUJ010015172.1:935737-965737 GCA_963575745.1 Prorocentrum cordatum
CATGATCCAGATGACGGTGGATGCGAAGGAGGAGGAGGAGGCGATTGGAAGGTAGGGCTGGCCTCGGTAGCAGTTGCCATTCTAGTCCGCTAGGGCTCACTCGATGGGGCCGCCGCCGTCCCGACGCAACCAGCAGTGTTTTGTATTCAACCGAGTTAACGCCCTATGTGATACAGGGCCATGCGCCGATTTGAACGTGGTCAGTCATGGCAGTTCGGTACCATTTGCATCTGTACTCAGAGATTCTGTAATCGTAGCAGCTTTCGCAAAATGAAAATTCGAGAGAGTGGCGGCGCGTGGAGTGGGATAGGGGGGAGACAGAGGGGGAACGAGGAGGAGCGGGATGAGGAGGAACATGAGCAGGAGGTAAGGGAGAGGGGTCAGGAGGAGGATGAGGAACGAGAGATTGTGAGACCAGAAGGGCAGGGAGGATTGCCATAGACCATCCCACTTTCTGACGCGCACAGTAAGCCTCGAACTGCATTTGCCCACCAGAAGACCCAAGACGACCACAGGAGGCCCCGGCCCCGAAACACGTTGTCACGAGTTCCTTCTTTCGCATTTCTGGGAGTGGTTGACCCCCCTCGAATTTGATTCAAACCAGGATGGTCTCAACTCTGATTGCCCACCGCTGCTCGCTACGATACCCCTCCGTAGCCTGTTGGCTGTCAAGGTGCGTCGCGTGGCTCGCCCGCGACCAGTGCTGCCCATGGAATTATTTATGGGTTTCGCGCTGATGCCAATTCCAGGGGATCCCAAAAAGATGAGTCTATTTGGGGGGCCATCTCCTAGCGAAGCTCAAGGAAGCCAACTCGACCGACCTACACCTCCTACGCTTGCCGAGAGCAAGTCGAAAGATCCGATCGACGACGACATTTGGCTCGGTGGTGAACTAACAATGACACAAACCACGCTTGCGAAGCAGCCGAGGAAGAGGCCGAGGTATGCTGCCCTGGGGACATGGACCCCGAAACTTCGGGACCAGAAGAAAGGCAACACCAAGGGGGCTGCGACATCTAGCCTTTCGATGACACAGACGAGGGCCCAGTCAGCAAGCCCGAAGACCCCGACGCCCAAGCTTGTGATCGTGATCGACGATTAGGGTGAGCTTTAGATGTGAAGCGCGGCTCACGCGGCCACAGCATGCGATCGCGCAGACATAGGGACATCATGAATTCACAGCGCGACCGATGGGTAAACTTCCCCCGAGCGCTCCCCATCCTCATCCTCATCCTCCCCCATGTCCTGGCCGTTCGGAGGCTCGCCCCGAAGTCGCGGCCTGGGCGACCGCCCTCCACCTCCCACCGCTTCGGGCCGACTTTGCTCGAGCTCGCTGGCCCCGTGGACCCCGCCCCTCCGAGAGATCGCTGCAGCGATGGCCTCATTAGACCGATGCTTCGCCGATGCCGTCGCCTACTTGAGGGCCAACGTCTCCTCTGCTGGGGGCGTCGGGGCCATGGACACCCACATCCTCCAAGGGTTGCTTCAGAGGGCCCGCAACTCGATCCTAGATGAGATCGCGCGTCGCCCAACCGTGAGCCTTCAAGAAGCCACCGCTTGCATCGACCGCTTGACGCGCAGCGATTTCCCCGTCATCATGCGACAGGACGCTCTGGCCACATGAAAGCGCTCCCCCCCTCCCCCCCTGAGCCTCCACCCCCTTCAGAAGGCTGGCTGTCAGCGAAATCGAGCGTGACTCTAAAAAAGGTTTAGAGTCACGCTCGATGTTTGACCTCGCGCGAATCGAAGCCCTTCCTCTCCCTCTCCACCTCCATCTCTAGTCCTCCTCCTTCTCTTGCTGTTCCCCCTCCTCCCCCGCGAGGAAGAGGAGGGGGCGGCGGGGAGGAGGAGGAGGAGGAGGAAGAGGAGGAGGAGGAGGAGGAGGAGAATGAGGACGAGGACGAGAGAAGGAGAAGGAGGAGGAGGAGGAGGCGGAGGAGGAGCAAGAGGAGGACGAGAGGCTGAGGGGGACGGGCGAGGGAGGAGGAGAATGCGGCGAAGGAACAGGAGGAGGAGGAGGAGAAGGAGGAGGAGGAGGAGGAGGAGGAGGAGGAGTGGGAGGAGGAGGAGGGCCCGACAAACTCACGAGACCCGAAGAAATCCACGGTTTTGTTTCAGATAACGTTCGGGGTTTCACACTAAAAACGGCATCCGAGACAATCCCATGGGGCTCCACCAACTTCGCCAGTGGGATTCCTGGCAGTCCAGGCACGGTAATTTAGAAACGAAGAGACCAGATCCATCTGTTTTGTGGTCACAAGCTCCCCGCCTCCACGAAGGTCCCCCTCCTTCTCCTCCTGCTCCTCCTCTTCGTCCGTCCACCTTCTCCTCCGTGCCCTCCCTCCCCCTCGTCCTTCTTCTCCTGTGCCTCAATCCCATCCCCCTTCCTCTCCTCCCCCCTCTCCTCCACCTCCTTCTCCTCCTGGTCCGCCCCCTCCCCCGCCCGACCCAGCAGGAACTGATCAGCCTGGTGAACGGACGGTCAGGCCCAGGACGCCCCGCTGCGCAACAACAGCAGACCGCTCTGCAAACGAACCTCTTCATCCAACGCATGCTGACGCAGGAAGACTGGGATTGCCTTCGGAGCACCACCAGGCTCGCGCGGTATCACTGCAGTGTCCCGTGGTGACAGATACCTAGTATGCCTGCACGCGTGCATCAACACAATGCCACATGCACAACATATGCACCCGCACGCAAGTTAGAACACACGCGCGCACGTGCCTTATTCACCTACGCTCATATCATTCATATGTGCGCATCGTGCTGCTAGCTTTGAGCGTGTCCGCCCGCAGGCCCATCCAAGACAAGATTGACGCGGTGGTCAGCCGTGCCGAGCTGCTGGGTTGCGTATGGCCTTCGGAGATCACGCACGTGCATTGGCTCGCTGTGATCGCGGCTGCTTCGCAGGCGGGCGCTGGGGAAGCGCCGCACATGATAAACGCTCACAACGCGCTCAGCCTGCTAAACGATATGAAGGTGTGCATGAGGCGCAAGCGTTCCAGGGTCAGGTTGCCGCACTACGGCGTCGTCACCCAGTATCCAGACTCCCCAGCAACGCTGCGCGCCCAGTTCCAGAACGTGTACGACCACGCCTACCAGTTCGCAGGGCCCGCGGGCTGCATGGTGGATGAGAACTTCCTGTTGCAGCTGAGGCCCACCTGTGTCCAACGCCAGCCGTCTATCACCCCCCATTCTTGGATCAGAAAAACCCTGCCTGCAAGATATTTAAATTCGTGTTTGTGTTCATTGGGGCAGGGGGCCAACAACGCCGAATCGACAAAGGCTGAGCGTTGGACCCGCGTGTTCGGCAGGGTTGCCTTGCCCGCTCGTCGCACTCACGCGTCCGTGGCTCCCCTTTCGGGGCGCTCGAGCTCGACACCCCCGTACAGCATGGAGAACAACATGATGCAGGTGCTACAGATGGTGATGGGTTCGGGCCAGTTCGGCGGCCAAGTCTTCGGCCAAGCGAACGATGGGCCCCTCCGCAACTTGAGGATCCTTGGGTCGCCTGCGGGCGCGTCGCCGACGGCGAGCGGGTCGCCTGTGACGTCGACGCCGTCGCCTGTGGCGCCAGCAGCGCTCCCTGACGCATCCCCCGCCGCTGCTGCAGCAGCTCCTGCTAACACGGAGGCGCTGGCAATCGCTGAGGGGCATGTTGCCGAGGACGCAGAGGAGTTGGATGGCGCTGAGCCGACGCCTCCTACAGGTGACATGGGCGCCCTCTTGAAATACATGGGGGGCAAGCTCAACAAGGACGTCAGCAAGAAGAAAAAAACGGTTGTCTTGAGGAGGCCAGCAGCTGCGGCCCTCAAGAAGCCAGCGGCTGCCTCGGCAAAGGCGGCCTCGGCGGCCGCCAAGGCGGCAACAACGGCTTCGACGAGGTCGAGCGCAGCGAAGGGGGTCCTGAAGTTCCCAGGGGCCCCGACCAGCCCGAAGGAGACTGTGTACCTGCCCAACGGGTGGACAATCTACACGAGCCTCGGGAAAAAGGCGCGGCGCGCGAAGAAGGTGGGCGTGCGCACGGACCACGCGTTCCATTGGAACGCGAAGACGTACACTGCCAAAGAGGGGTGGGACATGCTCATGGAGCACGTCAACCACGGCAAGTGATGGCGGCGCGGCCAAGGTGACAACGCGCGTGCCGCGGTAGTGTCGCGGCGGCATGGCGCAGGATCGCCTCGCTTGAGGAGCACGTGCGAGCCTGCGCAGAGCACGTAGGCACGGCCCGTGCGGGCCGTACTAGCTAGTTGCAGGCCTCCTTGCGGCATCCACGCCAATGGATGCGAGTTGGAGGCATCGCGATTTCTTTGGTCTGCCGTGCCATGGGATGGCGTGCACGACGCCAAGGCAGAGGCGCTAGCACTTGCGCATGATAGACGCGTTGCGCTGGGTAGGCTCGCCGCCCGAGCACGCTGCAAGAAAAGTGTGGGTGCACGCGCGCGTGAGTGCATTCATGTAGCATTGTGTTGCGTTCGGAAGCGTTCGCCTAAAGAAACATGCGTGTGTGATCCCCTGAAGAGAGTACGATTGAAACGGGAGCCGCCCCCCATCCGTGAACGATGGCAACAACATACATACACATGCTGACGATTTACTGGTCTCTGCCATGGGGAGAAAGCCAAATGACGAGCAAACGTGCGCGATTGCCTTCCAGAGTAACTCAAGCGTGAAATCTCTCAGCACCCATGGGATATACACGAAACTCTATGAGAGAGAGAGAGAGAGAGAGAGCGAGAGAAGCAAATACACAAACAGCCAATACAAACAAGAGAGAGAGAGAGAGAGAGAGAGAGCAGACAAAACGTATGAGGGTAAGACACAGGAGAGAGGAAGGGAAACAGGGAGCGGAAGAAAGAGAGGAATGAGGAGAGGAAGAAGGAGAGAAGGGGACAGAGAGACAGAGAACGGGATACACACAGGCAGACGCGCAGGCAGGCAGGCACGCAAACACATCGAGGGACCGACATGATGGGCGGACGGACGGACGGACAGACATCCAGCGCCAGAGATTGAGTCACGCAGTGGCAGAGACACAGACTACGACCTAAACGAGGGATTCGACCCTGCTTGAAATCGGGGCGAGCCTCCGATAAGCAAAAACAGGGAGTGGAATTGAAGATCACAGCGAACCTCCAAACGAAAAACGAGGCCGTATATGGAGGGGAGAAGCAGATCACCGCCATTACTTGGACATGGGTATCGCCTTCGATAGCCAAGGCCCTTCCATAACATTCAACATGTCGTTGCCCTGGTTCGAACAATCACACCGCATGGTAACCTTGAAATGTGGCATTGGAATATACAACGTAAAGATGGGCCAACGGAAGGTATCGGTCGGAAAGCGATCATTGATTTATGAGCAAAAAGCTAAGTGGTCCTAAGTGTTTGTGGGCGGCACCATCGCTGCCCCTGCGGCGGGCCAAAGTGCACTGCCCACAGACATGGCCCAAAGCTAAGTGTTTTGTAACTGATCCTAAATCCAGTTGTGGGGTTAGACCGTAAGTGCGCAATTCCAATTACATTCAGGCTGTATCCCGTCTAATGGAATTATAACGCGCGGCGGATTTATATCTTGACTAGATTTGATTCGGTCAGTTGTAAGGGTCACTTGCCCGATTTGCAACCTGGGTTGTCCAGGTCATAAGTATAGGTTATAAGCACCTAAGGTGCCCCGCCTGTAAAGCAGAGAACCCGGAGAACCCCCGGAGAACCCGGAGAAACCCTCCCGGAGAACCCGGAGAACCTGGAGAACCCCGGAGAACCCGGAGAACCCGGAGAACCCGGAGAACCCGGAGAACCCGGAGAACCCGGAGAACCCGGAGAACCCGGAGAACTCCCGGAGAACTCCCGGAGAACCCGGAGAACCTGGAGAACCCCTCGAAGACCCTCCGGAGAACCCGGAGAACCCGGAGAACCTGGAGAACCCCGAGAACCCTTGGAGACCCCAGAGAACCCGGAGAACCCCCGGAGAACCCGGAGAAACCCTCCCGGAGAACCCGGAGAACCTGGAGAACCCCGGAGAACCCGGAGAACCCGGAGAACCCGGAGAACCCGGAGAACCCGGAGAACCCGGAGAACCCGGAGAACCCGGAGAACTCCCGGAGAACTCCCGGAGAACCCCGGGGAACCCGGAGAACACGGAGAACCCGGAGAACCTGGAGAACCCCGAGAACCCTTGGAGACCCCGGAGAACCCGGAGAACCCCCGGAGAAAACCCCGGAGAACTCCCGGAGAACTCGGAGAACCCCCGGGAGAACCCCGGAGAACCCGGAGAACCCGGAGAACCCGGAGAACCCCCGGAGAACCCGGAGAACCCGGAGAACCCGGAGAAACCCGGAGAACCCGGAGAACCCGGAGAACCCGGAGAACCCGGAGAACTCCGGAAACCCTCCGGAGAACCCGGAGAACCCGGAGAACCCGGAGAATCCGGAGAACCCGGAGAATCCGGAGAACCCGGAGAACCCAGAGAACCTGGAGAACCCCGAGAACCTTCCCCGGAGAACCCGGAGAACCCCCGGAGAACCTGGAGAACCCGGAGAACTCCCGGAAAACCCGGAGAACCCCCGGAGAATCCGGAGAACCCCGGAGAACCCGGAGCACCCGGAGAACCCGGAGAACCCGGAGAACCCGGAGAACCCGGAGAACCCGGCCGGAGAACCCGGAGAACCCCCCGGAGAACCCCTCGGAGACCCTCCGGAGAACCCGGAGAACCCGGAGAACCCGGAGAATCCGGAGAACCCCGGAGAACCCGGAGAACCCGGAGAACCCCGGAGAACCCGGCCGGAGAACCCGGAGAACCCGGAGAACCCGGAGAACCCCTCTCGGAGACCCTCCGGAGAACCCGGAGAACCCGGAGACCCCGGAGAACCGGGAGAACCCGAAGAAACCGGAGAACCTGGAAAACTCCGAGAACCCTTGGAGACCCCGGAGAACCCTGAGAAACCCCGGAGAAGCTGGAGAAACCCCGGGGAACTCGGAGAACCCCCGGAGAATCCGGAGAACCTCGGAGAACCCGGAGAACCCGGAGAACCCGGCGGAGAACCCGGAGAACCCGGCCGGAGAACCCGGAGAACCCGGAGAACCCGGAGAACCCGGAAAACCCCTCGGAGACCCGGAGAACCTGGAGAACCCGGGGAACCCGGAAAATCTGGAGAACCCCGGAGAACCCGGAGAACCCGGAGAACCCGGCCAGAGAACCCGGAGAACCCGGAGAACTCCCGGAGAACCCGGAGAACCCTCGGAGAATCCGGAGAACCCCGGAGAACCCGGAGAACCGCGGAGAACCCGGAGAACCCGGAGAACCCGGCCGGAGAACCCGGAAAACCTGGAGAACCCGGAGAACTCGGAGAACCCCTCGGAGACCCTCCGGAGAACCCAGAGAACCCGGGGAACCCGGAGAACACGGAGAACCCGAAGAACCCGAAGAATCCGGAGAACCCCGAGAACTTTTGGAGACCCCGGAGATCCCGGAGAACCCCCGGAGAACCCGGAGAAACCCCGGAGAACACGGAGAACCCGGAGAACCCGGAGAACTCCCGGAGAACCCGGAGAACCCACTGCAGAGAACCTCCGGAGAACCTCCGGAGAACGCCCGGAGAACCCGGAGAACCCGGAGAACCCCCGACAACGACGACGACGACGACGACGACGACGACGACGACGACGACGACGACTGCCGTCGCTGCTGGTCCATCCTGGATGTCCTCCCTCCTTCCTGGCCTCGAGCTGGCGCTCCCGCCCGACAGAGAACCCTGCCTTCTGCCAAGCATGTCGACGTGGTCGCCGTCGTGGCCGCCGCCGCCGGTGGAGGGGGGACGCCCGCCCGACCTGACCCTCCCGGTAGGGTCCGACCGCCCGCCCGTCCCGACACCTCCGTTAAGGTGCTCGCGTGCCAAGTCGATGAGGCATCATATGTTAATGCCCTGCCTCCCGATAAGACACGCCCTTCAGGGTTGTCGCGTGCGGACGTGATGAAGCATCGTACTTCAATGTCCCGCCCGCCCGACACGAGACGCCCGTTGGGACAATCGCTTGCCATCTCGTCGAAGACTCTTATTTTAATGCCGCGAACACCCGACCCGACTCGCCCGTCAGGGTACTGGCGTGACAAATCGATGATGCATCATACTTTAATGCCCCGCCCGCCCGACCCGACACGACCCTCCAGTTGGGGCGCTCGCGTGTCAACTCCGATGATGCACCATGCTTTAGCATGCCACCCGCCCAACCCCGCTCACCCGGTGAGGTACTGGTGTGCCAACCCGATGCTGATTCATACTCTAATGTCCCGCCCGCCTGGACGGCCTCGCCCGCCTGTCAGGGTGCTTACGTGCCAACTCGATGATGCATCATACTTTAATGTCCCGCCCGCCCGACCCGACCCGCCCATTAGGGTACTCGCGTGCACAAGCGATGAAGCATCAAACTTCAATGTCCCGCAAGACAGATCCGACTCGCTCGTGGGGGCGTTCGCGTGCCAAATCGATGATGCATCATACGTTAATGTCCCGCCCGCCCGAAACGACCGGCCCGTTAAGGTACTCGCGCGCAAACAGGATGACGCACCATACTTTAATGTGACGCCCGACCTGGCCCGCCCGCCACAGTACTTGCGCGAAAATTCGATGATGCATCATAGTTTAGTGTCTCGCCCGTCAGACCCGACCGGCCCATTAAGGTATTCGCGTGCGATGTCGATGGAACATCACACTTTAATGTCCCGCCCGCCCGACACGACCCGCCCGTTGGGGAACTCGCGTGCCAACTCGATGATGCAACACACTAGAATGACACCGCCCGCCCGACAAGACCGACCCATTCGGGTACTCCCGTGCCCACTCGATGACGCAACTTACATTGATGTCCGGTTAGAACGACCCGACCCGCCCGTTGGGGTATTCGCAAGACAATTCGGCGATGCATCGTACTTTAATGTCCCGACCACCCGACTGGGCCGCCCGTCTGGATACTGGCGTGAACCACAAGATGCCGCTGAATACCTTAATGTGCCGCCCGTGCAACACGACCTGCCCGTTGGGGTACTCCCGTGCCAACTCTATGATGAACCATGCTTCAGAGTCCCGTCCGCCAAAAATAAACCCGCCCGCTAAGGTACTCGTGTGACAACTCGATGATGCCCCATACTTTAATGTCTCGCGCGCCAGACCCGTCCCGCCTGTCAGGGTAAGTGCGTGCCACCACGATGATGCAAGCTAATTTAATGTCCCGCCCGACCGACCCGACCCGCCCATTAGGGTATCCGCGTGGCCTGCCGATGGAGCATGCTACATTAATGTCCCGCCCGCCCGACCCGAACCGCCCGTTGAGGTTTTCGCGTGCAAAACTTGATGATGCATCACACTTTGATGTGCCGCCCGCCCGACCCGACTCGACCAGAGAATCCCCGGAGAACCTCCAGAGAAACATCAGAGAACCCGGAGAACCCTCAGAGAACCTGGAGAACACGGAGAAACCCTTGAGAAACCAAAGAAATCCCATAGAACCCAGAGAAACCGGAGAACTCCCCCAGACCCTCCGGAGGACTCGGAGAACCTATGGAGAACCCAGAGAACCCGGAGAATCCCCACAGAACCTCCGGAGAACCCAGAGAATTCGGAAAACCACGGAGAACCCGGAGAACCCCCGGAGACCCGGAGAACCCCAGAGAACCCAGAGAACCCGGAGAACCCGGAGAACCGGAGAACCCGGAGAACCTAGACAATCCCTGGAGAAACCTGAGCGAACCCGGAGAACCTCCAGAGAACCTGGAGAAACCAGAGAACCCAGGGAGAACCCGGAGAAGTACCCGGAGAACTCGGAGAAATCCCGAAGAACCTCCGGAGAACCCGGAGAGCTCCCGGAGATTCCAGAGAACCCGGAGAACCCTCGGAGAAGCCCAGAAACCCCGAGAACCCCCGGAGACTCCGGAGAACCCGGATAACCTTTGGAGAACCTTGGAAAACCCGGAGAACCCGGAGAACCCGAAGAACACGGAGAACCCGGAGAATCCCCGGAGAACCCCCAGAAACCCGGAGAACCTTGGAAAACCTGGAGAACCCGGAGAACCGAGCACCCGGAGAACCTAGACAACCCCCGGAGAAACCTAGAACCCGGAGAAACTACAGAGAACCCGGAGAATCCGGAGAACCCAGGGAGAATTCGAGAAACCCCGAAGAACCCGGAGACCCCCGAAGAACCCCCGGAGAAACCGGAGAACTCCCGGAAAACCCACAGAAACCTTGGATAACCAAAGAACCCGGAGAACCCCCGGAGAACTCCCGGAGAACCCGGAGAACCCCCAGAGACCTCCGGAGAACCCGGAGAACCCCCGGAGAACCCCCGGAGAACTTTAAGAGAACCCGGAAAACCCGGATAACCCGGAGAACCTCCGGAGAACCATTGGAGACCCGGAGAACCCCGGAGAACCCGGAGAACCCAGAGAACCGGAGAACCCGGAGGAACCCCCGGAGAAACCTGAGAAAAACCCGGAGAACCTCCAGAGAACCCGGAAAATCCAGAGAACCCAGGGAGAACCTGGAGAAACTCCGGAGAACCCGGAGAACCCGGAGAACCCCCGAAGAACTCTCGGAGAACCCAGAAAACCTTCGGAAAACCCGAAGAAACCCCCGGAGAACCCCCGGAAAACCCGGAGAACCCTCGGAGAACCCCCGGAAAACCTTGAGAACCCCCAAAAACCTTGGAGAACCCGGAGAACGCCCGGAGAACCCGGAGAAAACTTGAAGAACACGGAGAACCTGGAGAACCCGGAGAACCCCCGGAGAACCCCGAGAATTCCCGAAGACCTCGGATCAGAACCCGCAGAACCCCCGGAGAACCCTCGGAGAACCTAAGAACCCAAAGAATCCGGGAAACCCCGAGCACATTGGGAGAATCCCAAAACCCCCAGAGACCCCGGAGAACCCGGAGAACTCCCAGAGAACCCGGAGAAACCTTGAGAACCCGGAGAACCTTCGGAGAACCCCGAAAACCTTGGAGAACCCGGAGAACTGGGAGAACCCGGAGAACCCGGAGAACCTCCGGAGACCTCTGGAGAACCTCTGGAGAACCCCCGGAGAACCCGGAGAACCCGGAGACCCCGGAGAAACCGGAGAACCCCCGGAGAACACCCGGAGAACCTGGAGAAACCCTGGAGAAAACGAAGAACCCGGAGAACCCGGAGAACCCGGAGAACCCCCGGAGAACCCCGAGAACTCTCGGAGACCCCGGAGAACCCGGAGAAACCCCACAACCCGCGGAGAACCCTCGGAGAACCCGGAGAACCCTGAGAACCCGGAGAACCCGGCCGGAGAACCCGGAGAACCCAAAGAACTTGGAGAATCCGGAAAACCCGGAGAACCCCCGGAGAACCCGGAGAACCACGAGAACCCGGAGAACCCGGAGAAACCCCGAAGAAGCCCCGCAGAACCCTCGGAGAACCCAGAGAACCCGGAGAACCTGGAAAACCCAAAGAACCCAGCCGGAGAACCCGGAGAATCCGGAGAATCCGGAGAACCCCGATGCACCCCCGCAGACCCTCCGGAGAACCCGGAGAACCCGGAGAACCCCGAGAACCCTTGGAGACCCCAGAGAACCCGGAGAACCCGGAGAACCCCCGGAGACCCTCCGGGAAACCCGGAGAACCCGGGAAACCCGGAGAACACGGAGAACCCAAAGAACCCAGAGAATCCGGAGAACCCCGAGAAACCCCGGAGAACCCGGAGAAACCCCGGAGAACACGGAGAACCCGGAGAACCCGGAGAACCCCCGGAGAACCCGGAGAACCGGGAGAACCCGGAGAACCCGGAGAACCTCCGGAGAACCTCTGGAGAACCCCCAGAGAACCCCCAGAGAACCCGGAGAACCCGGAGAACCCGGAGAACCCCGAGAACCCTTGGAGACCCCGGAGAATCCGGAGAACCCCCGGAGAACCCCCGGAGAACCCAGAGAAACCCGGGAGAACACGAAGAACCCGGAGAACCCGGAGAACCCCCGGAGAACCCCCGGAGAACCCCCGGAGAATCCTCGGAGAAATCGGAGAACCCGGAGAACCCGGCCAGAGAACCCGGAGAACCCGGAGAACCCGGAGAATCCGGAGAACCCGGAGAAGCCCCGGCGGAGAACCCCCGGAGAACCATCGGAGAACCCAGAGAACCCGGAGAACCCGGAGAAAACCGGAGAACCCGGTCGGAGAACCCGGAAAACCCGGAGAACCCGGAAAACCGGGAGAACCCCCGGAGAATCCGGAGAACCCGGAGAACCCCCGGAGAACCCCGGGCCGGAGAACCCTCGGAGAACCCGGAGAACCCGGAGAACCCGGAGAACCCGGCCGGAGAACCCGGAGAATCCGGAGAACCCGGAGAACCCTGAGAACCCGGAGAACCCGGAGAACCCAGCCGGAGAACCCGGAGAACCCGGAGAACCCGGAGAATCCGAAGAACCCGGAGAACCCCCGGAGAACCCCCGGAGAACCCTCGGAGAACCCGGAGAACCCCCGGAGAACCCGGAGAACCCGGTGAACCCGAACCCGGAGAACCCGGAGAACCTGGAGAACCCCCGGAGAACCCCCGGAGAACCCCCGGAGAACCCTCGGAGAACCCGGATAACCCGGAGAACCCGGAGAACCCGGCCAGAGAACCCGGAGAACCCGGAGAACCCGGAGAATCCGGAGAACCCGGAGAACCCCCGGAGAACCCCCGGAGAACCATCGGAGAACCCAGAGAACCCGGAGAAACCGGAGAACCCGGAGAATCCGGAGAACCCGGAGAACCCCGGAGAACCCCCGGAGAATTCTCGGAGAACCCGGAGAACCCGGAGAACCCGGAGAACCCAGAGAACCCGGAGAACCCGGAGAACCCAGAGAACCCGGAGAATCCAGAGAACCCGGAGAACCCCCGGAGAACCCCCGGAGAACCCCCGGAGAACCCAGAGAACCCGGAGAACCCGGAGAACCCGGAGAACCCGGAGAACCCGGAGAACCCGGAGAACCCGGAGAATCCGGAGAACCCGGAGAATTCCCGGAGAACCCCCGGAGAACCCTCGGAGAACCCGGAGAACCCGGAGAACCCGGAGAACCCAAAGAACCCGGCCGGAGAACCTGGAGAACCCGGAGAACCCGGAGAATCCGGAGAACCCGGAGAACCCCCGGAGAACCCCCGGAGAACCCTCGGAGAACCCGGATAACCCGGATAACCCGGAGAACCCAGAGAACCCAGCCGGAGAACCCGGAGAACCCGGAGAACCCGCAAAACTCCCGGAGACCCTCCGGAGAACCCTCGGAGAACCCGGAGAACCCGGAGAACATGGCCGGAGAACCCGGAGAACCCGGAGAACCCGGAGAATCCAGAGAACCCGGAGAACCCCCGGGAAACCCCCGGACCGGAGAACCCGGAGAACCCGGAAAACCCGGAGAACCCGGAGAACCCGGAGAACCCGGAGAATCTGGAGAACCCGGAGAACCCCAGGAGAACCCCCGGAGAACCCCCGGAGAACCCTCGGAGAACCCGGAGAACCCGGAGAACCCGGAGAACCCGGAGAACCCGGAGAACCCGGAGAACCCGGAGAACCCGGAGAACCCAGAGAATCCGGAGAACTCCCGGAGACCCTCGGAGAACCCTCGGAGAACCCGGAGAACCTGGAGAACCCGGAGAACCCGGCCAGAGAACCCGGAGAACCCGGAGAACCCGGAGAATCCGGGGAACCCGGAGAACCCCCGGAGAACCCCCGGAGAACCCGGAGAACCCGGAGAACCCGGAGAACCCGGAGAACCCGGAGAACCCAGAGAATCCGGAGAACCCGGAGAACCCCCGGAGACCCTCCGGAAAACCCTCGGAGAACCCGGAGAACCCGGAGAACCCGGCCGGAGAACCCGGAGAACCCGGAGAACCCGGAGAATCCAGAGAATCCGGAGAACCCCCGGAGAACCCCCGGAGAACCCCCAGAGAACCCGGAGAACCCGGAGAACCCGGAGAACCCGGAGAACCCGGAGAACCCGGAGAACCCGGAGAATCTGGAGAACCCGGAGAACCCCCAGAGAACCCCCGGAGAACCTTCGGAAAACCCGGAGAACCCGGAGAACCCGGAGAACCCGGAGAACCCGGAGAACCCGGAGAACCCGGAGAACCCGGAGAACCCGGAGAATCCTGAGAACCCGGAGAACTCCCGGAAACCTTCTGGAGACCCTCGGAGAACCCGGAGAACCCGGAGACCCCGAGAACCCGGAGGGAGAACCCGGAGAACCCGGAGAATCCGAGAACCGAGAGAACCCCGGAGAACCCCCGGAGAACCCGGAGAACCCGGAGAACCCGGAGAACCCGGAGAACCCGGAGAATCCGGAGAACCCGGAGAACTCCCAGAGACCCTCCGGAGAACCCTCGGAGAACCCTCGGAGAACCCGGAGAACCCGGAGAACCTGGCCGGAAAACCCGGAGAACCCGGAGAACCTGGAGAATCCGGAGAACCCGGAGAAACCCCGGGGAAACCCCGGAGATCCCCCGGAGAACCCGGAGAACCCGGAGAACCCGGAGAACCTGGAGAACCCGGAGAACCCGGAGAACCCGGAGAACCCGGAGAACCCGGAGAATCTGGAGAACCCGGAGAACCCCCGGAAAACCCTCGGAGAACCCGGAGAACCCGGACCGGAGAACCCGGAGAACCCGGAGAACCCGGAGAACCCAGAGAACCCGGAGAACCCCCGGAGAACCCTCGGAGAACCCGGAGAACCCGGAGAACCCGGAGAACCCGGCCGGAGAACCCGGAGAACCCGGAGAATCTGGAGAACCCGGAGAACCCGGAGAACCCACGGAGAACCCTCGGAGAACCCGGAGAACCCGGAGAACCCGGAGAACCCAGAGAACCCGGAGAACCCGGAGAACCCGGAGAACCCGGAGAACCCGGAGAATCCGGAGAACCCTCGGAGAACTCCAGGAGAACCCTCGGAGAACCCGGAGAACCCGGAGAACCCGGAGAACCCGGAGAACCCGGAGAACCCGGAGAACCCGGAGAACCCGGAGACACCGGAGAACCCGGAGAACCCCCGGAGGACCCCCGGAGAACCCAACCCGGAGAACCCGGAGAACCCGGAGAACCCGGAGAACCCGGAGAACCCGGCCGGAGAACCCGGAGAACCCGGAGAACCCGGAGAATCCGGAGAACCCGGAGAACCCCGGGAGACCCTCCGGAGAACCGGGCGCTATAGTGTTCATGACTCGGGAGGGGGGGGGCGCGAGCCTTGAAGTCTATCGCCTCGCCGCCCTCGACACGCGGCTTCTCCGGCTCCTGGCGCGCCCCGTCGCCGCTCGCGCCCGCCGCCTTGCGAAGCCCCGCCGAGCCACCCAACGCGTCCGGCATTGAGTTCCGCGCGTGCACAGCGCCCTCGATGTCGGCCGCGCACCCGGCGATCGCCGCGGCGAGGCGGGCGTCGGCGATGGCGCCTTTGCCCCCGGAGGCGCCGGCGTGGCCCGCGTCGCCATTGCCGCCCTCGCGTTTCCCCCCTCTCCTCCGTCAACGCATCCTTCCCGGCCCTTCCTCTCGGCGCCACCCACGCGGCGCCGCCGGGACGGCGGCGCCGCGGCTGCCGCTGACAGGCCCGCCCCGTCAGGCACGCTCGGCGACAGGTCGCGGTCGAACTGACAGACGCACGCAGAGACAATCGCGCAGGTCGCCCGGGCCCGAGCCGCCAAACTCGCAGTTGGAACAAGCGCGAGAGTGGACGAGCACAAGCTCTCGAGGAGACGAGGGGGCGCGAGCGTCGCGGCGGCCTCGGAGCATGGACCCCGTAGCGCGGCGAGCAAAATTTGCACGACAAGCAAAAATCTGGCGACAATGCGCAAATATCGACAGGCGCGATAAGATAGCCCATGCTTCCGAGCCCGCGCGCGCCTCTGAGGCGGCGCAGGAAACATCGGCGCATTCAAAAAAACAGCATCGCATAGTTCATATCAACGTTGCTCAGCGCGGAGCCAGCACTTCCCGCCAAAGCCAGCACTCGGCACTTCCTCCCCGGGCCCGCCAGGCGCACGCGGCATGGGCGAAGCAGGCGCGGGAGGGGGCGCGGCGAGGGCGCGCCCCCTCGATCTATCAGCAGAGACATCAACACCAGCAGGGAAAAAGGCGGTCGATCGGCCCATGAGCAACCTGAAATCCCTGGCAACAGCGCAAAATGTTTCCTCGTTCAGCCCTTCGGCGAGACAGAGAGCGTCCTCTTCCTGCTGGGGGGCCCAGGGGCACGCGCGGCGCGGGCCGAGGCCCCCCGGAAGAAGTAGAGGACCTCCCGCCCCAACGGCAGCTCCCCGAATAAAGCTACGGGGACGTGGAGGCGGCGGGCGGGCCTGTTGGCGCAGGCCTGAACCAGGCGAAGCCGCCGCAGACTTGATTCCAAGAGAGCCCCGGAGACTTCCAAGTCCCAAGCAGTTCACGACTAGGTGCAGCACGAAGATGGCAACCGCCCCAGTCCGCGACCTGCCCTGCCACTGCAATGCGACAGGGGCGCGCGAATGCAGCCGCCAGCACGGCGCAGTCGCTCGTCGCGAGCGCTAAGGCCCGAGGCCGCTGAGTAGAGAGTTGGACACGAAGCCCCGCAGGTGCAACCGATGGAATTTCCACGGTGCATCTGCCTGCCCGAGCGAGCACCAGAGAGCGAGACGAAACCCGTGCCGCCAAAATTCGCCGATCGTTTCCGCGACGAGCACTGTCCAGAAGAGCAGCGCGGGGCCCCAGATGCCGAGCGCGTTCCCTCGCGGAGCCCCCGACGCCCACTCCCCCTTCGACTGATGCGCTGCTTGAATTCCAACTTGGACGCGATCTGGTCGCGCCCTCGGAACTCGAGGCAACGCGTTCAAAAGTCCACCCCGTCGCTTAATATTCCGCGCGAGCCCCTGTGCAGTTGAATCGAAGTCTGTCATGGCAGAATCATGGATGTCGCAGGCGCACCCCGACCGATAGAAGCCAACACGCCGCCCACACCGGGAGGCCACCGCCTCAATGCTGCGCGGGTCGAGTTACGCGCGTCGTTACTCCACTCAACTTCTGGGGGCCTGAAGGTACCATTAAATGCCTGAGCAACGAATGGCCCCCCCATGAGCCCCACTCTGCCGCGAGCAACGAATGGCCCCCCCATGAGCCCCCTCTGCCGCGGATTGCGACCGGGCGCGAATCCCCCGCCCCCCCCCCCCCCTTGTAGGTTAAGACGCGACGACCTCCCGATAATGGACGCGGCAAGGACGGCGATCCTATGGAATGGCGGGTTCCTGCACAGCGACGCCCGCGAGCGCCCCTCGCCACTCGCGATAGCGTTGCTCATGTTCTTCAGCCGCAGGCCGTGAGTCGCGCGAGCACGTCTGAGGCGTTGAAGCACATTGAATTCCAGGATAGCAGCCCCCCTTTCTCCCACCCTTCACGAATCCGCAACCGATACGTTCCTGCTGGCGCGCAAAACTTGCGAGGGCAAGGCTTCCGAGGACAACGCATGAGCCGTTCTCCGCCCCATCGGGCCACTCTCGCGGCTCCAATGGAAAGGAGGTCCGAAACTGACGTCGAGCAGTGCTCATGGCCACGGCGACCCTGCGAGACTTCCAATGTCCAGCTGATTATTCAAACAAGCGCGCACCCCTCTCCTCATAGGCTGCCTCCTCAGTTTATATCATCTTGCAGAACCCTCGCGGATCTGCCGACCGATGCCCCCTGCGACATGCCGAGCGCATCTGGCACTGTGGGTCGGCGGTCTGCTGGCGAGAGAAGCCTCGCTCTCATGCATTGCGCAACGCTGTCTGTCTCAAGCGATTCGGACATCTCGTCGCGCGAAGCGCGGTTTGTCAACCAGCGCGGGCGGGCCGCGGAAGATCATGTCGCAGTGCTTCCCACGAAATCTGGTCGACCTGGCCCTCGCGACTATGACTGCGTCATGGCATGCTTATCCCATGCCGCCTCGTTGGTCACCGCCGCCTCCTCCTCCTCCTCCTCGAGCTCCTCCTCCTCCGCCCGCTGGCGCTGCTTGCCCGCGTTCTACTGAATTATCAATGGTCTTGAGGGGGGGGCACGAATCGCTCGAATTTGTTACTCCTGAGCGCTTCCGGCAATTGCGTGACTTCATCCGGCGACGCATCCCCCACCGACATGAGACATCCTCGATCCTGGCGCGACAGGAAGTGGAGGCCAGCGTGAGCCCCGCTGTGCTCGCAGCACAAAAATGATGGCGCCCCAGAGCTCTGTGCCCAGCCCCCTTGTGGAGCCGCCCCATGTTCCCAGACCCCACGCGTTCGCGAACTCGAGCCCCAGGCCCATCCCGGCGATTTCGCAAGCATAGAGCAAACGCGCGCATCGCGCTAATATTTTCTGGGGGGATACGGGGCGCCGTGCAAGGGAGGCCTTGCCATCGCTGGAAATCGCGACACTACCGGAGATATATGCAAATGCCTTACATGCGGACATCAACCACGTGGGCCTTGCGACGTCGGACAACGTCAGGCCCGATGAACAACGACACACATGACAACCCAAAACTGTCCGATCGCAGCCCGCGGCGCCAAGATATCGAATCGCAAACAGCATGGTTCCTGGCATTCCAAATCGCGAGCAAAATGTTTCCGGAAATTCCGAATCGCCAAAAGCATGATTCCGGAAATTCCAAAGTTTAAACTTCGCACAAGTTCAGGCACAAGCCAACATCCCGGAAATTCCTATACGACGCCCCTGACATTCCGAAACCGCGAAAAGAAATTTGGAAATTCCGAGATCACAAACATTTGCACCCGAAGTTCCTGCATCTCCAGGATCGCGCGCCTGGCGATCGGACGTCGTGAAATTTGCACTGCGCAGCCGCGCGGATTGGATGGGCCTCGCTTGGGAGAATCCGAACCTGAAGGTCTGACGTCCGTTGATGCGGTCGTCGCGAAACTGCGGACATCGTCGATGACATCGTCATTTCCAGCGTTGGCAGCGCACCCTTTTACACCGCGCGCCCCCCCCCCCCCCCCCCCCCCCCCCCCCCCCCCCCCCCCTCGGCGGCAAGGGGTCGCGGATGTCCTTGACTCGACCCGGGAGGCGAGGATAGACGCGGCCTTTAAGTGGGCAGCTCTCTTCCGCAAGGTGTGTCGCGCAAGAGAGTGCGCGCTCACGACGCAGAGGTGCACGATTCCGTGCGCGACTCGAACTGCGACTCCCATGCCCGGCGCGAACAGAGGACTGCCCCAGACGCGTGGAAGGCGACGTTCTCCGACCTGCTGTGGAATAATCACTGCGCGCCCCATTGACCATTCGAACGCGAGCCTGCCCGGGACGTGGCGATTGAGCACCGCCGCGCCCGCGGTGCGCTCGCCGTTCCTGGCGCCTGCCGCGGCGACCGCATGGAACTCGTTCAACGCATGCCGAACTCCCCCACCCGACAGCAGCCATCAGAAAGCGGGTTGCACCCAAGAAACCACAACACGAAAAGAAGCGCCCACCGTTGGCTGGCCGGCGTGGGGGGCGCCCCGAACGGATCTACACTGCGCCGCGAGGTCTCGCCCGAAACAGCCTCGGGGGCCAGCGGGGCGCGGGGGGAAAGGAAGAGGAGGGGGGGGGGAGGAGGAAGAGGAACGAGAGGAAGAGGAGGATGAGGAGGAGGCGGCGGCGGTGGCTGGCCATGAAGGCGGGTTCGAACAAGTCCTCATCGGAGGCCCCCGAATCATTATCGAGGCCCCCCCTGCCGCCCGACTGGCCGAGGTCCTTCACTCGGCCCAGCCTGGCGGCACGTGGCCCAGAGGCCGCGCGGCGCACGCCTGCGGGGGGGCAAACCGAAACGCGCCGCCGCGGCGGCCCTGCCCGCGGCGGAGCCCGAGTCCGCAGCGCGCCGAAACTGAAAGTCCTCGAGCTCAGTCCCCCCCACCGCACTCAACGAACCAGGTTGGCTGAGCACGAGGGCCTTCGCAGAGGGAAGATAATGGGGGTGCCTCCCCCTCTCGACACGTCGCAGGAGGGACTTCGCCTTCGGGCCCGCTGGCCCCCGCCCACAGCGAGACAGCAGCGGCCCGCCAGGCTTCCACGAGGTCCCCCCCCCATCTAAAACAAAAAAAGATATTGCCGCGCTCCTCGGACGGCCCCTCGATCCCACATCTGAGCAGGCCGCGTCGTCGGAAGTAAAAGGCACCCAGGGCTTCATCAGACCGCAGCTCTTCATCCACCCCGCCCTCCTCCACGACGACGCTCGACGAAGGCCCGCCCTCTCCTTCGTCGCGCTCGGGGGGGGGGGGGGGAAGAGGCTGCTCCGAGGGCCCGCGCTCCTCGGCGGCGACCCCGACGGCGTCGCGCCTTCCGCCCTGTTGGGCGAGCAAGACCTCCAGTCTGCCCGCCCGCGTCGCCTGCCCCTGACACAAGATCTTAAACCCTTTGATCAAACCCGCATGCTCCTCGGTGATTCCACGCATCAAAGCCCCCACCTCGCGTGGCGGCCCGCGGCCCGGTTGGCTCTGAGCCCCCGCCAGGTCGTCTTGCCACGTTCTACGCCACTACTGCCCGCGTGGGCAAGCATTTTGTTGGCCGCAAAATCCCCACTAGAAAACGCAGCCCAAAACGGCGCCCACACGCGCCCACTTGGGGCCCCAGCTTCGCTTCCTGTGCCTAGGCCCCCACGAAGGGCATTGAGCGTCGACTGGCAGCCCACGTGCAATTGGAAGGGCCCCCTCCCAACGCGCGCCAAGACGTGGATCGCTAAATCCGAACCATCCTCGGCCGTCTGGCGGAGGCCGAAAGACAATGGCACTGGGCCGAACGCAGCATGCATAACACTGCCAAGCCGTTTCACGTGCGCGAGCGCCCAGCCCGCGCGACTGACCCCTTCAGACGATGGCCACATAGCCGAGCCGTCGCTGAAAATACATCCCGCGAGCTGGCTTATTCACCCACCTGATGGCCTCAGCGGGCTCATCGCGTGGCACAAACACAAGAGGACTCGGGAGCGCACATCTAGCGAAACGCCCCCCTGCCTCCACCCCCCGATCCAAGGCTCTGGCAGCGCGCCCACTCAGCCACGGCGAGGCCCCGCCCCTCCTGAGACTTCCGCGCGCGACACACTCGCACTGTCTATGCCACAGCGCTCCTACACTGGCCTGACACAACCGACACACAGGCGAATCATGCAGCCCGTGCCGATGCACCCATGCTTGCAGCCAACGCACATTGTAAATCAGCGCTCTGGGCGCGCGCTGGCGGTGGCCAGCTCAGTCGTTTTCTCGCCGCGGAGGAGCTGGCGCAGCCCCGCCCAAACAAAATTATTATTATTATTATCATATATATTCCTCTTCCTATATTTTTACAAGCCCGGGCGGCCGCAAAACCCCGCACCCCCCCCCCCCCCCAAACCGGACTCCTGGGATCCTAGGACTTTGGGACCCTCCGGACGCCCATTGAAGCGGTCCCGAGTGCCTCAAGAGCGCTCCAAGACAGGCACAAAGCGCTCCAAGACGCCAAAGATAGCCCCAAGACAGCCTCAGGAGCCCCCAAGACGCCCCAAGCGGCCCCAAAGAAGCCCCCCAAGACGGCCCCGGGAGGCCGAAATGGTCAATTTTCCAATGTGTTTTTCGATGTTTTCTGCTTTCTCGCCATTTTAGCTTCCCGACGCTCCAAGACGGCGGTCTTCTGGGCGTCCGAAGCCGCCTGGGAGGCTCCAAAATCGCCCCACAACCATCCGAAAGAGCTTCCAGGCAGTCCAAAGAGCCCCAAAACGGCACAACACGGGTCCAAGATGGCCCTCAGAGAGCCTCATGGCGGCCCAAGATGGCCCCAAGACACCCTCCGAAGCATTCCAAATCGTGACCCGGTCGTTCAGGGAGACCGCGGTTGGAGGCAGGGTGGCCCGAGGAAGTCCCCAGAGGCCCCCAGAATACGCCCAGGAGGCCTCCAGAAGGCCTTAAGAAAGCCTGAAACAACTTTTCTGAGGCCCCCAGAGGCTCCCCAAGGAGGAGCCTCCGCAAAAAAGAGCTGAGGAAGATGGGGAGAATGCACAGAGTACGGCGAAATAAAGAAAAAGAAGCATGGAGGAAGGATAACGAATAACATTATCATAGCGGCGATGCCGGAAAAGGCAACAAGAAGTTATCGCTAAATTGTCGGCTTGACCATCCTGCTATTCCGCCTTCATACCAAACTTCAAGGACCAAGGTGCATGGCGCGAAGCGCCACTGCAGTCTTGTATATATATATATATATATATATATATATATATAAAAAAAAACTCATGGTGACCTCGAGGGCCCTCGCCCCCAAGCCGCCCAGGGCCGCCCAGAGCTAGGCGGCCCGACGCCCGCATGGCCCCGCCCTGCACCAACCCGCGAAGCTCAAACGGCGCGAGCTGGCACAGGTTCCACAAGCGCCCAAGATCGCCACTCAGGCGCGTGCGAAACAACAACCGCCAGCCGAGCTACCTCCGCCGGCGACGAGGCGACCCTCCACGGGTGACGGAAACGACCCAGTCTGTCATGAGCTGCGCCCGCGGCGGCACCCAACGCCGTCGGCGAGGGAAAACTCCCCCACACTGCCGAGGCCCACTGAAACACGACACGCCCCGCATAGGCAACCAGCGGGTCAGCCAATGGCTGACAGCCAAAGCCCCTAATCTGCACGAGTGGAGCCTGGGCCCAAGACTGGATCCCTTGGGTACCCCCCCGATGCAACGGGCTGCCGAAATACGAAAGCCACGCATGGCCGAACGGGGGACCCCTGTCACACTGCCCCCCCAAAACGCTGCAGCAGTCGCCCCAACCTTTGGACGAGGCCAACATCCGCACCGGCACTTTGCAATGTCTGCAAACGCTGGCCCCGTGACTTTGCGGAAACAAACCTACTCCTGGCGATGCCTACTCTCCAGCAGGACCCCGGGGGCGCATCCGCTCAACGATTCCGAGCCGAATCCACCCTGGGCGAGGGCGCAATCCTCCAGAATCCTTGAGAAGCCGAGACACTCCGAGGCTACATAGGTACTTGACAGGAAGGTTCAGACGATCGAAATCCATTAGCAGCGACTCCACCCCCTCTCCGAGAACCTGGGCCACCTGTTCCTTCCTCCCACACACCTGAAAGCAATATCTTCCACCATCATCAACTGCGGCCCCCCCTGCTGCGCCTGCAACATCGGGCCCAAAAGAAACAGCTTCGCAAGACATGTTGCTCCACTGCAGCCCGCGATCACGGATCCGCTAGCACGCGCCGCTCGAGACGCCGTTCCCCCGCGCAAGAGCGCGCGCGGACATGCGTGTTTCGCGCATAAAAAAAAAACAAAATAAAACAAAAAAAAAAAAAAACAAAACAAAAATAAAAAAAAAAAGAAAAAAAAAAAACAAAAAAAAAAACAAAAAAAAAAGAAAGAAAAATAAAAAAAAAAAAAATAAAACAAAACGCGCGGACATGCGTGTTTCGCGCATAAGCAACGCACTAACCGAATCGGAAAGTTGGGTTTTCGCAGCGGCCGCCTCATACAGTGCTTCGTGGCCGTGTGCCCGTAACCCGGGAAGGCCCAAAAAGGGCGGAGGCCCGACTCGAAAACCAACCTTTCGAGAACCTCCAAGGGATCGCGCATGCCACCCAAGCTCCTCACCGCGCGGAGGTTTTGCTGACCCCCCCCGGCAATACGTCTTCCATGCGATCATGTTCCCAACGCTTGAACAAGGATTGCCTCGCGCCCTGGACAAGATTCTCCGTGAAAAAGATCCGCAAAACGACGGCGCGCAGCCGCCGTCGCCCTCGTCTATAAAACTGCTTCGCCACGAACGATAAACAATTTCCTGTGGTGCCCTTCAATATGTGAGAGAGCGTGATCCACCGCCGCTTTACTGTGGAAAATTGCTAACCTTTTCCTCCGGAACCCGGGGGTCGCCCCCCCCCCCCTCCGAAAATCCCCCCCCCCTGCTGGAACCCCTCCCCCCCCCCCACCCCTTCCCCCGGCAAAACCCCCCCCCTCCCCTAACCCCCCCCCCCCCCCCCCCAACCCCCTCCCGCTCGAAAACCCCTGCCCCAGGCTGTGGTCCACTACCGTTTCGGAACCCCTCCCGCGCCCCCCCCCCCCCCCCCCCCTCCTCCCGAAACCGGGGGGGGTCACTACCGGTTGGAACCCCCCCCCCCCCGCCCCCCCCCCCCCCCCTACTCACCGCCAGCAAACGACTCCCGGTCCCCACCACCGTCCGCATCACATCCCCCACTGGTGTTCCCAGCACTACTGTCCTCACCACCGCTGTCCCCACTGGTTCCACCACCGCCCCTACTGTCCCCACCAGTGGCCCCACCACTGTCGCACTGTCCCCGCTGTCCCCAGAACTGTTCCCACCACGGTTCCACTCTCCCCACTGTCTCCACGGCCCCAACCACTGCCCGACTATCCCCACTGTCCCCACTGTCCCACTGACTCCTCCGCTGTCCCACTGAGCTGTCCCACTGTTCCCACCACTGTCCCCACTGTCCCCACCACTGTCCCCACTGTACCTCTGTCCCATTGTCCCACCGCCGTCCTCGCCACCGCCTTCACCACTTGTCCCCACCACCATTGTACCCTCCACTGTCCCACTGTTTCCACCTCATTCCCACTGTCCCCACACCACTGTCCCCACCACCACCGTCACCACCACTGTCCACTGTCCCCCCCTGTTCCCACCATTGTCCCCACCACTGTCCCCACCACTGCCGTCTCCACCACTGTCCCACTGTCCCACTGTCCCCACCACTGTCCCGCTATCCCCTCACCACTGTCCCCACCAACACCGTCCCCACCACTGTCCGCACCCCCACTCGGTTTTCGAGGGGGAGGGGGGGTCGAACCGGTAGTGACCCCCCCCGGTTTTCCGGATCCGGAGGGGGGGGGGGGGGGTAGGGTTCGAATCCGTGGATTAATATGTAAGTGACCCCCCCCCCCTTTTCATGATGAGCAGGGGGGGGGGGGGGGGGGGATGGGGGGGGGGGGGGGAGGTTCGAAACCGTAGTGACACCCCCCCGGTTTTCCGGAAGGGGGGGGGGGGAGGGGGGGGGGAGGGGTTCGAACCGGTAGTGACCCCCCCCGGTTTTCCGCCAGCAGCGGTAGAACACGCTCTTTCAAATATGTGGAGAATGTCGATCAAGCGCATAGCGCACACATCGCCGAGCTCGAGCACCCACCGAATATGAAACCCACCCCATCCCCATCCGCGCCTCCTGCAATACCTCCTGCACACCTTCCTCGGAAACTCGGGCGAGGCAGCTGGAGGGGCTGCCTCTTCACGAGGCGCAGACCAAGTCGCAGGGCGCCAGGCTCCTCGGTCCTCTACGCGCCCGAGCGGCGCCCAAACTTCCAGCAGGCAGCCGAGCGCTTCCCGCCCACAGGCTGGCTTCCCTGCCGCGTCGAGCAGACGTGGGGCCCGTCACCGAACGCCCCGTGAAAGCGCGCGCCGCCTTCCCTCCACCTTTAACCGACTCCACCGCCCACTTCCTCCACTCCTTCACGTTGATCTTAGCCCCCTGCCTTCTCATCCGATCAACCTCCAGACTCAACTTGGACTGGACTACTTCCTCTTGGCTGAGTGCCCAGTGTCTCGGGCCGAGGGCCTCGAGGTGTTCTCGGAGACCCCGCGCGGTCCACGCAGCCCCGTCTACGTGGAGCTGAAGGGTCTCTCTGACCTCGCTGTGACCCATCGCCAAGTTAAGTTACGCCCGTGCGAGCGCGGCTTCACTGGTCCTCATCCTGGGCCGAAGAGCGTCCAGTGGCATTGGGCTGAAGGCATGTCTGGCGCGGGTGAAGTTACGCTGGTGCGCGCGCGCAAGCAATGGTCTGGGGCTGCCGAGGCCCGCCTGGTCCAGATCTACGGGTTGCGCGGGCAGGGGGCCCAGGGCTACGCTGGCAGGGCTCGAGGGCCCAGGTCGCAGAACATCCGTCTGGGCGCGCTCTGGGATAAGGGCCAAAGGCGTAGATTCTCCAGCGCGACCACGACCTGGATAGCCTTTCAGAGCCTCGTCACTAGGTGCAGGCAATCCGCTTCCGGGGCAGTTGGCCGTCGAGGCCGATCGTTTTGCTCGAGTGGAGGGAATGGCTGCGGCGCGTGACTGAAGCCCTGGATGTCAGCGACAGCGGCCTCGCCAAGTCTGACCTAGTGCCCCCCGCCATCGATGTGGCGGAAGGGGAGGTCGAGGAAGAGGCGGAGACACGCCCCGATCCAGAGGGTCCAGCAGGGTCCAAAAACGTCAGCCCCGCCAAGCCCCCCCTCCCTTCACGGCCGTCGGGTTGCCCGCGGGCCCCAGGCCACGCGGGCTCCACGGGGGCCGCGATCTCACCCCTCACAGTCTGCAACCACCCAGACGCCGCCGACGCGGACGGCTGAAAGTTGAAGCCGCCCTGGACGATCCAGACCAGCTGTTGACCGAGCAAGAACTCGCCCAGGGCGTCCAAGAGCGCCGCGTTCCCCCCCGACACAGCCCAATGTCCGCGGCAAGGTACACCGCGATCACCAAGAGGCCCTGCGGGAACCCAGCATTGACAACGCGCAAGCTCACCCTGTTGGCTGGCAAGTCGAGATGCTTCACTACGTAGGGCGTAAAGGCCAGGCTGCAGTGAGCCCCGATGGCCACGCCACCAGAGCTCTCAACGCCACTATCTCCCGTGCTCGCCACCAGCCCACGAGACAGCTGCCAGCCACCCCTCGCCCCCCAATCCGATGCCGTGGAAGCCTTTTGAAGCTGTCTTGATGCGTGTCTCCTGGACCACGGCAACATCCGGCAGCTTCGCCGAGCCGCCTCCAGTGGGAGGCCCGCGCATGCACCATGCCAATACAGTCTCGGCTGTACTCCATGTGTTGGTGTTCATGCCCAGGCAGATCAGGTCCGTGGCCATCATCTCCTCGACGGGCCCTGAGCACGGGAGCGGGCCCTCGACCCTGATCACGCAGTCGCGGATGGCCACTTCTGCCGCGATGAACTCGATACGGTCGCCCGCCTTGGCTGCCTCCTCGAGCGAGACCTTGCTGCGCAGCGCCCACGGCGTCGAGCTGCCCCTGCCCGAGGCCCAGGTGGGCCCCTATCGGTCGTCAGCGGGCGAAACCGAAAGCGCGGGCCCTGGTGATGTGGAAGCCTCCGCGGGCCCCGCTCCCCTCGCAGATCCCGGTCGAAGGGCTCCGAAGCGCTCGCCGCGACGGGCTCCGCGACCAGCCCAGCCGCCACCGCCGCCAGCTTTGGCAAGGGGTCACTGTCCAGCATGCCAGCGCCCGACGCTCGAGCCGCCAAGCGGCGCCTGGACATGGCCCTGGGCAGCAGCCCTGGAACCTCGAACCCGAGCTCGAGCTGCCCCCACTCCACGCCCACGACGTTGCGGCCCCAGAAGCGGCGCAGCGACCCACCCGCCGTGCCGACATCAATGGTACCGTTTCCTCTCGATTTCCAGCGCAGCTGCCGCCTGCGCAAGCTTGCGCTTGGCCGCCTCCTGCGTCTCTGGGCTGGCAGCGCGGAGCTCCTCGGCCGCGGCCTTGAACTCTGCCGCGCGCTCCTCGAAATTGCCCGCTCCGAAGACGCCCATGTCAATGTCCTCGTCGTCTTCTCCTGCAGGGATGTCGGCAGGCTCCCTGCCACTAGCTGCGCCAGCGCCGCCGCGAGCACCAGCATCGCCACCACCAGCAAGCAGGGGCTCCTGCTACTTCTCCGACGCGCCCTTGAGGTCCAAGACCGTCTGCAGGAGCTTCGCCAAAGCCTTCATAGCCGCCTTGGCCTCAGCATTCGTGTGCAAGCCGGGGTCCAGCGCGGCAGTCATAACCTTGACCACGTCATTGATGTCGACGGCATGCACGCGCACATACAGGGCCTCTGCTGCTGCCAGGTCCTTCTTGGTGTCCTGGATGGCCGCGAGGAGCTATGTCTCCTCCTCGAGGAGCTGCTCACGGCGCCCCCTGATATTCTAGAGCTGCAGGTCCTGCTTCTCTGACTTGTTCCGTAGGTTCTCAACTCTCCATATTGCAGTGACGACCGTGGCCGGGTGCTCAGCCTGCTCCCGCTGCCGGCACTTCGTGATCGACTGCAAAACCGTGTCGTCACACTTCGTGTCTTTGATAAGCACGAGCACATCTTTGTACGAGAGCGAGCTGGATCCTCCTGCTGACTGCTGCTGCTGCTGCCCTGCTGCGGGCGGCGAAGCAGACTTCTTCTCCTGCTTCTTCTGCATGGTGGCGATGATCTCCCCCTGGTCCTGCGAGGGACCTGGGCGTCCAGACCCTTTGCCGCCGCCACACTTTCCCTCCCCCCTTCTGGCGCAGCTTGGCGGCCTGCAGGGCTGCCTGCTGCACCTTTTGGGGAGCTCCATTCCCGCAGCCGCGGCATCCGAGGCGACTCGCCCAGCTGTCGGCTGCTCAGCATATTCCGCACCCCCAGTGAGGGAGGTGCGGGCCTGGAAGGACATCGGGCCCCATCCACCGCGCGGGGGGGGCCAAACAAAATGGCTCGCGAGCACGGCGCCTCTCTGAAGTACGTGTCCGCAACTCTCTCAACCGTTCGAGAGCAGAGGGGCTAGGAGGAGGAGGAGGAGAAGGAGGAGGAGGAAGAGGAAGCAAATGAAGAGCAGGACGAGGAGGAGGAGGAGGAGAAGGATAGAGGCCTCCTAGATGGGGTCCGAGTAGATGGGGTCGGAGGATGGTGCCGCATCGCCGATACTCGACGATACATCGGTGATGCATCGGCGATGCATCACCGATGCACCGGCGATGCATCGTCGACGTGGGCGATGCACCAGCGACGTCAACGCGAAGCAGATCGGGCTCCACACCGAGCCGCATCGGCGATGCATCTGCGACACGGCGCCATCCTCCGACCCCATCTACTCGGACCCCATCTGGGAGGCCTAGAAAGGAGGAGGACGAGGCGGAGGAGGAGCATGGGGGGAGCCACCGCGGCGGCGCGGGCGCAGCCCGATCAGCCCTCCGAGGGAGCAGCAAGGGCCCCTGGCCCGACCGCCGTCGGGGGATCGGCGGGGGCCACCCGGGCCCAATGCCCCCAGGGGCCGGCGCTGGCGGCGGCTGATTTTTCCACCGGGCCCCTGGACAAACTCCTCTCCTGGGAGGCCCGGAACGACGCGGGGCATCGTGTCCCTACACGCGAGCGCGGCGGCCCAGTGCACAGGGCTTCAAATGCGAGGAACGAAAAGCGAGGAACAGGGGGGGTGAGGAGGGGGGGTGAAGGAAGACGAGAGGGGGACGCAAGGAACTCCAAAGGGACGGGGGCCCACGAGAGGGCCAACTTCAATCAGAACCAACAGGGTCCGCAGCCTGAAGGCTGAAGCCTTGAACGGGGAGCAACAAAAAAGGCTCCCGCGTACCAGAACTGTGACTCCTCTGCTAGTCTCTACTCCCCCTCGCCCCCCCACGGCCGGGGGGTGAATCGGCGGAGCGGGCAAGCTGCAGCCCTTCGAATAGGCAGTTGCGGTGGAGGAGGTCGTAGCTGTCCTTGCACGGCCTCCTGCTCCTGCTCCTGCTCCTCCTCTTCCTCCTCCTGCTCTTCCTCCTCCTCCTCCTCCTCCTCCTCCTCCTCCTCCTCCTCCTCCTCCTCCTCCTCCTCCTCCTCCTCCTCCTCCCCCTCCTCCTCCTCCTCCTCTTCCTCCTCTTCGTTCCTCCTCTCCTCCCTCCCCCTCCTCCTCCCCTCCGCCTCCTCCCCGTCCTCGTCCTCCTCCTCCTCCTCCACCATCTCCTCCTCCTCCTCCTCCTCCTCCTCGTCCTCCTCCTCCTCCTCTCCTCCTCCTCCTGCTCCTCCTCCTCCTCCTCCTCCTCCTCCTCCTCTTCTGTTCCCCCCCCGTCTCTCCTCCTCCCCCTCCTCCTCCCCCTCCGCCTCCTCCCCGTCCTCCTCCTCCTCCTCCTCCTCCTCCTCTTCGTTCCCCCCCCCCCTCCTCCTCCTCCTCCTCCTCCTCCTCCTCCTCCTCCTCCTCCTCCTCCTCCTCCTCCTCCGTCCTCGTCATCCTCCTCCTCCACCATCCCTCCTCCCTCCTCCTCCTCCTCCTCCTCCTCCTCCTCCTCCTCCTCCTCCTCCTCCTCCTCCTCCTCCTCC
>CAUYUJ010015172.1:970737-975737 GCA_963575745.1 Prorocentrum cordatum
CCTCGCTATGGTGTTGTCGAAGCTGATCTTCTCGCCCAAGATTGCTTGTTACTTTGTCGGCTCGTCTTGGTGCGATTAGTCCTTTGAAAAGCCAGATGTCGTGCCTGCGTTGGGTTAGCCACGGCTGGTTGGGTCTTGCGGCTTGCCCGCTGCGCCGCGATGCTGAATCGCGTGCCCGAGTGGATCGGCAGTCAGGCCGTGGGTGTTGATCAGCTCGTTGATCTCATTGATGGCAGCTGCGGCGGTGTCTCTCTGGAATCTGGCGATGGGGAACGGCACGGGGTGGGAAATAGGTTTGCGACGCAGAGAGAGCGCGCCCGCGGCGAAGTCCTCAGGGGGGGAGAGCCCCACCTCAAATCCCCCCCGGACCGCCCCCGCTGGAAGCCCCCCCCTCCATTCCTTCTTTTCCGCCCCTCGAAAGCTACCCCCCTCCTGGTTTCGCGCTCTCGGAGCTGATCCCCCCCCCGCCCTCCCCCCGCGCCCCCTTCCAAAGGCGGGCAACTACCCCGCCCCCTCGCCTCGGACCTCCCCTGCCGGACCCCCCCCCCGAATTGTTCCCCGCCCCTCGGAAGCCCTCCCCCCCCCCCCTCGCGCCCCCGAAACTGCCCCCCCGCCCCCATTTCGAAAGGAGCGCGGGGCCCAGCTGCCCCCCCCCCTCTTTTTGAACCTCCCACGCCGGAAGCCCCCCTCTAAAGGGGGAGCCGGCTTAGACGCCGCCCCCCGCCCCCTCGGCGAAAGGCAGGATCGCCGAAGACCAGGAGCACCGAAGACCAGCGGCGCGCCGAAAACCACAGGGCCTCCGAAAACCGAAATGGCACAAAAACTACAGGCTCGGCGAAAACCGAAGGGGCGCCGAAAACCACGAGGGCGCCGAAAACCGAAGGCGCGCCGAAAACCAAAAAGGCGCCGAAAACCACGAGGGCGCCGAAAACCGAGGGCGCGCCGAAAACCAAAGGGGCGCCGAAAATAAAAAAGTCGCCGACAACCAAAAAGGAACCGAAAGCCAAAGAAGCGTCGAAAACCACGAGGGCGCCGAAAAGCAAAGGAGCGCCGAAAACCAGAAGGCGCCCAAAGCTAAAGGAACGCCCCAAACCGAAGAGGCGCCGAAAACCACAAAACGCTCCGAAAACCAACGGGGCGCCGAAAACCAAAGATGCGCCGGAAACCAAACGAGCACCGAAAACCGGAGCAACGCCGAAAACCAAAACAGCGCCGAAAACCAAAAAACGCCGAAACCCAAAGAGGCACCGAAAACCGAAACGTCGCCGGACATCAAAAGGACGCCCACAACCAAAGGGGCGCCGAAAACCAATTGGGCACCGAAAACCAAAGGGTCGCCAAACGCAAAAGAACACGAAATCCACAGCGACGCCGAAAGCCAAAGGGTCGCCGAACACCAATAGGGCGCCAGAAACCAAAGGGCGCGCCGAAAACCAAAGGAGCGCCGAACACAAAAGGGGCGCCGAAAACCACGAGGGAGCCGAGAACCAAAGGAGTGCCGAAAACCGAAGGGGCGCCGAAAACCAAGAGGGGCGCCGAAAACCACGGGGGCGCAGTAAACCAAAAAGAGGACGAAAACCAAGCAACGCGCCGAACATCAAAGGTGGGCGCCGACAACCAAAGTCGTGCCGGAAACGAAAAGGGCGACGAAAACCAAAAGGACACCGAAAACCAAAGAGGCACCGAAAACCAAGAGGGCCCCAGAACGCGGTCAAACAGATCTTCAGCCCGAGGGCAAACTTTCGCGAGCAATCGCCCGGAAGACAACGCGCAGTGGGATCCTGCACTGCGCGATTCCCGGGCGGGCAATGCATGCGCAATGTACGTGATAACAGGAAGTCGCAGCCAAAGGCCTCCTGGGTGCTAGGCCAAACAAATTCAAGCCGTAATCCGCGGCGACCGCCGCACCGCACAGACCTCGCGTCGACGACCGAGAGCCCTGGCGCATGCCCGAAGGCATCGCGCGCCCGTCGACGCCGACGAGCGGGAAGTCGACAATCCGGAACTCGTAAGACTCAGCCGAAAGCGGCGGCGAACACACCAAGCGCTTAATCGGCGAACCGTAGAGGCCAATATTCAAAAACAGCTCGAAACATTGCAAAACAACTCCAATATATAATCAATGTTCAAATTCAAGGGACCGGCTTCACATTGGACAACAATACGGAGCACCATTCGAGCACAATTGAAGAACAAGAAGCAGACAATGATGAATACACAACACTGTAAATGAGTATCAGAAGACGAATGCAAACCAAACATGACAGGAGCAGGTGACCGCAATGAAGATTACAATATGTAATGCCCAAGGCTACGTACTCGACGCTGTACTCCAGCGACGTCGCGTGCGCCGCAAAAACAAAATGCATGACCGTCGCGCATGACGGGCGAACATCGGAATGCACTCATGACGCACGGTGGGCGCAGAGCCCGTCGTGCGTACGTCTCACGGACGCGATAGAGCCTGATCGAGGTCCGAAAAGCACCGACACGCCTCCACAGCTGCACTCGCCCCCAGCATGCTTCCCTGCAGCTGCTTCCAAGGCGCCGGGGAACCAAGAGGGCGTAGGTATGTCATCACAGTGGTCGCCGATCTGGTATGTCAGCATCGTTGCGAGCTGATGTTTGACGAAGTGGGCAAGTTCAGACTGCTTGTGCGTCACAGCGAAAGGGCGCGCTTCCTGTAGCCCCTCGTGCCAGAGGACGTAGTTGAGCGGCGCTTCTGCGTAGCTCATGATCTTGTCGCACTGGATGTGGATGTGCATGTTAAGGCAGTCGTCCCCAATGAGATAGTTGTCCTCAGCTCTGCCCTTGCCGTCAATGTATTATGTGATCAGCCTGTGGACGTGGATCTTGTAGAGCGGAGCGTTTCAGTCGTAGTGTCAGCTGCTGGTGCTGCTTGTCAGCTGTGCGATCATGTCCTGGCGCCTTTCGCTGGGGTCGGACCAGGATGTCATCCCATGCGGTGGCTGCTCGATCGGTGGCACCGTTTGCTCCTAGAGTGTGTCCATGTGCGGTCTCGCAAGTGCCTTCACTTTGATTGTGGACCCCTTGTCGTGAGCTGTCCCGGCAGAGCCATCGCTGCCACTTGAAGTATTTTGCTGGTTGACGCTCAGTCGTGGCGTCTTTTGGTAATGGCTTGAATGGGACTTCCTGGTGGGGTAAACAGGGCTGTGTGACGCTGCTTGAGGCGCCGTCATGCCCAATTGATGTGTCCCTATGATTCGGCACTTTCCCTGGTCCGCCGGTGATCAGTGATGCCTTGTAGAGCAGCCTGTGTGCAATTCCGGGGTCGCTTCGCTGGGCGTAGATGCCGCTGTGGTAGGAGTCCGTGTCGCTCTAGTTGCTGACGCCTGCTCACTCTCATGCTGGGCAGTCGTTTGCCGTGGCTGGGTCCCTTAGATTTCCACGATGATCCTCAGTAACCCCTCCTTGGTCGCCAAGTTGTCGGCCCTGTTAGAGAGCAGCTGGTTCACAAGTTGGCCACCAGGGCCGTCGGACTACACGAGCTCTGTCACCTCGTTGTTGCTAAGGCAGGCGATGTTCTCCTTGAGGAAAACTGCGTCTCTGAATTCGCTGTCATTGTGGTACTTCGCGATGGCTCCGTCAAGTGCGGATATATCGACGCAGTGCGACCTTGCATGAGGTTGCGGAGAGCGTGACCTCGACGGGGACGGCGGTGGCGGCCCACGGCCATGGTCCCGCGTCGCCATTAGAGGACAGTTCATGATGTGCTCGCTGGGGTAGTAGTAGCGCGTTGTCTGGGCACTCTTCCAGCCTCGGCGTAGGAGCGCGATGCCTCGGTCTCCCAAGAGGCTCGGAGACGCCCGCAAGAGGCCCACTGGAGGCCCTCAAAGGGTCCCTGAGAGCCCCGAAAAGACCTGACCCGTGGACGTCATCCCTCCTCTGGGGGTCGGCGGAGTGGACCTCTTGATTAAATACGACGGGTGTCTGGAATAGGGCCAACGCCCCCCACCCGCTCTTACCCCCTTGGCCCCTTGCTCCTCCGCGCCGCGGCGCCCGCGACCTACCCGCGTCTGCCCTGTTCCTCTTCGATCGCGACTCCTCCTCCTCCTCCTCCTCCGCCTCGCTCCGCCGACGAAGGCGGCTGCGGCGAAGACGACGGCCGCCGCCCCTGGAAGTCTCCCGTGGTCTCTGCTAGGCGCCCCCGCAGACGCCTCGAGAGCTCCCGGAGCGTCTCGGGAGGGCCTCCGCCCGAGCGCCCTCCGGAGGCCCTCGGGAGGCGGCGGCGGCGGCGACGAGCGCGCGAGCGGGCGGCGCTCCCCCTGCCACTCGGTGGACATGCGGCGCAGCAGGGCGGCCACCTCTGCGGGTGGGGGGCGCCCGCGCGCGCGCCGCCTGCCTCGGGGGGGCCGAGAGAGATGAGAGTTCCCGCCGAGGGAGGAGGGGAGAGACGCACTGGGAATCGAACAACTACGCAGATCCACCTCCCCCTCCCCCTCCTCTCCCTCCTCCTCCTCTATCCTCCTCCTCCTCCTCCTCCTCCTCCTCCTCCTCCTCCTCCTCCTCCTCCCACCACCAAAATTGCCATCGACCACCACCACTTTCATCATAGCCAGCTTCATCGCCAGTCATTAGCACCGCCTGCATCAAGAACAACATGACCACCACCACCACCACGAACAGCGTCTTCGTTGTCATCATCAGCAGCAGTTATATCATCATCGTAACCAACGTCATCATCATCATCAACATCAGCATCATCATCATCATCAGCATCATCATCTTCATCATCATCAGCATCATCATCAGCATCATCAGCATCATCAGTGTCGTCATGGTCATCACCATCAGCATCATCATGAGGGTTATCGTTCTCACCGCCATCACCATCAGCATCACCATCAGCATCATCATGATGGTTATCATCGACCTTACCACCACCGCATTCGTCGTCGTCAGCATTATCAACACTGCCATTAAAAATATCACCTTCATCACCATCATCATCATTAGCATCGCCATCGTCATCATCATCA
>CAUYUJ010015172.1:980737-1008237 GCA_963575745.1 Prorocentrum cordatum
CGCGCTCGTCGGGGCGGGCGCCGCCCGGCGGTCGGCACTGCCGCCCGAGGCGCGTCGCCCGCGCCCCGCGCGAACGACGCATCGGGGCGCGCATGTCGCGCCCTGACCACCGCCAACGGTGAGGCGCTAAGCCGCCAGGGTCGGCTGGGACGCGGCCCGCCCCCCAGCCGACGCGGACCGAACAGGCGTGGAGTGTGGGCGCCCCCGCGCCGCAGCGATGCGCCGACGCGCATCGGCGAGCGACGACCGCGCCTCCCTTCTCGAGCGGGCTCGGCCCCGGGGTCACGACCACCCCGGCGTCGCAGACGCGCTCCGTCAACTGTCGGGGCCGCTCCGAAAGAAACGTCCTTGGCGCGACCTCGTGGCCCGAGGTGCTGCGGCCCAAGCGAACGCCGACGCGCTGCGTCGCAAACGCGCCGCATTCAATGTCGGGGATGTCCCGACTCGAAACATCGCCGACGCGCAGCAGGGCGCTGCGATCGGCACGAACACAAACCGAAAGGTCACCATTCCGCCGCAATAAATTTCGGGACCGCCCCCAAACAAACAAATGCCCGTCCATCAAGGGCGCGCCGATCAGTCGATCGGTCTAAGAGGGGCTCGGCCCGACGTTACTTAACACTGGTGCGCCCAGAATCAGCTGCAATAGAAAACGACCTCGGGCGGCGCGCGGAACGGGGGGGGGAGTGGAAGTGGATTGGAAAAATTTGACCTTTTTCGCACCCCAAGGCGCTCCCAGGCGCTCCCAGGCGCTCTCAGGCGCCCCAAGGCCACAGGCGCACCCAGGCGCTCCCAGGGGCTCCCAGGTGGCCCCAGGCGCCCCCAGGCGCTCCCAGGCGCTCCCAGGCGCTCCCGAGCGCGCCTCCAGGCGCTCCCAGGCACCCCCAGGCGCTCCCAAGCGTTCGACAAAAAAACGCAAAAAAGAGACCCTCGCAAATCATCAAAAATCGCCGCCGCGTATGTTCGGCAGCGCGACGATCGTCCAAAAATTGCAACACACATCGTAAACATAATCGCCTGGGGATGGTCCCGTGGCGTCTCGGGTAGGGCGTCTGGGGGCCATGTCTACGCTCACATGGCCCTGTTAGCCGCCCACCGATCTTCCCGGTACCCATCGCGTACTGTCCTTGGCCGCCGACCGATCCTCACAATACCCATCGCGGCACGTCGAAGGGCGAACCCCGATCCTCCCAGTACCGCCGGGCTAATTCTTTGGGCGGGGGCCGATCCTCCAGGTACCGCTGGGCTAGTTAATCATCGCGCCGCGGGGGACGATCCTCCCGGCACCGCTGTGCTATAATTAATCGGCGGAACTTCGATCGTCAAAAAAACGTCCGGGCATGAATTCATCGGAAATTGATCATCGAGAAACCATTTTAAAGTCATAGGAAAATCAACAAAAATAGCCCCGGGTGGAAATTCTGGAAAAATAGGCCGCGGCCCGATCCTCCGGGTACCGGCCACTTAATTATTGGCGCGGGCGCCGATCATCCCAGTATACCGACCGCATAATCATTGGTGCGGGCGCCGATCATCCTGGTACCGGCCGCGTAGTTATTGGCGCGGGCGCCGATCCTCACGGTACCCATCGGAGAACTCTCGGCGTGGATGCCCGATCCTGCCCAGTACCCATTGGCACTGCGGTCGGCAACGGGGCCGACGGTAGCCCGTGACCATTGGCAAAGTGTCCTGGGCGCTCATAGACTGCCCCCCAGTAGCTGCGCTCATAGGCTGCCCCCACAGGCCGCTCCGCAGGCTGCCCCAATAGGCTGCCCCCACAGGCTGCCCCCACAAGCTGCCCCAATAGGATGCTATCACAGGCTACCACCACGGGCTACCCTCATAGGCTGCCGATGCAGGCTGCCCCCACAGGCTGCCCCCATAGGCTGCCCCCACCCTGATCGTCTGCCCCCCACAAGCTGCCCTCAGAGGCTGTCGCCACAGGCTGCCCCCACAAACTGACCCCATAGGCTGCCACCCAATAGGATGCCCCCATGAGCTGCCACCTTTCATAAGTTGCCCTCACAGTCAGTCCCCCCTGGGGCTGCCACCATAAGCTGCCCCAGACGCTGCCCAGCTTGGCTGCCCCCGCAGGCTGCCCCCATAGGCTGCCACCAGAAGCTGCCCCCAACTGGCTGCCCTCATACGCTGCACCCTCGTGGGCTGCCCCCATAAGCTGCCCCGGTCCAGGGGCTGCCCTCACTGGCTGCCCCCATAGGCTGCCACCATCAGCTGCCTCCATGGGCTGCCCCAGCGGACTCCTGCATAGGCGGCCCTACAGGGCTGCCCCTGTGGGCTGCGCCCATGGGCCGCCCCCATCCACAAACTCCCTTCACGGGCCGCCCCCATTGGCTGCCCCCATAGGCTGCCCCCGCAGGCTGTCCCCATAGGCTGCCCGCACGGGCTGCCCCCATACGTAGGCCCCCCAGGCTGACCCCATAGGTGGAACCCGCGAGGGTCTCGCCCCCCAGACACGCAGGGCCCCTTATAGACCAGAGGACGCCTGGAACCCCGGAGGCCGCGGAACCCGTGGGATGCTCTCGACCCCGCACGCCCTGGGCCCCATAGGCCCGACGGGGCCAGGAGATGCTCTGGAACTCATGCGCCCAGGAGAGCCTCAACCCCAGACACCCTGATCCCCTGATGGGACGCACATGGACATACTAATACTATATGTCCTCCTTGGAGGCGCGCGTCCGACCCGAACATATAGTATACACATCTTGTAGTATATCGTTTCCCGAGCGGTGTGGCCAGAAAGCGCCCGCCACGACGCATATACTATAAGATTTCTCGGTGCGCGCGTCGCCCCTGGGGGGGCGACGCACATATAGTATAAGTATGTTGGGGTGTTGCCGACCTGAGGCCCTGGGAGGCCCTGGACCCCTGTAGCCGTGGAGCCAGTGGGAGCCTCAACCCCAGACGGACGCCACGACGGCCGCCGCCCTGCGAGGTCAGGACACGCTGGACACGGGAACCCACGAGCAGCAGGTGTGCAGGGCAAGAAAAGTAGGCAGACGGGCAGACTGTGGGAGCGATGAGAGACAACACGTGCAGAGAACGTCAGATGTTCGAGGCATGCTGTGGCAGAGATGGCATCGAAGCATGCTGCGCAGAGGTCGCCGCGCAGTCACGATGGCGGCCGCCGCGCCAGACTCGATGGACCGAGCAACATGAGCATAAGAGCACAAACGGCAACGAACACGATTGGACCAAGAGATTGCCCCCACTTGCCCCCACCCCCGACTCGGGACGACGTCTCTCTCCACCCAAATCCTCGGACCCCGCTGGAGACCAACCTGGCCCTGTCAAACTCTCTGGGGGGCGGGGTCCACGACCAGCTGCAACCCCCTGCAACAATCTTGACGGGCATGGCCCCTGCAATTTCGACACCCCCTACCATCTTTTACAGCCCCCTTCGAGGACCTCTAGAATCCCGTGCAACCCCATGCAATAACAAACGGGTCCCTCTACAACCTCGTATTCAGAAGGATCGAAGTTGCGATGTTGCTCTTGCCCGGAAGTTTGACTGAGTGGCGGGCGATTTGTTGATGATCAACATACATGAGTTCAAAAACCATCAAACCACGATGTGTGGACGATTTGGGGAATTTTCTATGCTCAACAGAATCTAGTAGTACATGGATGGACTACCGCTACGTGCGGAGGAGCCAGAAACATTAAACACACAAACTTATACACGTTGCACATCTAACTTAACATACTCCAGAATTACACATTGGAAAACCACATGTTGGTTACGATACGCCCGGACCGTACCTACTCATGACAGCGAGACACAACATAGCAGGGCGTAGCATAGAACAGCATAGCATCAGCGGCTAAACATTAGCATGGCATAGCCTTTCATAACACCGTAGGACAATGTAACATGCCATGGCAGATCATAACGCAATACCAAGACAGGACATGGCATAACCACATACCCTATGGCGGCGCCCAGCATATTGTGAGGATGTCTCGAGCGATGCACTGGTTCCAACATCCCCAGGGGGGAGCCGCCAGGGGGTAGGACAGTCCCCCGTCAGCCTCCCCTGCCTCTGTGGACCGAGATCGCATCACTCTGCAAATCCAAGAAACCATTGAAAATACCCAATACTTCCCAGAATGCGATTTGCACATCTAGGTTAACATGCACCAACAATACTCCGGGGAATCTCAACAAATCTGTTTGTAAAGCCAGACGTCCTTATCGACACCTCATGGCGGCATCTACTTATGACAGCATAACACAGCATAGCACGGCGTAGCAGGGAATCACACAGCATCAGCACCTAAACATTAGCATGGCAGAGCGTTGCAGCATAACCATGACCCACACAACGTTTCGCGTGGGATGGGAATGGCTGCGACCCGCTACGTTCTGCAAAGCTGTGAAACCATTGACAATATCACAAGATTACTTCCAGAATGCAATGTTGTACGTCGAACCTTGAATGCACCAAGCGTGCTCTGGTGATCATCAACAACCTGTTGGAAAGGAAGGGTGTCCATATCTATGCAAAGGTGAATATCTATATAATCTAGAAGAGGCTTGAGGATCCGCACCAAAACCTCCAGGCGCTCGAACTCTGATGTGGCACAGCAAAATGGTGCTAGGTTGGCATATTTCCAGTCGTTGATTTGGGTCCTGAGTACGACTAGGCTGGCGTAAGACTAGGAACAGGGGCGGTCTGCGGTCGGAGCAAGAAGGAACACTGACTGTGACAATACGGGCTAGAATATGAGCGAGGTGGGCTGCGCGGTGTTTCAGGGCGTCGCCCGACCCCCCCTGAAGTGCAAGCGTGTATTTGGAGCCAGCGATTGCTTATCAGCGAACCTGTACTTGAGTTATACACCATAGAGGTTGTAATGTATGAGACCGAATGTGTGAACGTGTCGTGGTCCTGCTGCGCAGTAAGACATACACAAACGAAGTGCCATCGGTGGAACATGCATGGCGTCGCTTCACCCTCGCGAATAGTGGTCGCGGCGCATGGCCGCCAGGTCGCGCAACTGATTATGATCCCATGTCCTACGGGGGGGAGGGGGCGCGCGCTGCGGGGGTTGGTGGAGTGGGGAGGGCACGAAACCTGATAAACAACACGATGCTCGAACGCTTGTCGCGGTCTGGAGGAGCCTCTTTGGAGGCTTCAGGCGGCATTGGTGGGGTTGGTGGAGTGGGGATGGAGAGAAACATGATGAATAACACGATGCTCGAATGCGTGCCGCGGTCTGGCGGCCTCCATGGAGGCTTCAGGCGTCATTGGTGGGGCTGGTGAAGTGGAGAGAATACGAAACTTGATAAATAACACGGTGCTCGAATGCGTGCCGCGGTCTGGCGGGGCCCTCCAGAAGCTCTCAAAGAGACGCCCTCAGAAGGATTGAGGGCCCCAGGAGCCTTTTCAGGTGCCTCTGGAAGGGCCCTCAAGGGGCCCTCGAGGAGGGCTCAGAAGGCCCCTTGAGGGGCTTTCCAGAGGTTCTCCAGAGTCCCTCCGAAGGAGGAAGTGGAGGGGGAGGAAGCGGAGGAGAAGCAGGAGGAGGAGGAGGAAGAGCAGTGAGGGCACGCAAGTTGACTAGTGTGTGGCTCCAACAGCGTAAATAGCATAGCTTGGCATCGCATGACATATCAAAGCATATTACAGCATGGTTTGTAACCTCGCGTAATATACCAAATCAAAGTGCACACCATAACAAACCCTTGCGCTTGGAAACCGTACGATTCATCGCGACATAACAAACAGTGCAATAGCATGTAAATCACACATCATTCGCGCGGTGTTCTTTATCAGGTGTCGCACCCTCCCCACTCCACCAGCCCCACCAATGGCATGAACCATTCAAGGAGGCCCCACCAGACCGCGGCAAGAATTCGAGCACAGCGTTATGTATCATTGTTAGTGCGCTCCCCATCCCACCAGACCCGCCAGAGCCGCTTGAGGCCTCCAGGAGGCCCCCCAAGGGTCCTCTAGAGAGCATCTTGGAGGGCCTCTTGAACGCCTTTGAGCGGCCCTTCCAAGGGACCTCCTGAGGGCCCCTTGAGAGCGCCGCCCAGAGGCCCTCAGAGGGCCTCTGGAGGAGCCCTCAAGGGGTCTGAAGGGAGTATGTTGGAAGGCATCTTGGGACCTCTGCAGGGCCTTCGAGGGAGCATCTTGGATGGCACTTGAGGGATCCCGGGGGCCTCTGGAGTGCCTTCAAAGGACCCTGTGAGGGCTTCTGGGGACCCTGTGAGGGCTTCTTGGAAGCCTCCCGAAGGCGTCCAGGGGTCTCGGGGGCCTCCCGGGCGCTTCCTGAAGGGGTCACTTGGGGGCGTATCGGGTCCCGGGGAAGGGGGGGCCTGGTGGAGGAGGGAGGGAGGGGGGGAAAGAGGAGGAGGGGGAGGGGGAGGGAGGAGAAGGAGGAAAGTGAGGGGTTGAACGATTCTGAGGGGCATGGTCAGGGGCGGGCATGGTGTTCGTGACCGTCTGGTCCGCGGGGCGGGCACGCGGATTGGGGGTCGTGACCATTGTGCTCCCCCATCGTTTTCCCGCGATATTGTTTGCTTATTGTTGGGCGCTTTAAATACTCCCAAAATTGTCCGAAAATGATCCGGTAATACCCCGCCGAAAAAAATATCCGATCCGCCCCGCGAATGTTCTTCGGGGGGGAACTGCCCCCCTCGTCCTCCGCCCCGCCCGCGCCGCGTCCGTGAAGGGCACGACGCGCATCGCGTCGGCCCCGCGGTTTCGGGCGCAACCGTTGATGCCGCAACGCTCCGTGCGCCGACACCGTCGGAACATCGCGCAAAGCCAATGCGCCGCGCACGCAAGCCAATTCAAGTGTTCTTGCCCGACCACGCGCCCAGGCCGCGCGAATAAAGCAACGACCAAGTTTACAATACTCCAAAACTAATCAAAACTATAATCCAAACATCGTCAAAACGTAGTCCGAAACTAGTCCGAAACTAGTCCGAAAATAATCCGAACATAGTCCAACACTAGTCCGAAAATAGTCCGAAACAAATCCGAAAATGGTCTGAAACTACTCCAAGCACACTTTCGGAATCACCCGAACGCTGCAAGTGGAGGCGCCGCCTCCACCCAGAGAAGGAGGAGGAGGAGGAGGAGGAGGAAGAGGAGGACACGAAGCTTGAAAATATCACGATGCTCGAATGCGTGCCGCGGTCTGGCGGGGCCTCCTTGGAGGCTTCAGGCGGCACTGGCGGGTCTGGTGGAGCGGGGAGCGCACAAAATTTGATTAATACCACGGTGCTCGCATGCTTGCCGCGGTCTGGCGGGGCCTTTTTGGAGGCCTCAGGCGGCACTGGCGGGTCTTGTGGGATGGAGAGGGCACGAAACTTGATAAATACCACTGTGCTCGAATGCTTGCCGCGGCCTGGTGGGGGCATCCTTGGGAGCTTCGGGCCACTGGTGGGGCTGGTGGGGCGGGGAGGGCACGACCCCTGATATTCAACATTGCACGCATAATATGTGAGTTACCTGCTCTCGTATGGTTTGCGATGCCGCGATGAGTATCATGGTGTCCAAGCGTCGTGTCTGGTTATGTGATGTGGTATGATTTGATGTGTCACGCTAGGTTGGCGACCGTGATACGATATGCAATGACATGTCACGCGATGCAAATTCATGAGATGGCACGCTGTTGGGGCCACGCAAGAGTCATCCTCCATCCCATCTCCGCTCTTCCTACTCCTCATGCTGCTGCTCCTCCTACTCCTCCTCCTCCTTCCCCTCCTCCTCCTCCTCCTCCTCCTCCTCCTCCTCCTCCTCCTCCTCCTCCTCCTCCTCCTCCTGAGGGCCTCTGGAAGGCCTCTGGAGGGCCTCAAGGGGCCTCCTGAGCCCCCCCTTGAGGGCCCTTGCAGAGGCACCTGGAGGGCTTCTGGGGTGGCCCTCAACCTTTCTGAGGAAGTGTCTTTGAGGGCCTCTGGAGGGCCCATCAAGAGCCTCAAGGAAATATCTTGGAGGGCCTCTGAGGAAGCATATGGAATGGTTATGGAATGCCTCTGGGCGGCCCCTCCAAGGGTCCTCCTAAGGTCCCCTTGGGAGCCCCATCCAGAGGCCCCTGGGTGCCTCAGGAGGAGCCCTCACACCTCCTCCTCCTCCTCCTCCTCCTCCTCCTCCTCCTCCTCCTCCTCCTCCTCCTCCTCCTCCTCCTCCTCCTCATCATCACTCCACTAGGCCCAATGCCGCCTGAAACCTCCAAAGAGGCCGATCCAGACCGTGGCACGCATTCGAGCCCAGTGTTCTTTACAACGTGTCGTGACCTCCCCACTCCACCAGCCCCCGCCGCGCGTGGGCATGGGATCGGAGGCAGTATTGGGCAGGAGTAGGCCGGAGGGACCTGAAATAGGACCGTCCAAGGTAGAAGGGGGCAAGGGTGTGAGTGGGACTATGGGAGACAATCGTAGGAATGCGGAAGAGTATGACTAGTGTCAGGGGCCGCCTGGGGTATATTGAAACACGAACGAGTAGACCCAGGGCTTCGTCAGTCGCCCGGCAACCCCATCTTTTCTAAACTATCACATAGGTGATGTAACAGTCATAGAATGCGCGAAGAGTGTGTCAACAGTTTCTGCTTGTAAGATAAGAAAGTTCGAATTCCCCCCCACACACACACCCATTACCTTAGTAATACACTGCCAAGGTATCGTATGATACGGTATGGTATATGCGTGACGCTCTGTCATGTTAGTCTAAGGTATATTAGACATATGAGATAGTGATGGGTTGTATGTTGTTAGTTAGGAACCTGGTATGATGATATGCTGTGGAGTGGTATGACCTGCTAGTGGATGTTCTTCTGTGCTGTGCTGATGCACCCCCAACATTTCGATCGTAGCGTTAGTTAAAACACCGAGAAGCCATCATATGTGATGGGACTGTACATATACGGCATGAAATGGTTTTATATATTCAATCAAGTTACATGGTTACGTCATGTGAGGTGGGTATGGTCACGCTATGGTGCTCTGCTGTTGGGAACCGAGCTGAAGGCAGCATTGAGCAGGAATATATCAGGACTAGGGCCAAGAAAGGGGGGCCGCTTGGAGTAGGCATTGGACGGAGTAAGAGTAGGACTATGACGGGCCAGCTGTGGGAAGGAAGGAGTAGGAGTATGACAAAGACCAGGGGCCGCCAGGGGTACAATGAAACGCGAACGAGTAGATTCAGGGCTTCGCCCGTCGCCCGCCTCCCCCATCCTAAACGTCAGATCGCGTAGATGATGCAGCAATTTGAGAATGCGCGCACACTGTTTGTTTTCTGCGTGCAGTGTAGAATATGTTATTCTCATTGCCGCACTCACCGGTTACTTTCAGAGACCACACAGAAGCTATCATACGTCATACGAGCGTACGTGTGCGATGCTATGAGTAAGATAGAGACGATGGGGTTATGATGTTATGTTATGTTGCACTGGTGTGGTCACATTATCATGCTATGCTGTTCTATGCTACGCCGTGCAATGCTGTGATTCGCTGTCTTGAGCAGATGCGGCCCTGGGACATCGATGAGAAATTCTGGTCTTACACAAGGATGATTCACGATCACCATTACATTCCTGAAGTAGTTCAACTCAAATGTGCAAAGTGGATGATGAGAGTATGTTTGGAGACTTGTTTTCAATCTTTTGGATTTGCAGAGTGTAGCAGTGCAACCAAGCATCTAAATGCATAGTGCACAGCGGCAGAGCAGCGCAAAGCTGCCTGACGTCCACTCCCTGCCGGGAGCGGTTCCCTGCTGGCATGCAGGTGACCGGAGGTGACCTCAGGTGCACGTCGCCACAGAGCTGCCGAGCCAAGAAGAAGGAAGATGATGATGATGATGATGATGATGATGATGATGATGATGATGATGATGATGATGATGATGCTGATGATGATGATGATGATGCTGATGATGAGGAGGAGGAGGAGGAGAAGGAGGAGGAGGGCAGCTGAACCTCGGCATCGTATCTCCACCGTCCCACAAGAGGAGGCTGCTGGAGCTCGCGTCCGTCAGCGGAGACGGGATGGAGTGGACCGAGGGGACCTGTGCCAAAAGCAAGGACGGGGAGGAGCGGCATGCGCACGAGCGCGCGCGGAGAAGTCAAGTGACTTGCTCGAGATTGAAAACTGCGGCCGGACCACGGCCCTCGCAAGAAACGGGCTCCCACGCTGGCCGGAGGGCACGGCCGCTTCAAAAATCATGACGAGTGCCCAAAAAGCCGCAGCGAAGGCGCGAAAGGGGGAATCCTCGCTGGTGCATCAGGACCGCTTTAAACAATGGCGAGCGCCCAAAGTTGGGCGCCCGAATTATCCGGGGTAACTCGGGTCCGGGGTAACTCGGGTTTGGATCCCCGAAAAAGGAACCCGAGTTATCCCTGACCCGAGTTACCCCTGATGATTCTGGGGCTCTGGACGCCCGAATTATCCGGGGTAACTCGGGTCCGGGGTAAGTCGGGTTCGGCTTCCCGAAAAACGAACCCGAGTTAGCCCTGACCCGAGTTACCCCTGATGATTCGGGGCTCTGACAAAGTCGCAGTAGAGGCGCGCAAAATGGAGCTCCCGCTGGTGGGTTCTCGCCCGGGCCCGATCGCCGAGGACAGTGCCGGCGTGGGCGGGTGAGGCCCGTGGAGCATGACACGTGCCATGCAGGCATGGCCTCTTCCGAGCGGTGTTCCCAAGCTCAGGCCTCTGGGCGTCGCGGAACAATCGAGGCGGCCAGAGGCAGGACGGCGGATGGGATGACGAAGAAGCCTCCGTATCTCTCCTGCTCCTCCTGCACCCCCCTTCCTCACAAGCGAGTCGTCCTCGTCGCGCCTCAGCTGATGGTCTGTCAACGAGGTGCTTCCCATAGTACAGAGAAAGGTCTGCTGGCTTGGGGAAACCAAAAAATACCGATACCGCTACTCCCCAGACCTCTCCCGGGGTGCGTTCTGACCAGGATTTCGAGGGGAATCCAGCAATGGCGACGAGGACCGCCCAGGAGGCCCAAAAAAGGGAAAACGGGCGAAGGGTAGCGGCAAGGGTACCTTTTCCTCCTCCTCTGATTAGTTGGTGGTCTGTCAACGAGGTGCTTCCCATAGTATAGAGAAAGGTCTGCTGGCAGCAGGAACTTACGGCCAAGAACTCTTGTCGGGTGTCTTCTGACCCGGGTCAATCCAGACCCGGGTCAGTCAGGCCTTGCAGAATCCTGTAAAATCCTGCACCCAAACCTGGGTCGATGCGAAAGATCCTGCAAACTCCTGCGGGATCCCACACCCAAACCCGGGTCAATGCGACCCTGGCCCTGCAAGATCCTGCAAGATCGGGCGCTCTGGCCGGCCCCCGTTTGCATGGACCCCCGTCTCAAGGCTCCCGAGCGAGCCCTCTGCTGGTCCAGCCGGCGAGCCTCCCCCGCGGCCCGCGCACGGTTCCCCCCGGGGCCGTAGGCGACCCAAGGAGGGGGAGGAGGAGGAGGGGGAGGAGGAGGAGGAGGAGGAGGAGGAAGGAGGAGGGAGGAGGAGGAGGAGGAGGAGGAGGAGGAGGAGGGAGAGAGGAGGAGGAGGAGGAGGAGGAGGAGGAGGTGGAGGAGGGGGAGGGGGGAGGAGGAGGGAGGGAGAGGAGGAGGAGAGGAGGAGGAGGAGGAGGAGGAGAGGAGAGGAGGGGGAGGTGGAGGAGGGGGAGGGGGAGGAGGAGGAGGAGAGGAGAGGAGGAGGAGGAGGAGGAGGAGGAGGAGGAGAGCGAACGAACGAACGACTCAACAGAGGTGCGCCAGCACGGGTCACCGCCCCACAATCTATTTACAGAGCAGAGTATAGCCCCTCGGAATTACTGGCAATCACATCTAGAGAGGAGGAGGAGGAGGAGGAGGAGGAGGAGGAGGAGGAGGAGGAGGAGGAGGAGGAGGAGGAGGAGGAGGAGGGGGAGGACAGCGACGGCGGCGGCGACGACGGCCAGCCACGACGAGGCCGACGACGACGATGATGTCGACAACGTTGACAACAACCACAATATTGCGAACATGTGACCCTAAACATTATCATTGTGACGGTCCTCTGTTTCTCCCGTCCTTGTACCCGCCCGCTGAATATATGAATGTATGATCGGCGGCCAGCAAGGGGGGGAAGTGAGAAGGAGAAGGCCTTCTCAGAAAGCTCAGAAGTCCTCTGGCCTTCTGAAAAGTATTCTACGCCTTCCCCGAAGACACACAAAACTTCTCAGAAGGCGCAAGGGCTTCTGAGAAGTCCCGCCGCCTTCTGAGAAAGCCATCTCCTTCTCATTTCCCCCCCTCCCGCCGCCGATACGAAACAACCGACTTTGGGGGAACTCCTTTTCATCATACCAGCTCCTGGGAAAACCACTAGAAGCGCACTCCGTGTGCGCCCGCGGGCCACTCGCCAACCTGATGGAATGGCGAGGAAGTCTCTCGGACGAGGGCGCCGTTCCTCCGTTTCGGGGCTTCTCTGACCAAGGCGTCTCAGAGTAGCACTGTGGGGAAATATCGAGCGAAAGCCGTGGACGTCGCAGATGCGCCGTGACGAAGTGGACAATGGACATAATTGCGAGGAGAAGTTGGACGAGAGCGCCGTTCCCGTGTTTCGGGGCCTCCCTGGCCAAAGCGTCTCCGAATAATTTGAAAGAAAATATCAAGCGGGAGCCGTTGTCGTCGCAGCTGGGCTGTTACTAAATTGATTGGATTGCGTTGGAGTCTCGAGCGAGAGCTCTCTGGACAGGGCGTCTCCGAATAAATTGCGAAGGAATATCGAGCGGGAGACGCTGTCGTCGTAGCCGGGCCGTTGCCAACTCGATTGAACTGCGAGGGTGTCTCGAGCGAGAGCTCCGGTCCCGAGTGGCAGGGCCTCCCTGGCCAGGGCGTCTCCGAGTAAATTGTGATGAACTATCGGGCGGGAGCCGCTGGCATCATTCGGGGACTCGGATTTGGGGCCCAAGCCCGCACTCGAGCGGGAGCCTCGCTTCCAAAAAGAATGCCGCCGATGTCAGGGCGAGGGCGCCCGAAACCGTTTCCAGATATCTCCCAAAGTTGTTACTCTCTGGAAGGAGGAGGAGGAGGAGGAGGAGGAGGAGGAGGGAGGAGGGCAGAGGGAGGAGGGAGGAGGAACACGAGGAGGGCGGAGGGAGGAGGGAGACGACGACGGAGACGACCGACGACGAAGACGACGACGACCCGAGCAGGCGGGTCGTCGGGCGGGCGGATCCTGACATGACTACCTACCAGACCACCCCAACCCAACCCGAAGACCCGAATTTCGGGTTGAGGGGGGGTATGGTCTCCATGTGTGCTTTTTCGATGTTCCCGGGACCCCCCCCACCGGAAATGGAGGGCAAATTGACGCCTTCGGGTTGGGTTGGGGTGGTTTGGTGGGGGGTGATGACAGGCGGGTCGGATCGGGCGGGCGGACCCTACCAAACTAGTAGCGTGCAACGCGGTAAACGTTGAAGACAACGCATAATCGAACTAACACGCGAGACCCCTGACGGATCACGCGGCGGACTCTTACTGGAGGGTCGGGTCGCACGGGCGGACGCTAAAGGGCAAGTCGGGCCGGACGGGCGAATTTTTGAACTATGATGCGTCATCTACTTTGCACGCGAGAACCCGTCGTCGTGCCCCATCGTCATTTCCCGTCGTCGCCGTCCGCGTCGTCGTCGTCGTCGTCCGTCGTCCGTCGCCCGTGGTCCGTCGTCTATCGTCCGTCGTCCGTCGTCGGTCGTCGTCGTCGTCGTCCGTCATCCGTCCTCGCAGTCGTCGTCGAACGCTCGTCGTCGTCTGTCGTCCGTGCTTCATTTTCGTCACCGTCGTCATCCGTCGTCCGTCGACGTCGTCTTCGTCAACGTCGTCATCCGCCGTCCGTCTTCCTCTTCCGTCGTCGTTGTCCTCGTCGAACGTCGTCCCTGTCGTCGTCGTTAGTCGTCGTTTGTCGTCATTCGTCGTCGTTCGACGTCGTCATCGTGGTGGTCTGTCGTCGCCGTGGTCGTCGTCGTCGTCCGTTATCCGTCGTTCTTCCTAGTCGTCGTCTGTCGTCGCCGTTGTCGTTGTCGTCGTCCGTGATCCATCGCTCTTCCTAGTCGTCGTCTGTCGTCCCCGTCGTCGTCGTCGTCGTCGTTGCCCATACTCCGTTGCGGTCGTCGTCGTCGTCCGTCGTCCATCGTCAGTCGTTGTCGTCTTCGTCGTCGCCGTCGCCGTCCGTTGTCCGTCGAGGTCGTCCACCGATCGTCGTCCACCTCATCGAGCGTCGTCGTTGCCGGTCGTCGCTCGTCGTCGTCCTCGTCGTGGTCCCCGTCGCCGTCCGTCGTCCGTCATCCTTCGTCCGTCATCGTCATCGTCGTCGTCGTCGGCCGTCGTCATCCTCGTCGTCATCGTCATCGAACGTTCTCGTCGACCTGGTGGTCCGTCGTCGTCGTCGTCGTCGTCGTCGTCGTCGTCGTCGTCGTCGTCCGTCGCCCGTCGCGTGTCGCCCGTCGCCCGTCGTCCGTCGTCCGTCGTCGCCGTCGTCGTGCATCATCAGTCGTCCGTCGTTCGTCCTCGTCGTCGTCGTCTGCCTTTCAACGCTTCCAGCAAGGTCACACGGATGAGGGGCGGGTCGGTTTCAGGGTGTTGTTGTCGCACTCGAGCCGCGCACATTCGTCTCACACGCTTGTAAAAGCCGCACGGATCGAGGGCGGCTCGCTTCCCAAATGGTATTTGTCGCGTTCGACTTCCTGCACGCGTGCAACCCGACATGCAAACATGTGCAACGCGTATAACGGTTACCGGCGGTTCGTGCTCAAAACGGCTTCTCGCCGGGGACTTCCTCGAAGGTTACGGCCAGACTCGTAGCATATTCAACCAGATGGATGGAGGACAGCCCCTGTCATATTGGGGCTACCACTGGACAACATGAGCGTTTTCTTATTCGGCGTTTCGGCATTGGGCGGAAGGGGGGGGGGGGGAGGGGGGGGGTCCGGCTCCGGACCTCTGTTTCATGCGACTGTTTGCAACAGTGCGACAGTGCGTCCTATGGGAGAGACTCCACATGCCTGAAGCAGGCGCCAAAAACAGCCAAGATCTAATGGCTCTATGGGGGGGGAGGGAGCCGGGGTTGCGAGGGCCCGCGCCGATCCGCAACACAATGAAGGAGAAAACGATCACAATCACTTTGCACTGTCTGGGCGTAAAGTCGGGCATGCCCCCTTGCAGGCAGATCTTCGAGGAAAACTAACCAGCACTTCAAACAGCCTCGAAGCTTGTCAAAAACAGTGACAGAGATCGTCCCCAGACTATTCTTGGGGGTATGTTTGGATATGCTCCTCCTGTATTGAAGGGGCCCTGGGACACACAAATAAATACACACAAATAAAAGGATTCCCAATATTTTTCCATATTTTCTGGGTTTCTGTCTTCCCCCCCACTGCCCATATTTTCCCATATTTTCTGGGGAATCGACGATTAATTGTGTCTGTGTGTTTTGTTTCCTCCTGATGTATGAAGGACAGGCCCGACTTGTAAGTCTGGGCCCCTCGCGCTCCTCGGGGCAACTCCTTCCCGACGCGGGGCTCCCGCCCGACTGGCAGGCCCGCGGGCCGAGGGGGTCTCTCTCGGGAGAGAGGCGCGCGCCCCGCAGCGGCACGGGGCACCCTGCGAAGCACTCGTCGGGAGGCGGGGGGCCCGGAGCTGGACGGTGTACACACTGCAGCACTGTGCTGACTCCGCCTGGAAGCATCCTGGTCCCCCTCCTCCTCCTCCTCCTCCTCCTCCTCCTCCTCCTCCTCCTCCTCCTCCTCCTCTTTCCTCCTCTTTCCTCCTCTTTCCTCCTCCCTCCTCTTTCCTCCTCCTCCTCCTCTTTCCTCCTCCTGCTCCTGCTCCTCCTCTTTTCCTCCTCCTCTTTCCTCCTCCTCTTTCCTCCTCCTCCTCCTCCTCCTCCCTCCTCTTTCCTCCTCCTCCTCCTCTTTGCTCCTCCTGCTCTTTCCTCCTCCTCTTTCCTCCTCCTCCTCCTCCTCCACCCTCCTCCTCCTCCTCCTCCTTCTCTTTCCTCCTCCTCCTCCTCCTCCTCCTCATCATCCTCCTCCCATCTCCCCATTCCCCCTTCTCCCCTGCCCACCGTCTCCCCCCCCCCCCACTTCCACAGGAGGGGGAAGAGCGGATGGGGCTGAGGGGGAGAGCGTGGAGACTTCTCGTCTCGTGTGGGGGGGGGGGGGCGCAGCTGGAAGGCCGATCGCCAGAGACCGTGCCGGCGTCGGCGCGTGCAGGCCCCCCGAGAGACTCCCCGACCTCCGGCACGCGGGCATCCATCTCTCAAGGGGCCCAAGGACACACGAAGAAATGCACACAAATAGAAAGATTCCCCATATTTTTCCGTATTGTCCGGGTTTTTGTCTTCCCGCCCAATTCCCATATTTTCCCATATTTTCTTTGGGATCGACGACTAATTGTGTCTGTGTGTTTTTTCCCCTCCTGAATCTCCGCGCTCGAGACCTGTGCCCCCCCTGTTCTCCGGACATCTGATGAGAAGAAAGAGAACAGACGAGCGCGCTCCACTACTCGCAGAGTAGCTACTCGCAAGTGACCTGGATCCGCCGCGGGGGGTCTATGAGAAATGGCATCGAAGCAGACATGTGTTTTTCGGGCGTTTGCGAGTAGGCACTTTGCGAGTAACGGAACGCCCTCGGTGAGAGAAAGCTGAATGAACATAAACTTTTGACGGTCCGAGCGGATTTCTTGGGTCTGCGTTGGACCTCCCTCCCTGGCGCGCGGAGCGCGCCAGGGGCGGCGCTGGAGGCGCCGCCGGGGGGGGCTCCGCTCGGAGTTCTTGGATGCAATGTTTCGTCTTCGGTATTCTGGACATTTGACTCCTCGGTTCTCGATGTTTGGGGGAGGTCTTTGAGTGAGCCTCTGGGACGCACGCCCGGTGGCGGGCTCTACCCTGCAGGAAAGCGCGCGTGTGCCGTCGGAGGGCGCAAGCCCACGCAGGCGACCTCGGGCGCAGGTCGCCACCGAGCTGCCGAGCCCAGAGAGCTCGGCGACGAACTCTATACATACGGCAGAGAGTAACCATTACTGAACACTCCCCCCCCCGAAAAAAAAACTCAGAGTTGGCACGCGCGGGGGAGACTGCGGTCGGGGTGCCACTCATCAGACCAACCGCCGACTTTGAACGCGTTGACAGATGAATGTGGCATGAGTGTTCGCTATTTTTTCAGGCCTGTATCCACGGCTCCCTGGCCAGCCCCATCCTGAGTGTTCGCTATTTTTCCGAGGCCTGTATCCACGGCTCCCTGTCCAGCCTCATCCCGAACCCAGCAGCAATACATGCGCCACGCCCTCCGGGGCCTGGCCAGGAGGGCGTCTGCGCAGCTCCCGGGTTCAGCATGGGCCTGGCCAGGAAGAGGAGCGCCCACAATCGGATCGATGAATCGAATCGGCGATCGAAATTCGCCGGCCCAACGGGCCAGAGGCGTGCTAAGGTCTCCGGTAACTGGTTAACAGTATCTCTAGTTCGCGCGCGCGGGGCGGCCCCTGGGGGTCCCCGGACGAAAAGTACCCCGGGCGATCCCCGACCGACCCCCGAGCGATCCCCGGGAGACTCCCCCAGAGCGCTCCAGGAGCGCTCCAGGAGCGCACCAACAGGGCTCCGAGACGTCCCCGAAACCCTCAAGACGGGTCCAGATGCCCCCAAGAGGCTCCCAAGATGGTACACAAGGGTTCCGAGATGCCACATGATCGCTCCAAGACGCCCAAGATGGCCCCCAGACGCCCCAAGAGGCCTCCAAGAGCACTCCCAAAAGGGCCCCAAGAAGCAAAATGCATAGCTTTTCCTTAGGTTTTTGAGAGATTTTGGAGCTTCCACCTTTTCGGCTTCCCGACGCCCCAAGACGGCCCAAGAGGCCCCCAAGATCGCCCCAAGAGGGCCCAAGAGGCCCCCAAGAGGGCCCCAAGATGGCCCAAGAGGGCTCGAAGACGGCCCAAGAAGCCTCCAAGACGGTCCAAGAGGGCCCCAAGAACGCCCCCAAGGGGGCCCCAGAGAGGGAACACGAAACAACATTTCGAGCCCTCGGCCCTAAGAAGCCCCCACGAGGCCCCAAGAGGCCCCTAAGAGGCCCCAAGAGGCCCCCACGAGGCCCTCAGGAGGCCCCCAAGAGTCCCCCAAGCGGCCCCAGGAGGCCCCCCAAATGCCCCCCCGAGCGCCCCAGGAGTCCCCCAAGCGGCCCCAGGAACCCCCAAAGCGCCGCATTGACACCAGGCCCTCGGGCAAACGGCAGACATGAGACTGTATGGGCCGGCGGAATGAGCGAAGCGATTAAATAAATCGGATCGGCGGAAATGGGCAGCCAAGTCGGGAGGGGTCGAATCCGCGGACATCGGCAGAGCAAGAATGCCTCGTTGAGAAGTCGGAAGCCACATCGGAAACCACAGTCGGAATTGAGGAGCCGGAAGAGCATTGTTTGGTAGGCATGTAGGCACGCCAGGGCGCCTCGCCACTGCTCGAGGAGGGGGGCCGGTCCAGGCAGCGGCGGCCCTCCACGGCGCTCTCTCGGTCCCTTCGGGGGCCTCCCCGGTGGCTTCTCGGCGCCGCTGCGGCTCGGCTGCGCCGCGAGGAGCGGGCCCGGATGGGCCCTCCAGCCCAGCCCGACGGTGGAGCGGATTCGGAGGAGGAAAAGGTACCCATACCGCTACCCTTGCCTCGCTTCTCCGTTTTGGGCCTTCTGGGAGGCCCTCGTCGCCACCGCTGGATTCGCCGCGAAATTCTGGTCAGAACGCACCCCAGGAGAGGTCAGGGGAGCAGCGGTATGAGTACATGTTGGTTTCCCCACGGATGTGGGCTGGGCGGGGACAGCCGCAGGTGACTCGACGGGCCCTCCTCCGAGCAGTTCACCTCCGGAGCCCGTAGGATGCAGGCCGTGCGGCCGCGGCAAGAGGCGCGGCAAGAGGCGGCCGTGCTCGCGCCGAGCGGTCGGCGAATCCCCCCCCCCGCATCTGCCTCGCCACCCCTGGTCCCCGACCCGCCCCACCCCTGGCCCCCGACCCGCCCCGTGGCTCGGCTCCCGTTGTTGTCCCAATGTGCTGTACAAGCGGCCTGCGCTGCAGTGTGGCGTCGGCAGGGCGAGCCCGCCGGTTGCTCTCGCGAACCTCGCGGCCGCGCGGTCAGATCTGAGGGCGGTGGCGGCCGCCGCCGGGCGGTGGAGAGAAGCTGCGTGTGGAAGAGGACCTGGTTGCTGGTCAGCGCGAAGCCTGCGCCCGCGCCGTGCCCCTTCGGCAGCTCCGGCTCTGCCTGGGCGTCGCCGCTGCCGGCCTCGTCGAGCCCGGCGCCGCCCTGGTCGCAGCAGTCGCAGTCGCGCTCCGACGGCGCCTCCGTGGTCGCTGTCGAGCCGGAACCCCGCCTGCTCGTCGGAATCCGAGGGGGCCTCTTCGAGAAGCCGGCCTGGGCAGTGCTGGCGTCCACGGGTGCGCACGCCTCCCCCGCCGTGTGCGCGGGGCGTGCGCTCTCCGCGGCCATGTGGCGGTGGGGCTGGGCCGACGGCAGGGAGGCCGCGCAGCGTGCTGGTGCTGAGAAGTCTGGGCAGAAACGGGTGCGGGAGGAGGGTTCTGTAGCAACTCATGGGAGCCTCCAGTGTCAGCCTGCTGGATCTTGCGAGCCGATGCTAGCCGACGCTACTCGAAGCTGGGCGACGCTAGTCGATGCTGAATCAACGCTCATCTACGCTAAATCTGCGCTTCCTCATCGACTACCATACGGGAGCGCACGCGAACGCGCTGCGAATACGAGATTGCAAATGAGTGCGAGGCTCCAGTGAGTTACTACAAAAGGGGTTCCCTGGATCTAATTGGTAGAGCAGCGTCCAGTCGTTATGCCACTTGCGACATATACCGATCTAGCTGTCGATCAACACGTCAAACTTTACAATGCCACATACAGTGCAACTGCACCTGTTCATATGTACGGGCACATGTATATCGATATACATATATAGACATATGTGTATGGTATATCAACATATATAAGTGTATATATGTGTATATGAAAATGTAAATGGCAGACATACGCCATAGCTGTATATATATATATATATATACATATGGATATACACACACGCATGCCATTATAGATGCATGCCATTAAAAATCATGAAGAAGTGTCTGTGTGCGGGTGTGTGTAAGAACCCTTGCTTATATATACAGGCATACACATAAATTTATGTATAGACCTATAGATATACATACATATATACATGCGTATGTACATACATTATTGGCGCCACAGTCTTCCAATAGGTATACACTTGTATGTATGCAAATACGTGTGTACGAATATGCCGCCAAACAGTGTTTGCACTGAAGGGTTTGTGCTTGTCGTCTAACGAACTCATTCGGCCTGGTTCGCGGTGTGGCGGCTCCGTGGTCGCCGTCGCCGCCCCGTCGCCGCCCGTCGTCTGGGCACGGTTGGCGGCGGTCAGGCGGTTCCGTGATCGCCGTCGCTGCCTCGTCGCCGCCTTGTCGCCGCCCCCGTCGCCGCCCAGCGTCTGGGCATGGATGGCGGGCTGGCGGCTCAGAGATCGCCGCCCCGTCGCCGCCTCGTCGCCGCCTCTTTGCGTTGCTTCGCCCGCATTGCATTGTTTCTGCTTCGCATTGTTGCGCATTGCCCTGCAATTTTTCGCGTTGTTTGGCATTGTTTCGCGCGTCTTTGCATCGCTAGATTGCACAACATCGAATGCACAACATTGATTCCCACGTTAAACAAGGAGCATCAACTCGACCCCCCACCCCATACCCCCGTTTTATCGATGCACCACGCGTTCTTGCCTCATCGTACCCTTATCGACCCCGCCCTCTTCGCATCCCGTTCAGAAAAAAAAACCATGCGCGTCCACTCGCTTACCAAGCAACATCATGGTCAAGTACAAAATTGGCAAAACATGGGGCATAATCCATGCGAGCGCGTCGTGGCGCGCACATGTCAGAATCCTTCACAAACCACGAGTATCGAAAGATCGAGGGTCTGGAAAAAATAATCAACAACACGTGTCAAAACAATCTGCGCGCGTGCCTTTTGCCGATTTGGGGGGAAAAGCGATTGGTTGTTCAATATTTTCGTCAATTGGAACCACGCGGGCTTCCCGCGCAAGCATGTCGAAATCATCCCAGTACCCTTCGGCGTTTACTCGGGGGGCACGGTCCCGATCAAATCACACCATGCAGGCCGCTCGCGCGCGTCAGCCGCGCGCGCATGTCGAAACTCTTCCAAAACCTTCATCAACGACACATGGACATCATCATCGTCACCGGCGAAGCCGGCATCGGCGCCGTCCTTGGCCTTGCCGGAACGTCGGCATCATCGTCTTCACCTCGCCCACCCGAGTCACCAACCCGCACTGGAATGCCCGCGCGCCAGCGCGGCCTGTGAGACACGCTGGACGTCCCGATCAATCGGCGCCACCGCGACCGCGGGGGTTGTGCCAAACTATCAGGCCGCTCTGCGCGCGAGCATGCGTGTGCCAACGCGGCCGCGGAAGTGCGCCAGCCAGTGCCACGCGGTCATCGCAGTCTCCGCCACGTGGCTTTTGCAAACCAAGTTACGGGTGGGAGGGTGGGACGATTGCGCGAGCAGTGGGGTTCACAACTTGAGGCTCAGCCAGGCTGACTGCGCTGAGCAGATTGCATACCGTAGATCAACTACAGATACTGCACCACAGCAGGGGCACCACGTAGATGATGCAACGTAGATTGGACCACAACGATTGCACATAATGGAGTGCACCGCGCAAGTTGCACTACATTGGTTGCACCGCGTCGACGAAACCACATAGATTGCGCATCGCATAGACAATATGATATATTCCCCCCCGGGTTAACGATACACCTTTTCGTATTGCAATTACGAATGAGCACATCCAACATATTATGTCATATCATCCCACGCAGGCCACAGTTCGTACCCCCTTTTCCCAATAATATGTGTTGTTCTATATATATATATATATATATATACTAGACTGCAGTGGCGCTTCGCGCCATGCACCTTGGTCCTTGAAATTTGGTATGCAGGCGGAATAGCAAGAAGGTCAAGCGACAATTTCGAGATAACTCCTTGTTGCCTTTTCCGGCATCGCCGCTATAGTAATGTTATTCGTTTTCCTTCCTCCATGCTTCTTTTTCCTTATGTTCGCCGTACCCTGCGCATTCTCCCCATCCTCCTCAGCTCTTTTTTGCGGAGGCTCCTCCTTGGAGAGCCTCTGGGGGCCTCACAAAAGTTGTTTCAGGGTTTCTTAAGGCCTTCTGGAGGCCTCCTGGGCGTAGTCTGGGGGCCTCTGGGGACTTCCTCGGGCCACCCTGCCTCCAACCGCGGTCTCCCTGAACGACCGGGTCACGATTTCGAATGCTTCGGAGGGTGTCTTGGGGCCATCTTGGGCCGCCACGGGGCTATCCTCTGAGGGCCATCTTGGACCCGTGTTGTGCCGTTTTGGGGCTCTCTTGGACTGCCTGGAAGCCCTTTCGGATGGTTGTGGGGCGATGTTGGAGCCTCCCAGGCGGCTTCGGACGCCCAGAAGACCGCCGTCTTGGAGCGTCAGGAAGCCAAAAATAGGAGAACCCCAAAATTCAGCAACAACCAACAGAAAATCAAAGATTTGTGCCTCTTGGGGCCTTCTTGGGAGTGCTCTTGGAGGCCTCTTTGGGGCCGTCCTGGAGGCCTTTTGGGCCATCTTGAGGTCACGTCGGTCACTCTTGGAGCGCTCTTGTGCTGTCTTGGGGGTCTCTGGGACGTCTCCGATGACCCCCTCTGGTCGTCCTAGGTGTGCTGGGAAGGCTTGGCAAAACGCCCTGCGAAGCCCGGGGGGCCGCTTCGAGGCCCGTCCGGAGGGTCCCAAAACCCCAGATCCCGGGAGTCCGGTTTTTTTTTTGGGGGGGGTGACGGGTTTTCCCCCCGCCCGCGCTTGCAAAAATACAAGTAGCACGTGTGCCATGGCTCTTGCACAAAAAGGAAGGGGGAGGAGGAGGATGTGGAGGAGGAGGGGAGGGGGGGAGAGGGCGGTCGGGGCGGAGGGGGCACTGGGCGGGCGCTGGAAACGCGGGGGGGCGCTGAGACGGCGCGGGGGGGGAGGCGGAGCGGGGAGGGGGGGTGCGGTGCCGAAATAAAGTGGTCGGGGCGGAGGGGGCACTGGGCGGGCGCTGGAGCCGCGGGGGGGCGCTGAGACGCGCGGGGAGGGGGCGGAGCGGGGGAGGGGTGCTGGGTGCCGAAATAAAGTATCGGGGCGGAGGGGGCGCTGGGCAGGCGCGCTGGAGCCGCGGGGGTGCGATGAGACGGCGCGGGGGAGGGGGCGGAGCGGGTGGGGAGGGTGCGGTGCCGAAATAAAGTGGTCGGGGCGGAGGGGGCACTGGGCGGGCGCTGGAGCCGCGGGGGGGCGCTGAGACGGCGCGGGGGAGGGGGCGGAGCGGGGAGGGGGGGTGCGGTGCCGAAATAAAGTGGTCGGGGCGGAGGGGGCACTGGGCGGGCGCTGGAGCCGCGCGGGGGCGCTGAGACGGCGCGGGGGAGGGGGCGGAGCGGTGCGGTGCCGAGGGGGGGAGGGGGCACTGCGGGCGCTGGAGCCGCGCGGGTGCGCTGAGACGGCGCGGGGGAGGGGGCGGAGCGGGGAGGGGGGATGCGGTGCCGAAATAAAGTGGTCGGGGCGGAGGAGGCACTGGGCGGGCGCTGGAGCCGCGGGGGGGCGCTGAGACGGCGCGGGGGAGGGGGCGGAGCGGGGGGGGGGTGCGGTGCCGAAATAAAGTGGTCGAGGCGGAGGGGGCACTGGGCGGGCGCTGGAGCCGCGGGGGGGCGCTGAGACGGCGCGGGGGAGGGGGCGGAGCGGGGGGGGGGTGCGGTGCCGAAATAAAGTGGTCGGGGCGGAGGGGGCACTGGGCGGGCGCTGGAGCCGCGGGAGGGCGCTGAGACGGAGGGGGCGCATGATGATGATGATGTGGATGATGATGATGATGATGGTGATTCTGATGGTGATGATGGTGAGGATGATGGTGATGATGATGATGATGATGATGATGATGATGATGATGATGATGATGATGATGATGATGAAGGGGGGGGTGCGGTGCCGAAATAAAGTGGTCGGAGCTCTAGACACCCTGTGCAAGAGAATAACGTTCTTCTGTTTTTATTTAACGTCGGTTCCGCCAAGTGTTTTGATGGTAATACTGCACCTATCGACCTCAAAATTTCATTGGCAGACGCGGCATAACCCACTACAGGTGCGGAAAATCTGCTTTCTCAAAATAAACTGGGCGCCGACGGTAAGCCGTCAACCTTTGTTGCCGCCGGGGACTCGTAGAGCTTCCTGGCAACATATAATGTGGAAAAAATACACGGAAGAAATAGTTTTTCAGCCCAAGCAACTGGGAACCGGCGGTAAACCGTCAACCAGGTTACCGCCGGGACCCTCGTAGAGCTCTTTTCTCACACCGCGCTCCTTAGAACACAGGGAGTAAGCTTCTGGAGTGAGAAACGAAAAAATCGAAAAAACATGTTTTTCTGTTTTTATCGAACGTCGGCGTCTTAATCCACTACAGGTGCGAAAAATCTGCTTTCTCAAAATGAATTGTTAAATATCTTTCAAATATTAGCAAAACCACCCAAAAGTTATCACTTTGTCCTGTCTTGCCAGGTCGGCCAACTAGCTCCACCCCGCGCCGGAATTCCTCTAGCTCATCGTGACGAAGAGCTCTACGAGGTATTTCTGACATCTCGGATGCAACAGCCGAACGCCCCCGATGCTTCTGGATTGTCTTCTGTACGAGGAACCGGCGGTAAACCGTCAACCCGGTTACTGCCGGGAACCTCGTAGAGCTCGTTTCTTGCACGGCGATCGTCGGAACACATGAAGAAAGCTTCTGGAGCGAGAAACGAAAATCTTGAAAAATCACGTTTTTCTGTTTTTATCCAACGTCGGTTCCTGCAAGTCTTTCGATAGTAATATTGCAGCTATCGACCTCAAATTTTAACTGGCAGAAGCGGTATAACCCACTGCAAGTAAGAAAAATACCGGTTCTCAAAATGAATTGTCAAATATCTTTCAAATCTTAGCGAAACCGACTCAAAGTGATCACATTGTCTCTTTTGGTCAGGTCGGCCAACTAGCTCCAGCCCGCGCCGGAATTCCTCTAGCTCATCGGTGCCGAAGAGCTCTACGAGGTACGAGCTCTGTCGCTCAAATCTTTGCACTTGGTAGCGTCGACTTGGTAGCGTCCACAAAACCCGGAGAGCCTTGCGAGCCGTCCAACGCTCTCGCAAAGCCTTTCTGGTACTCCGGAAAGCTTCCCTGCAGCGCTGCTGCAGCGCTGCCAGAAGCGCTTCCACGCGTGCCTGCACGCGTGAAGGCACGCCTGGGAGCTTGCCGGAAGCTCTCCCGGACCAGCTGCCGGGTCGAACGAGCTGCTGCGGGGATTCTGGAGCGGCGGAGATGGGCTGCTGGCGGGCACCACTAACGACCGGCTTCTCATCTCAAACCCTCTAGCTCTCAGCGAGCTCTCCGGGAAAAACCCGGAGAGCAAAGAGGGCACACACCGAAAAGCCTTCCTGGCAAGCTCATTGGTAGCGTCCAAAATCCGGAGAGCGAGGAGGCCCTTGGGGACGGGAAATCTTTTCTAGAGAACTCCCTGGGGCCCTCTGGAAGTGCTTCGAAGGCACTGCCAAGCACGCCCCCATGCGTGCCTGCACGCCTGCCGGCACCCGTGGACGCGTGTCTTCCTGCAATGCTCTGTCAAACCCTCCTGGGGCGCTTTCAGAGCTCTGTCAACCCTTTCAGAAGCGATCCTGCATTGCTGCGGACCCGCTGCCGGGCCGGGCGAGTTGCTGCGGGGATCGTGGAGCGGCGGAGATGGGCTGCTGGCGGGCACCACCACCGTCCGGCTTCTATTCCAAAACCCTCTAGCTCTCAGAGAGCTCTCCGGGAACAGAAGCTCTCGGGAAGCTCTTCTAGGGCTCTGGGGGCCTCTCTGCCGCGCTTCTGAAGAGCTGCCAGGAACGCTTCCACGCGTGCCTGCACGCGCGCAGGCACTCGTGGACGCTTGCCAGAAGCTCTCCCGAGGCGAGCTGCTGCGAGGATCGTGGAGCGGCGGAGATGGGCTCCTGGCGGGAACCACCACCGTCCGGCTTCTAATCTGAAACCCTCTAGCTCTCAGAGAGCTCTCCGGGAAAAATCACCCAAAAGTAATCACTTTGTCCTTTCTGGCCGGGTCGACCAACTGGCTCCACCCCGCCCCAGAATTCCTCTAGCTCATCGATGACGTAGAGCTCTGCGAGGTATATTACTGTGAAAAGACTTGAGGGAACCGTCGGCCGTTTAGATGCAATTTTTCGAGTTTTTCGTTTCTCCTCTAGAGGCTTTCTTCACTGGGCGCCGGCGGTAAACCGTCAACCTTTGTTACCGCCGGGGGACTCGTAGAGCTTCCTGACAACATATAATGTCGAAAAAAATTAAAGAGAAAAAATAGTTTTTCAGCCCAAGCAATTTCAGACCTCCTGCATGCGACAGGCGGACGCGTCTGATGTCTCTGAATCGATTCCTGTGATTACCAGACCTGCAGCCCCCCTACAGCCCGAGTTAAGTGCAGGGAACCGACAGCACCTCTCAGGATGACTCGAACAATACGAATAGTTTCGCGGACCTAGTTTGGGCAGCAGACAGAGTTCGGAGCTCTGGGCTCGAAAGGCGGACGCGTCTGATGTCTCCGAATCGATTCCAGTGATTACCAGCCATGCAGCCCCCTACAGCCCGAGTTAAGTGGAGAGAACCGACAGCATCTCTCAAGATGACTCGAACAATACGAACAGTTTCGTGATTCTAGATCGGGCAGGAGACCGAGTTCAGAGCTCTGGATTCAACAGACAACGGCCACTGATGATTCTGAATCAGATTCTGTACGTATCAGCTCTGTAGCTGTCCAATAGCTCGAGTTAAGTACAGAAAACCGAGAGCGTCTGTCAAGATGACTCGAATAATACGAATAGGTTTGCGGACCTAGCTCGGCTAGCAGACCGATTTCAGACCTCTGGGTTTAACAGGCGAACGCACCTGATCATTCTGAATCGATTAGCTGTGCTTACCAGCTCTGTAGCTGTCCTGAAGCTCGAGTTATCTTGAGAAAACCGTCACCGCCTATCAAGATAACTCGAAACGGCCGATCCCGCCTGCCTGCTTTTTGGCAGTAAAAGGTACCCGATCGAGCTGAGATCAAGATGGCGAGCGGGAATAAGATCGAATATCATGGGAAAAATACTAGAGCTCTAACGAATGTTCAAATTTTGAGAACAAAATTTTCAACCGACCAAAAGTCAGCAAAAGGTCCGTCGAGATTTTTCTTGCCAACTAGCTCTCCAGCGCCCCAGAATTACTGGGCGCCAGCGGTAAACCGTCAACCTTTCTTACCGCCGGGGGACTCGTAGAGCTTCCTGACTATATATAATGTAGAAAATAAATTGCAGAGAACGAATAGTTTTTCAGCCCAAGCGATTTCAGACCTTTCGATGCAACAGCCGAACGCCCCCTGATGCTTCTGGAT
>CAUYUJ010015172.1:1013237-1045737 GCA_963575745.1 Prorocentrum cordatum
TCTTTCAAATATTCGCAAAACCACCGGAAAGTTGTCACATTGTCCGCATCGGCCGGGTGCGCCAACTAGCTCCACCCCGCGCCAATTCCTCTAGCTCATCGATGCTGAAGAGCTCTACGAGGTACTTGGTAGCGCCCAAAACCCGGAGAGCAAAGAGGGCACACACCGAAAAGCCTTCCGGGCAAGCCCATTGGTGGCGCCCACTTGGTAGCGCGCAAAAACCGGAAAGCAAAGAGGGCAAACACCGAAAGCCTTTCTGGCAAGTTCATTGGTAGCGTCCAAAATCCGGAGAGCGAGGAGGCCCTTGGGACGGGAAATCTTTTCTAGAGAGCCCCCTGGGGCCCTCTGGAAATCTCGAAGTGCTTCGAAGGCACTGCCAAGCACGCCCCCATGCGTGCCTGCACGCCTGCCGGCACACGTGAACGCGTGTCTTCCTGCAATGCTCTGTCAAAACCCTCCTGGGGCGCTTTCAGGGCTCTGTCAACCCTTTCAGAAGCGATCCTGCATTGCTGCGGACCCGCTGCCGGGCCGGGCGAGTTGCTGCGGGGATCGTGGAGCGGCGGAGATGGGCTGCTGGCGGGCACCAGCACCGTCCGGCTTCTAATCTAAAACTGGCGCCGGCGGTAAACCGTCAATCTGGTCACCGCCGGGAACCTCGTAGAGCTCCTCTCACTGGTAAGAGTGCAGAAAATCGACACAGAGTGGAAAAATAGAGATTTTTCGAAAATCTTTATTTTCAATTTGTTCGATGTTCATTCGCTCAGTTCCCGGAAGTCAACTCATGGAAAAATGCAACGGGGAAGCTAAGCTGCTGTCAGAGAGAAGTTTATATGCCAATGCGACGCGCAAAAATCTGCTTTCTAAAAATAAATGGTCAAATATCTTTCAAATTTTCGCAAAAAACGACCAAAAGTCACCAATTTGTCCTTTCTGGCCGGGCGCTCCAACTAGCTCCACCCCGCGCCGGCATTCCTCTAGCTCATCGATGCCGAAGAGCTCTACGAGGTACCTTCTAGCTTTCAGAGAGCTCCCCGGGAAAAAATCCGGAGAGCGAGGAGGCCCTTGGGGACGGAATCTTTGCTAGTCTAATATAACTGGGAGCCGGCGGTAAACCGTCAAACAGGTAGCCGCCGGGACCCTCGTAGAGCTCAGAATAGGCGAATTCGGTTAGGGCCTTAAGAGTTGCACCATCGGAAGCGCCATGATTCACTGCATAGAATAAAAATTCAAATTTGCAAAATGAATTTCAAAATTTCTCGCCATCTTCGGAAAACCGACCCCAGGTCATCAGATTGTCCGCCCGGGCCAGGTTAGCAAACTGGCGCCGGCGGTGAACCGTCAACCTGGTCACCGCCGGGAACCTCGTAGAGCTGCTCTGACTGGTTTGAGTGCAGAGAATCGACATAGAGTGAAACTGGGAACCGGCGGTAAACCGTCAACCAGGTTACCGCCGGGCACCTCGTAGAGCTCTTTTGTTGCACAGCGCTTCTCCGAACACATGCGAAGCTTCTGCAGCAAGAGCAGAAAAACTCAAAAAAAACACGTTTGTTGGTTTTCATCCAAAGTCGGTTCCCTCAAGTCTTTTGATAGGAATACTACAGCTACGGACCTGAGAATTTTACTGGCAGACGCTGCACAACCCACTACACGTGAGAAAAATACTGGTTGTCAAAACGAATTTCAAAATTTTGCATACAGAGACACAAACCGACCCCCTGGTTACCACATCCTCTCTTTTCGTCGGACCCGCCAACTAGCTCTACTCTGCGCCGAATTCCTCTTAGCTCTTTGCTGAAGAGCTCTACGAAGTAAAATAGAGATTTTTCGAAAATCTTCAAATTCGATTTTTTCGATGTTTACATTCGCTCAGTTCCTGGAAGTGAACTCATGCAAAAATACATCGAGAAAGCTGAGCTGCTGTCAGAGAGGAGTTTATATGCCAATGCGACGCGCAAAAATCTGCTTTCTCAAAATAAATGGTTAAATATCTTTTAAATTTTCGCAAAACCACCCAAAAGTTGTCACATTGTCCGCCTCGGCCGGCTGGGCCAACTAGCTCCACCCCGCGCCGGAATTCCTCTCGCTCATCGATGCCGAAGAGCTCTACGAGGTACTGGGCGCCGGCGGTAAACCGTCAACCTTGGTTACCGCCGGGAGACTCGTAGAGCTTCCTAGCTCGACTTAAGTTGAGAAAACCGACAGCACCTACCAACATTCCGACTCATAGTGAATATTTTTTGACATCTGAATGCGACAGGCGGACGCGTCTGATGTCTGTGAACCGATTCCTGTCATTACCAGCCCTGCAGCCCCCCTACAGCCCGAGTTCAGTGCAGAAAACCGACAGCACCTCTCAAGATGACTCGAACAATACAGTAGTTTCGTAGACCTAATTCGGGCAGCAGACCAAGTTCCGAGCTCTGGATTCGACAGGCGGACGCGCCTGATGTCTTCAAATCGATTCCTGTGACCACCAGCACTGTAGCCGCCCTCAGCGCGAGTTGAGTGAAGAAAACCGAGAGCACTTCTCAAGATGACTCGACCAATACAAATAGTTCCGCGATTCTAGATCGGGCAGCAGACCGAGTTCAGAGCTCTGGATTCGACAGACAAACGCAACTGATGATTCTCAATCAGGTTCTGTAAATATCAGCTCTGTAGCTTCCGTACAGCTCGAGTTAAGTACAGAAAACCGAGAGTTTCTGTCAAGATGACTCGAATAATACAAATAGGTTTGCGGACCTAGCTCGGCTCTCACCGAGTTCAGACCTCTGGATTGAACAGGCGAACGCGCCTAATCATTCTACATCGACTAGCTCTGCTTACCAGCTCTGTAGCTGTCCTAAAGCTCGAGTTATGTCCAGAAAACCGTCAGCGAGTATCAAGATGACTCAAAACGGCCGATCCCGCCACAGTGCTTTTCGATAGTAATATTCACCCGATCGAGCTGAGATCAAGATGGCGAGCGGGAATAAGATCGAATATCACGGGAAAAAATAATAGAGCTCAAACGAATTGTTGAATTCCGACCAAAAGTCAGCAAAAGTTCCGTCGAGATTTTTCTTGCCAACTAGCTCTCCAGCGCGCCGGAATTACTCTTAAGCTTCCAGCAACAACTTGCTAAGGGAAGCTCTACGAGTTACTAGCTGCACCCCGCATTTCTCTAGCACATCGATGCCGAAGAGTTCTACGAGGTATTCTAGCTCTCAGAGAACCCGCCCGGGAAAACTGGCGCCGGCGGTAAACCGTCAACCTGGCCACCGCCGGGAACCTCGTAGAGCTCCTGGCACGCGTAAAAGTGCTCAGCATCAAAAGAGAGGGCTTCTGGACGCATTTCTCGAAAAAGAGAAATCACGATGTTTTTCATTTCGACATAAAGCTGGTTCCCCCAAGTGTTTGGATAGTAAAAGCGCATGTAGAGAGCTCATACTAAGACGCAGAGGCCCTCATAACCTTCTACAGGTGCGAAAAATCTGCTTTCTCAAAATGAATTGTCAAATATCTCTCACATATTTGCAAAACTACCGAAAAGTTGTCACATTGTCCGCCTCGGCAGGGTGGCCCAACTAGCTCCACCCCGCCCCAGAACTGGGCGCCGGCGGTAAACCGTCAACCTTGGTTACCGCCGGGGAACTCGTAGAGCTTCCTAGCTCGACTTAAGTTGAGAAAACGGACAGCACCTACCAACATTCCGACTTAAAGTAAATATGTTTTGACTTCTGAATGCGGCGGGCGGACGCGTTTGATGTCTGCGAATCGACTCCTGTCATTACCAACCCTGCAGGCCCCCTACAGCCCGAGTTAGGTGCAGAAAACCGACAGCACCTCTCAGAATGACTCGAACAATATAATAGTTCCGAGCTCTAGATTCGACAGGCAGACGCGCCTGATCTCTCCAAATCGATCCCTGTGAGAACAAGCACTCTAGCCCCCCTCAGCGCGAGTTGAGTGAAGAAAACCGAGAGCACTTCTGAAGATGACTCGAACAATATGAATAAGTTCGCGATTCTAGATCGGGCAGCAGACCGAGTTCAGAGCTCTGGATTCGACAGAGAATCGCAACTGATGATTATGAATCGGTTTCTGCAAATATCAGCTCTGCAGCTTGCCTACAGCCCGAGTTAACTTCAGAAAACCGACGACACCTGCCAACATGGCACTCAGCAGTCGATCCCGCCATGACGCTTTTCGATAGTAATACCCACCCGATCGAGCTGATATCAAGATGGCGAGCCGCAGTAAGATCATAGATCACGGGAAAAATACTAGAGCTCTAACGAATGGTCAGATTTCGAGAACATAATTTTCAACCGAGCCAAAGTTGTGAAAAGTTCAGTCGAAATTTTTCGAGCCAACTAGCCTGCCAGCGTTTTCGAACTAGGCGCCGGCGGTAAACCGTCAACCTTTGTTACCGCCGGGGGACTCGTAGAGCTTCCTGACAATATATAATGTGGAAAATAAATTGTAGAGAACGAATAGTTCTCCAGCCCAAGCGATTTCAGACCTCTCGATGCAACAGCCGAACGCCCCCTGATGCTTCTGGATTTTCTTCTGTACGAGCTCTATAGCTCTGCTACCGCCCGAGCTACGTGCGCTAATCAAGAGCACCTCTCAAGATGACTCAGACAAAACGAATAGTTTCGTAAACGAGTATCAGACCGAGTTCAGGCCTCTGAATGCGACAGGCGGGTGCGTCTGATGTCTTCGAATCGATTCCTGTGATTACCCGCCCTGCAGCCCCCTACAGCCCGAGTTAAGTGCAGAAAACAGACAGCATCTTTCAGGGTGACTCAAACAATACGAACAGGTTCGCGGACCGAGTTCGGCAGCAGACCGAGTTCCGAGCTCTGGAGTCCACAGGCGGACGCGCCTGATGTTCCAAATCGATTGCTGTCGCCACCAGCACTGTAGCTCCCCCCTACAGCCCGAGTTAAGTGCAGAAAGCGACAGTATCTCTCCAGATGACTCGAGCAGTACGAATAGTTTCGCGACCCTAGCTCGGGCAGCAGGGCGAGTTCAGAGCTGTCGATTCGACAGACGAACGGACCTGATGATTCCCAATCGATTTCTGTGACTATGATCTCTGTAGCTGTCTTATAGCTCGAGTTGAGCAGAAAATACCAAGAGCGTCTGTCAAGATCACTCGAATAATACGAAGGTTTGTGGACCTAGCTCGGCTAGCAGACCGATTTCAGGCCTCTGGGTTCAACAGGCTGACGCGCCTGATCATTCTGCATCGATTAGCTGTGCTTACCAGCCCTGTAGCTGTCCTGGAGCTCGAGTTAACTTGAGAAAACCGACAGCGCGTATCAAGATGACTCGAAACGGCCGATCCCGCATGCCTGCTTTTTGGCAGTAAAAGGTACCCGATCGAGCTGAGATCAAGATGGCGAGCGGGAATAAGATCGAATATCACGGGAAAAAATACTAGAGCTCTAACGAATGGTCAAATTTCGAGAACAAAATTTTCAACCGACCAAAAGTCAGCAAAAGTTCCGTCGAGATTTTTCTTGCCAACTAGCTCTCCAGCGCGCCGGAATTACTCTTAGCTTCCAGCAATAACTTGCTAAGGGAAGCTCTACGAGTTATTACTCTTAAGCTTCGCCGCTGCGCTCTCAGGAAAGCTCTACGAGTCATTCCTCTAGCTCATCGATGCCGAAGAGCTCTACGAGGTAAACAGGAACCGGCGGTAAACCGTCAACCAGGTTACCGCCGGGGTCCTCGTAGAGCTCTTTGCTCGCAAGGCGCTCCTCGGTACATATGTAAAAAAACTCTGCAGCAAGACCCAAAAACTCCAAAAAAAACGTTTTATGTTTCCATCGAAAGACCGTTTCACCAAGTGTTTTCAGCGAATAGTTTTTCGAGCCTAGCTCGGGTAGCAGACCGAGTTCAGACTTCCCAATGCAACAAAGGCACGCGCCAGATGGTACAATCATTTCCAGCTCTGTGGTATTTCTCAATCGTGTGCTTAGTGAAGAAAACCGACAGCACTCGTCAAAATTACTCGAAGAATAGGAAAAGGTTTGCGTACCTTTCTGGAGCACCAGAGCGAGTCCAGAGTTCAAGATGGACGGATCAACGCGCCTCATAATTTTCAATCGGTTCCGGTAAGTGTCAGCTCTGTAGCTGTCCTAAATCTCGAGATAAGTAAAGAAAACCATCGATGCGTGTCTAGATGACTCGAAACGGCCGTCGGTTCCAGCAAGTGTTTTGATAGTAATATTGCAGCTACGGACCTTAGAATTTAACTGGCATCCGCGACATAACTCACTACACGTGAGAAAAATACTGGTTCTCAAAACGAATTTTCAAATTTTTCGCAAAAATTCAAAAACTCACCGAAAGTTAACACATTGTCTCTTAATGCCGGGTCGGCCAACTGGGCGCCGGCGGTAAACCGTCAACCTTTCTTACCGCCAGGGGACTCGTAGAGCTTCCTGACAACAAATAATGTAAATACACTGAAAAAATAGTTTTTTCAGCCTAAGAATTTCAGACCTCTCGGATGCAACAGCCGAACGCCCCCTATGTTTCTGGATTGTCTTCTGTACGAGCTTTGTAGCTCTACTGCAGGCCGAGTTTCGTGCGTAAATCGACAGCACCTCTCCAGATGACTCGAACAATACGAATAGTTTGGCAAACCCAGCTCGAGTATCACACCGAGATCAGACCTGCATGCCGCAGACGGACGCGTCTGATGTCTCTGAATCGCTATCTGTGATTACCAGCCCTGAAGCCCCCCTACAGCCCGAGTTAAGTAAAGGAAACCGACAGCACTTCTCAACATGACTTCAACAATACAAATAGTTTCGCGGACCTAGTTCGTGCAGCGGACAGAGTTCGGAGTTCTGCATTCCCAAGGCGGACGCGCCTGATGTTCCGAATCGAGTCCAGTGATTACCAGCCATGCAGCCCCCCTACAGCCCGAGTCAAGTGCAGATGACCGACGGCATCTCTCGAGATGACTCGAACGATACGAATAGTTTTGCGAGTCTAGATTGGGCAGCAGAGCGAGTTCAGAGCTCTGGATTCAACAGACAACGGCCACTAATGATTCCGAATCGGATTCTGTACGTATGAGCTCTCTAACTGTGCTGTAGCTCGAGTTAAGTACAGAAAACCGAGAGCGTATGTCAAGATGACTCGAATAATACGAATAGGTTTGCGCACCTAGCTCGGCTAGCAGACCGAGTTCAGACCTCTGGATTCAACAGGCGAACGCGCCTGATCATTCTGAATCCATAAGCTGTGCTGACCAGCCCTGTAGCTGTCCTCAAGCTCGAGTTATCTTGGGAAAACCGACAGCGCGTATCAAGATGACTCGAAACGGCCGATCCCGCCTGCCTGCTTTTTGGCAGTAAAAGGTACCCGATCGAGCTGAAATCAAGATGGCGAGCGGGAATAAGATCGAATATCACGGGAAAAAATACTAGAGCTCAAACGAATTGTTAAATTTCGAGAACAAAATTTTGAACCGACCAAAAGTCAGCAAAAGGTCCGTCGAGATGTTTCTTGCCAACTAGCTCTCCAGCGCTCCGGAACTGAGCGCCGGCGGTAAACCGTCAACCTTTCTTACCGCCGGGGACTCGTAGAGCTTCCTGACAGTATATAATGTGGGAAAACACTCCAGAGAACGACTAGTTTTTCAGCCCAAGCGATTTCGAAGATGACTCTAAAAAAACAACAGTTTCGCAACACAGTTCGAATATCAAACCGAGTTCAGACCTCTGAATGCGACAGGCGGACGCGTCTGATGTCTCCGAATCGACTCGTCTCATTACCAGCCCTGCAGTCCCCCTACAGCCCGAGTTAAATGCAGAAAACCGACATCTCTCAGGATAACTCGAATAATACAATAGTTTCGCGGAGCTAGTTCGAGCAGCGGGCCGAGTTCCGAGTTTTCGATTCGACGGACGGACGCGCCTGATGTGTCCGAATCGATTTCTGTGACCAGCAGCACTGTGGCGCACTCCCAGCACGAGTTCAGTGCAGAAGATCGAGCGCACTTCTCAAGATGATGCGGAGAATACGGATAGTTTCGCGAACCTAGCTCGGGCAACAGGCTGAGTTCAGATCTCTCCATTTAACAGACGAACGCGCCTGATAACTCCCAATCGATTTCTGTGACTATGGTCTCTGTAGCTGCCCTACAGCTCGAGTTAAGTACCGAAAACCGAGAGCGTCTGTCAAGATAACTCGAATCCTAGCTCGGCTAGCAGACCGAGTTCAGACCTCTCGATTCAACAGGCGAACGCGCCTGATGATTCTGAATGCGATAGGTGTGCTGACCAGCTATGTAGCTGCCCTACAGCTCGAGTTAAGTACAAAATACTGACAACGCGTATTGAGATGACTCGAAACGGCCGATCCCGCCGGGACGCTTTTTGGAAGTAAAAGGTACCCGATCGAGCTGAGATCAGGATGGCGAGCGGGAATAAGATCGAATATCACGGGAAAAAATACTAGGGCTCAAACGAATTGTTTAATTTCGAAAACAAAATTTTCAACCGACCAAAAGTCAGCAAAAGGTCCGTCGAGATTTTCTTGCCAACTCGGAGCCGGCGGTAAACCGTCAACCAGGTACCACCGAGAGCCTCGTAGAGCTTTCTCGCGCGGCGCTGCCCAGTACATATTAGGATGATTCTTTTCAGATATCGCGAGTTCAGTATAGAAAACAGATAAAACTTGTCAAAAGTTTGCGGACCCAGCTCCAGCAGCAGACCGAGTTCAGAGCTGTGGGTCGAACAGATGAACGCGGCTCGTCATTTCCAATTGATTTCTGTAAGCATCAGCTCTACAGCTGTCCTATGTCCCGAGATAGTACAGAAAGCGTTGATGCGCGTCAAGATCACTCGAAACCGCCGTCGGTTCCAGCTACGGACCTGAGAATTTAACTGGCAGTCGCGGCATAACCTACTACACGTAAGAAAAATAGCCGCTCTCAAAACGAATTTTCGAATTTTGCAGAAACGTCAGAAACTCCACCCAAAGTTATCACATTGTCTTTTAATGCGCGTTGGGCTAACTGGGAACCGGCGGTAAACCGTCCACCAGGTTACCGCCGGCAGCTCGTAGCTCTTCTGTTGCACAGCGCTTCTCCGAACACATGAGGAAGCTTCTGAAGCAAGAGCAGAAAAACTCGAAAAAAAAACGTTTTTTTTGGTTTTCAACCAAAGTCGGTTCCCTCAAGTCTTTTGATAGTAATACTGCAGCTACGAACCTGAGAATTTTACTGGCAGACGCGGCACAACCCACTACACGTGAGAGAAATACTGGTTCTCAAAACGAAATTCAAAATTTTGCGTACAGAGACAAAAACCGACCCCCGGTTACTGGGAACCGGGGTTACTGGGAACCGGCGGTCGTTTACTGGGAACCGGTTACAGATGATTCTCAATCGTTTTCTGTTATCCGCTCTGTAGTCTGCACTTGCACTCGTAGAGCTCTTCGGCATCGATGAGCTAGGGGAATTCCGGCGCGGGCTGGGTTGGTCGACCCGGCCAAGAAGATATCATAACTTTGGGTTGGTTCTGCTAGAGTTTCAAAGATATTTGAAAATTCATTTCAAGGGAGCAGATTTTTTGCACCTTTGGACGACTGTGAGAGCCTCTGCGTCTTAGTATAAGCTCTCTAGGCGCACTTTCTACTGTGAAAACACTTGGCGGAACCAACTTTCTGTGATTAAAAAAATCAATGTTGGGCCGCTTTTACGAATATTCGATATGTGGCAATTAATTTGAAAAGCAGGTATTTCCTCACGTATAGTGGGCATTCCGCGCCTATCTGCTAAATTCTCAGGTCTGTAGCTGCAACTCGAACCAGCGGTGAACTGTTAACCTTGTCACTGCGAGGAACCCCGTGAAGCTCGTTTCTTAGAAGGCAGTCGTCGGAACAAATGCAGCAAGCATCTGGGGCGAGGAATGAAAAACTCGGAAAAAATGACGTTCTTCTGTTTTTATTCAACGTCGGTTCCGCCAAGCGTTTTGATGGTAATACTGCACCTATCGACCTCAAAATTTCATTGGCAGACGCGACATAACCCACTGGGCGCCGGCGGTAAACCGTCAACCTTTCTTACCGCCAGGGAACTCGCAGAGCTTCCTGGCAATATATAATGTGGAAGAAAATTTCAGAGAACGACTAGTTTTTCAGCCCGAGCGATTATAGACCTCTCAAGATAACAGTTTTCCAATCGAGCTCGAGTATAAAACCGAGTTCAGACCTCTGAATGCGACAGGCGGACGCGTCTGATGTCTGCAGGCCGATTCCTGTGATTACCAGCTCTGCAGCCCCCCATACAGCCTGAGTTAAGTGCAGAAAACCGAGAGTACCTCTCAGGATGACTCGAACAATACAACAGTTTCGCGGATCTCGTTCGAGCAGCAAACCGAGTTCCGAGCTCTCGGTTACTGCACCTATCGACCTCAAAATTTCATTGGCAGACGCGACATAACCCACTACAGGTGCGACAAAATCTGCTTTCTCAAAATAAACTGGACGCCGACGGTAAGCCGTTAACCTTTCTTGCCGCCGGGAACTCGTAGAGCTTGCTGGCAACATATAATGTGGAGAAACATACTAGCTTCATTGCAAGCGTCCACTTGTAAGCGTCGAAAACCCGGATAGCGAAGCCAAGCGCGGAACGCCGCACGAGGACCTCTGCCAGGCCGCCGGAAACGATGCGCGGGACGCTGGAGGCCTCGCAGGAGACGCTTGCGGGGGCGCCGTTTACGATGCGTGGAGCCATGCAAAGCGCGCAAGGACGAACTGCCTAGGAGCCTGGAAGACTTGCCGAAGCTCTTCCGAGGCTCTTCCGAAGCGCTTCGCGCACCCTGGAGCCACGCGTATTGGGAAACGCTAGGAAGCCACGCTCCCGGACACGCTGCGAACTCCGGCAACCTGCTCCGAGGATCGTGGACCGGCGAGCGTGGGCGTGTCCCCCTCATTGTAAGCGTCCAAAACCCGGATAGCAAAGGGGCACTCACACAAACGAGGACACGCACATAAGCACGCACACACGAACACACACACACATACAAACACATATACATACACAAGAACGCACACATACGCCAGCATGTTCCACACACACACACACACACACACGCACACACACACACACACACACACGCACACACTCACACACACACGCACACGCAACACATCCACGCGCAAAGGGCGACACACACGCGCAAACGCGCACACACGAACACACAGCACATCTCACATACACACAGGGACGCGCACACGCACACGGATCACACAAGCACATAGACACACGGGGGCACACACAAACACCCACACGCACACACGCACACACACACACACACACACTCGCGCACGCACAACCCACGCACACAGACGCACACGCAAGCATCCATGGAAACCTACGCACTGACGACCACACGATGACGCACGCACCGCAGCCAACTCGGCCCCCCCCCCCCGCGCTCCCCTGCCGCCCCCACGCACCCCCGCCCTCCCCGCCGGCGCTCCGGAGGGGGGAGGCACCGCCCCATTTTGGGGCCGGCCCTCCCTCCGCTCCAACCACTCCGCCCTCGCGGAGCGCCAGAGGGGGGGGAGGGGGGAGGGGTGGGGGGCGCGCGGACGGCGGCAGCACCGCGCGCACGCACGCGCACACGCACATGCGCAGACGAACAACGAACAGGATGGCAAAGAGGATATCACACAAGCAAGCACACGCACACACACACACAGACTAGCACACAAGAGCACACACGTACGCCAGCATGCTCCACACACATGCGCACATACACACATGCACACACACGCACACACACACACAAAGGTCCACACACACACGCGCAAACGCGCACACGCAAACACACATATATACACAAGAACCCACACAGACACACAGACACATGCAGCCACACATGCAGCCTGACAGACACACAGACACATGCAGCCACAAATCTGACACACAGCTTGAGGAGCTTGAGGACATGCAGCCACACAGACACACAGACATAAACACACGCAAACGTTTACACACACACGCACACACACGCGCGAGCACCCAGACACGCACGCGCACACGCACACACGGTCGCGCACACACACACACACACACACACATACGAGACACGCGCGAGCCCCCCCCCACCACCACCACCACAAACACACACACACACACAGCGCACACACAGACGCAATCGCGAACACCCGCGGCTAACCACGCACAGACGACAACGCGGTGACAGACCCATTCCCCGACTAAGCAGCGCACTCTACCCCCGCGCCCCCCAGCCGCCCCCAAGCGCCACCGCCCTCCCCGCCGGCGCTCCGGAGGGGGGAGGCACCGCCCCATGTTGGGGCCGGCCCTCCCTCCACTCCAGCCACTCCGCCCTCGCGGAGCGCCGAAGAGATGGGGGGGGAGAAGGGGGAAGGGGGCGGCGGGGGTGCCAGCGCCGTGCTCGCACACAGACACACACACACACGCACACACAAGGATGCACGTTTCCTCAGGAAGCGCGCCGCGTCGCAGGCGCGAGCGCGGGTCTCAAGTGCACACGCGGACATACACGCGCACACTAAGACACACAGACACACATACACACACACACACGAATACACAAACGCACGCCCGCACACTCAATGAGGGACGCCCTGGCAAGCGGCCATGGAGGGGCGATCTCATCCCAACCTGTGTGGATCAGAGCGGGGTAGGTCTACGCCTGTCCTGTCTGTCACGCGGCCCCGTTCGCCCTCTTCGCGTCGCCTGCGCGCGGTCTCCGCCTCCCTCGCCTGCTGCGCCTTCTCGTGAGCCTCCACGTCCGGAATCCCGATTGTGGCGATGCGCGGGCGCGCTTGAGGGCGCGGCGGTTCGGTGGACGCCGTGCCAGCGCCGGCGCCCACACGAACGACAACGCCAGCCACAATCCTCGTCGTCGCCCCGCCTCCACCGCCCACTGACGGGGCCGAAGCCCCACAGTGCGCGCCAGCATCCCCAGCACCCTCGGACGCGGCGGCCTCTCGCGCACCCTCGAAGCCGCCCTGGGCGAACACCTCTGGAGGCGCAGCCGCGGGCGAAGCCTCGGGCAGGGTCCCCGCCGCTGGAACCACCGGCGCAGAAACAGCGCCCGACGCACTGCGCGCCGCTCGCTCCTGGAACTCCTTCAACTTTGCCTCCGGGATTGCCCCGTCCACGCGCCCATGCCACCCCTTTGCCCCTTGCTGGCCGAAGTGCCTCTTGCAGAACACGCCGCATCCCTCCGCGGGGAAACTGCGGCACTGCGCACCCACTCCATCCCCCCAAGTACGAGCCAAACATTTCCTTTCATCGATCGTCTTCGGCGTAAAGCGATGCCACTCGCGGTCGGCAGGTGGCGCCCCCACGCCTGGCTCGACCGCGGCAGGAGCCGGGCCCGCGGACGGGACGCCCGAGGCCCTGCCAGCGTCGTCGTCCTCGCCGCCCGTGCTGCCCAGAGCAGGCGGGGACAGCCCGCGCTTCTTGCCCCTGCGCAACGGCGGCTGCGGCTGCCCCGAAGCGCCGGGGTCCCCGTCGCCAGCGCCAGGATCCCCGCCACCCGCCCGACGCCGCTTGCCCGGTGGCTCGCCACCCGACGCCTGCTGCCCGGCGGGCGCACTCGGCGGCGCAGACGGCGCGGCAGACGTGCTGGAAGCAGCGCCGCCGCCGCCATCGCCGCTCCCCGCAGACCCCGCCGCGCGCCCGCCTGCATGCCCGAGAGGCGCAGTCGGCGGAGCCGGCGGCGCACCAGACGGTCCCGCACCAGCGCTGCCGCCGGCGCCCCCCGCAGACCCCGCCGCCGCGCGCCCGCCGCCTCCGCCCCGCGGACCCGCCCTGCGCACATACGCAAACACATACGCGCCCATGTGCACCTGGTGGTTTCTGGCGATCTGCGCCCAAGTCTGGAGGTGGACAGTACTGTCGTCGAATTTGGCGTATTCGTTCACGCCCACGGATGCATACGCATAGTAGTGTCCGCTCGTCGCGCTTTCGCCCTGGTGCACCACGACCCCCGAGAAATCGCACTCGCACTCGGAATCCACAGGCCGCAGAATCTGAGGAAAGCGCACAGGGCGTCTGTCGTACCACTCGCCTATCACCCGCTGCACGATCACGAAGAGCACGGGCGGCGACCGCTCCCAGCGATTGCCTGTATATACCCTGATGCCTTGACAGACCCCGGCCGCCGCCCTCTGAGCATCATCGAGGTGAGCGTGCGCCGGACATCCTTGCCCTGGCTCACCGACATGCCTTAATTCCAGCCGGATCAACTCCTCCAGATCGCACGGCCCCCGGTAGTCGGGGCCGAGCAATTCGGAAGGCACCACCTTGAGAAACGTCTTAATTTCCCCCTTGTCCGAACTTGCTGTGCACGCGGCGCATCGCCTCCGCTGCCGAAACGCAATGCCGCAGACGTGCTGCTGGAGCACACTGCGCTGCCCGTGAGCCCCCCCTGCGGTGCAAACGGGGTGTTCGGCCGCGGTAACGGCATGGAGGGCGGCCAGGAAGAACTCTGACGCGTCGCATTGCTTCGGTCTCCCTTGCTGATCGAATTCTGCAAATTCTCGCTCACCAAAGAGCCCCTTGCGCGCGGCTATAGCGAGTGGCGCGACGGCGTCGACCCCCTGGACAGAGAGAGCCGCGGCCTGAGCTCCGAGCGCGCACGCCGCGCAAGAGTCTGCACCCAGAGGGCACCGGCCGTGCTCGTGGAGAAGCCGACGGAAGGGAGCCAGGCGCAGCAGCACCTGCGCGACTGAGCTCACGAAGCAAGTATTGCCGAGGTTTGCGATGCCCACGCCAGAGCCGCGGCCGCAGTGCCACTGCAGCTCCCTGGTGACCTCCTCCTGGGACACGCCGTAAGCTGCCATGCACAGATCCCGGTCCAGCGGGCGCAGCTCTGGCGGCTCTGCACCATCGCCAACAGTCGCCGCCGCGCGAAACATTTCCCCCCAAAGATCCCTCGGCACGACGGTGCCCCTACCGGCGCCGCGGCCGGCACCCCCGCGCCCACGCCCCCGCGAAGCAGCGCTCCCAGTGGACGGTGCCGCCGCCGCATCTGCGGTCGCCGTCGCGTCGCCGCCGCGGCCGCGGCCCCTGCCCCGCCCCGCAGGCCCTGCGTCGGGCGCAATGTATGCCGGTGGCACCGTCAGAGCCTGGCCCGGGCGCAGCGCGTGCGAGGGCAGAGGCGTCTGCACAGACGCCGCAGGGGCCACCTCCCCGTCCGAAGGCGCTGATCCAGTGGCGTCGTCGTCGTCGTCGTCGTCGCCCACCTCGTCACCGACGCCCGCTGAGCTCCCCACGGCGCGAGGCGGGCCTGGCGGCGACGCCCGAGGCACCGTCGGCGGCGCGGGCGCCGAGCTCGACTCCGGGTTGCCCCGTCCCGCGGGCCCATCCCCCACGTCCCAGCCGTACTCCTGCGCCCTCTGCTTGGCGATTTCGTAACTCGCTTTGAAAATCCTGCTTTCGAAGCGTTGGACCCCCTCGCGGACGTACTGGGGCGGGCCCCGCTGCAGGATTTCCCAGGGCGGCAGGTTGTAGACGAGGACGCGATGGGCCACGCGAACGCGACTGAGCATGACGTACAGGTGCAGCCACCAGTCATCGGCGCCCATGTTCATGGGCTTCTGGAGCACCATGGTGGCCGCATCCATGCCCAAGCCCTGCGCCGTCTGCACGGTGCGAACTTTCTCTGGCAGCAACGGGATCTGGTACCTCGTAACCTTCACCTTCCGAAGCTTTCGCTCGCCATCGTCTTCGTAGTAGTGATGGTTCCACTCCCAGGACGCCCTGTGCGGCGCGATCTGCACGACCCCTGCTCCGAACCCTAGGTCCTCCGTGAAGTCATCAAACTTGACGAGGACACCGCGAGGCAAACGCTTGCATCGATAATAACCGAGCCTGTGGGCGTCGTGAGTCTTCTTTTCGCGCCAATCCGCGCCCGGCGTCTCGAACTCTCGCGGGTGGAACCGCACGTCCTTGACTACCCCCACGGCGTCCTGGACGATCTGGTGCTTCGCCGACAACTTCACGGTCAGCCGCACACGCATGCCGATGTACAGCGGGCACATGCCGATGAGGTGACCAGTGTTGTTCACGTTCGGCACCTGCAGCATGGCCTTGTAATGCTCCTCACCGAAGGCCGTGGGGGCTGGGGGCAAGTCCACGGCCTGTACGTACAGCAGCATCTGCCCCTTCTCCCTGGCCTCTCGCACGGCCCGATACTGCATCTGCCTGTGCACGGCCTCCCAGGCGATGCCCATCTCGAACCCGTCTTTGACAGCGGGGTCCTGCAGCCGCTTGTCGTTCTTACCGGGTCGGACCACCCACCCTTGCACCACCCTTTTCTGCTCGGCCGTGAACTTCTTGCCCTCCCTCATGGTCTTCAAGAACCCCGGCATGAAAGGGCAGGGCGCGTGCGGAGTAACGAGCCTGTCCTTGAAGCGGTGCGTCTCGTACAGAAACATCGCGTGGGTCACGCCGTCCAAGAATATCGACTGCCCATTGCGGACGTGAACCCACTGGTCGGGTGCCTCACGCTGCAGCAGGGAAGACCTCTTGCCTTTGCCGCTCACAGGGCCCAGCTGATAAAAGTCACCCAGGAACATGACAATCGGAGCCTTCCCGAACATGTGTCCCCGCTCCATGTACAGGTCCACGTCGCAATTGTGCGTCGCCTTCCGGGCTTTGCACATGCGAAACGATGCAGCGCCGAGAAGCGCAGGCGGCACCATGGACACCTCCTCCACGATGACGGCCTTGAGAGCGTTCATGCGGTCCACGAAATCATCCTCGACTTTCTGCCCGGAGAGCCTAGCGATGGTCAAGGCCTGCTGCCCGCTCAGCCCGAAGCCGCTGTGGATCGTCTCCCCCCCGATGACGCGCGCAGCGCTGTTCGACGAGGCCACGGCGATCTCCGATCCCTTGCCGAACACCTCGGCGAACAGACGCCGCAGCAGTTTCACCACCTCCGTCTTCCCCGTCCCGCCCTCCCCGTGCAACAGGAGAGCCATCTGCTCCACCGGCTTGGGGCTTTTTCCGCTGCGCAGATCTTCCTCGTATGCCACGATGGCCTCCACCTGGCCCACGACCAGGGCGACCACCGCCTTCTGCTCCTTATTGAACGTCACCGGGTTGTCCGCCCTGGTCGCCCACTCGTCCAACAGCCTCTGCGCGATGTCGCGCGCCCGCGGCGGCCGCTTCTCGTCGCCGGCAACCGCGGGCGCCGGCGGCCGACCAGGCACGAGCGCGGCAGGCGCCGAACCCGCGAGGCCGCCCCCCCCGTCGCCATCCCCAGGCAAGCCCTCAGCTCCCTTCTTCCTGTATCGGAACGCCTCCTTCTGCTGTGCTTTGCCTTCCTCGAACTGAGAGTCGCCCAAGTCGAGACCACCGAATCCGGTCTGCCTTCCAGTACTCGCGGCAGCAGGCTGCGGCTTATGGTCTCTCGCATAACCCTCAAGGAAGATGTTCTTATAGACCAGGCTTTGTGACGACCCACGAATTTGCTCCAACTGGGCCACCGCGGGCACCTCGCTATCCGGCACGGCGAACCTGGCCTTCTGTCGGTGCGCCGCCCACGCTTCGTCCGCCTCGCCCTCGTCCACCTCCTCAGCAAAACCGTCGAAGGCTCCGCCACCGGCGCCCGCCCCCTCCTCCTCGTCCGCCTCCCCGGCAGGCCGATTCTCCGCTGGCTGCAGCTCAGAGTACACAAAGTCCTTGGCCTCCGGACGAGTCTTGATTCGCGGCCGCCCGTTCGCCTCCGCCTCCACGTCGAGGTTCGTCGCGACCTGGACGGTCCAGCGCGCCATGAACTCGGCGGCGCTGGGGCGCTGTGCAAAATGGCCCGGGCCCTCCTCGGAGCCGCGATCCAGATCGATGTCCTCGATCGTGAACCACTTTCCAGCTCGCCGCTCGCAAAGCTCGTACTGCCTGGACAACGCCACCTGCTTCGCCCACCACTCCTCCCAGGCAGGCTTATGCTTCCCGGACGCGTCGACACCGGCCCTGTAGGGCGCCCAGGCTGCCGCCCCCTTCTCAGCCGGCTGCAACGGGCGAAAAATCACCGACTTGAACAGCGCGTTCACCTCTTCCTCTTTCTCCTTCGAAGGCATCGCGAAGCCGAAGAACTTGGGCACCCTGAACGGCGCGCCGACGCGGAGCTTCTGCACTCGGGAGGCGGCGGCCGGGTGCGAGTCTGCGAACGCGTACGTCTCGAAGTCCTGCGCGTCGAAGTGGAGCGGGTTGGCCTGAGCTGTGTACACGTACATGGCGTAATGGTACATGCCCATGGACTTCAGGGGCTCCCTGTCGCCGCGATGCAGCCAGTCCATCTTCATGTCGTGCTCCTGCCGTGCCCGGTATTCGACGGCCTGCTGCTGCTGCTCCTGCTCGGGCTGGCCCTCCCCAGCAGCACCGGCACCCGCGCCCTCCCCGACGACGCCGTTGACGACCTCGGCGCGAAGCGTTGCGCGCCCCTCGCCCAGCGCATCCATGATACCGCCCCCCCCCTCGCCGTCCTCTTCTCCCGCGGCCGGCTGGTCCACCTCGATGTCCTCTGCGCGGGGGTCGGTCCAGAAGTCGTCCCTTTTCTCGTGAACGGCGTGGCTTGCCTGGAACGCCAGCGCCACGATCCCCTTGCAATACAGAGTCCAGGTGTCATGGGAGCAGTAGCACTCGTGGCCATACTGCATCTGAAACATCATCTCGGGCAACTTCTTCAGGAGCGCCCGGTGCGAGCTGGTCGTGAGCTTGATGATTGTTCGCCTGGCAGAGTCGAGCACTCCGCCCCAGCCGCTGCGACGAGCGACAGCAGCGGCCCGGGCCCCGTCGACGTCCTCCTTGCCCTCCTCCTCCGCCGCCTCATCCGCCTCCCGCTCCGCCCTCTGCTGGAGTCGGAGCCACTCCAACCCGGTGCTCTGCGCGTGCAGCACTCCGAGGTCTCCCGCGATCGGCCCCGCCTTGGTCGTGTAGTCCGTCTGGTAGTGCGCCATATTGATGGCGTCCATGAACACGGCCTCCAGGGAGTGCAAAACGTGCTCCCGCAGGCTGCCCGGCGGACCGCTGCCGCTCGCGCCAGCAGCTGAGGCGGAGGCGGCGGGCGAGGCAGGCGCGCTCGATGCAGGGCCGCCAGAGGCCGCGCTCGATGCGGCGCGGCCCGGCGCCCGCGACCTCGGCTCTGTCTCGACGGCTGATTCTGCCAGCTCGCGCTCCGCGCGCAGGTCGCTGTAGTAGCCCAGGCCCTGCTCCCCCTTTTTGAACACGAACCCGGGCCGGCTGCCGTCGTAACAGGAAGCCGCGCAGAAGCTCGCGGTGTCCTCGCCCTGTGGATCTGCCGGCCCGACTGCCTGCTTTACGCCGCTTTGTTCCGGCGTCGGCGGAGGCGGCGGACCCAGGTCATACGCATCGACCAAATCGAACACATCTTCATCGCCCCCACCCATGTCCCAGATGTCCCCCGCGTCGGGATCGTCCATCGTGGTGGTCGGCGCCCCGCCGAGCAAGCCGCCTCCCCTGGGCAGGCCGAGGCGGCGGCCCACGGGCAGGCGCGCCCCCCCCGCCGCAGGCGCGCGCACCGACCCCTCGCCCGCTCCGCCCACGCCCTGAGTTGCGGCCGACACCCCTGAGTCCGTGGAACCTCCGCTCTGCCCGGCGCCCTCGTCGCAACCGGTGCCGCCAGTCTCGGCCCCAGCCAGCGCCTCCGACGCGTCGCCGACCGGCTCGGCGAACGCACCAGGCTCCGGAGGCGGCGGCACGGCCGGGTCGACGTCGGCCGCGGACGCGCCCCCGACGCTGTCGTCGCCGGGCAGGTCGAGCACCACGCGGTCCAGACACTGGACGTCCAGGTTGCTCCGCAGACACACCTGGCCCACAGGGTTCGTGCTCCCGTGGTACGGGTGGTACCGCACCACGTCGACGCGACCAGCTCTGCCGTACCGGTTGCAGCGGTGCGCCCACGGGCCGTAGCCTTCAGCCGGAACGTCGCCCAGATCCAGGCGCTCGCCAGGCGGGTTCCACTGCCCCTCCTCCAACGGGCCGCACGCGTACTGAACCTTCGCACCTTCCGGAAGCACCAAATCCTTCCCCTTGCGCAGGCGCCGCCAGACGAGAGAGGCGGCCGGGCGCTTCCTGGACGGGTGGCTGTACACCGCAGTCTCGTACTCGTGGTAGAAGCCAAGCCGGCACACCTTGCAGTGCTGAGGCACATCGTCGTTCGTCTTGTGCTTCCAGCACGTGGGACCGCACCTGTGCAGGTGGCCACGGATGATACACTTGCGCGCGTCCCGCGCGAAGCAGCCCGCCCAGGTGCGCGCCTCCTCGTCCGGGCGGTCCGCAAAGTGCATGGCCGCGGTGCCGCCCGCGCGCTCGCGGTACGCAGGCTTGCGGCGGTACTGCGGCTGCAGCGTCACGTGCGCACCCGTGAGAGGCTCGCCAAAGACCGCCGGGTACTGTGCCCGCTGCTCATGGGGATCGGGCTCTGGATCTGCACACGGCGCGAACGGGCGCTGCCGGCGCGGACCCTCAATTGCGGGCTGCTCCTGCAGCATCGCTCGCTCCTCTCCGAGATCGATCTTCATCATGGCCGCAACCTCGTTCCGCAGCTCTTCTGTGGACAATTTCTTGTCATCACGGACAGAGCGGCGCCCCGCGTCGTACTCCGGCTTGAGAAGCTTCCCGAGCTGACGGCGCGAAGCGCCAGCGATCGCATGGTACTGCAAGGAGAGGTCGTCCTCCTCCAGCTTCCCGTCCGCGAACGCGAGACGTCGATCCCGCGGGGCGAGCGGAAGCGGCGGCAGCCACTCCCGCCCGCCCCGCCCGTCCAAGCCCAGCTGCCGGCCCACCTCCTCCGCCGCGTCGAACTGCACGCTGCCGACCCGGGCGAGCACGGCCTCCCTCCACTTCCTCAGACGCCCCTCGAGGCCTTCGACGTCCCCCGAGCGCAGCTTCGCGAGGAACGCGCCAGTCATCGGGTGCAGGCGCCACAGGTGGATGTGCGGATGGATGCCGCCGCGCCCCTGCGACTCCACGGGGCCGAAGTACGCGCGGACGAGCCCGAACGCTCCACACGCCCCCGTGGCGGCCACGCCGTCGGAGACGCCCGTGGCCCCGCGCTGCGGCGTGACGCCGACGACATGCTCCAGGAACAGTTCCAGCATGAGGTTCGTGACCATGGCCTGCGACACCGGGTCTGCGGCCACCCGCCGCAGCATCTCCCGCGTCGAGGGCATCACGGGAGAGGTCTCCTCCAGCAGCCGCCATTGCTGCACGGAGGCGCCCTCGTACATCAGGGACACCATCAGATTCCGAGTGTCCGCGATGTTCGGCGTCGTGAACACCAGGGGCGGACCAAAGAGCCGGGTGTAGCTGGTACTGATGTGCCGCAGCGTGGTCCGGTGCGCGTCGGAGCCGACGACATCGCGGTTGCTGAGCAGCATGCTGCGCAGCGCGCTCTTGACGTTCCGGGGCACGCCCTCGTGGCCCAGGGCCTGCTTCAGGCCCGCCCCCCTGCCGAGCTCGGCCACGACCAGCGCCAGATCCTCCGGCGTCAAAGCGGCCAGGTCCGCGATGCTTTCCCCGAGGCGGTGCTTGCGCACGAATAACCTGGCCGACTGAATGATTGCCTTTCTGCGCCAGAGGCAATACTGGGCCGTGAGCAGGTCTGCGTGGCGACGCCAGCGCGGCACGGGCGACTCAGACGCGGCGGGCGCCTTCGCAGCGTCGGGCGCGGGCGCCCGCGCAGCGTCGGGCGCCGAGACGTCGTCGGGGACCACGTACTCGAGCTCCTCGCGAGCCATGAGGCACCGGCACCACTCGTCGTACGTCAACTTTGCGTCCCTCTCGAGTCCGAAGACGCCGTCCCCATACGGAAACGCGACAGGGTCGAAGGCGCTCCAGAAGCCGGGCGAGAACATGCTGACAGGCTCGGTTCCAGTGGGCACGACGACCCGCACCGCGCGCCTCGCACCCCCGGCCTCGGCGCCCCCGGCCGGCGCGCCGCCGCCGCCGCCGCCGCCGGCCGCGCGCTTCCCGGCAACTCCTGGAGGAGGCCGCGTGGCCTGAATCTTCTGCTCCGTCTGCTCCAACTTCTTTGTGAGCGCCTCCTTCTTGCAGTTGGTGAGCAACTTCGCAGCCTTGCGGGCCTCTTCCGCGGCCTCCGCCAAGCGCCGGTCGAGATCTCGGTCCTGGAAATTCTCCATGCCGTCGAACTGCCGCGTTTCTGCCTCCGCGCGCTGCTTCTCGCGCGCAATCTCCTCCGCCCTCTGGAGGCTGAGGTGCACATTCGCCCACTGCTTGTCCAGATCGGCCATAATGTCGGCGTCCGCGACGGCGGCGCAGTACTCGCCTTCTTCGACACCCTCGCCGCCCTCTCCCTCGCCAGCCTCGCCCTCGTCGCCCTCTGCATCCTCCCACCAGCGCCAGTAGCGTCCTCACCGCTGGCCCCTGCCTCGCCCTCTGCCTCGCCCCCGCCGTCTGCCGCCGCGTTCGCGTCGCCCTCCGCGCTCGCAGCGCCTGCACTCGTCCGCTTCGGCGGGGCCGAGCCCACGCCGGGCTGCACGGCATCGGCCGGGCCCTCCTGGCGAGCGTCGCCACCCTCACCCCCCACGGCCACGCACGCCGCGAGACAGCGAGGCAGGCCCAGGAGCGAGGAGCCGTCGCCATCGCCGTCGCCCTCGGGGTCCGCAAAGTTTCGCGCTGCCTCTTCGTCCCACCGCACTGCGGCGTACTGCTCGTTCGTGTCGCGGAGGTAATCGTAAGCGCGCTTGAAATCGTCGAGGGGCACGCCGAGCTCCTCCAACCGCGCCTTCTGCAGGGTGGCGGGATCGGAACCCGCGAAGACAATCTGCACAAACTCGACAAGATCGCTCTCCCGCGGCGGCAGCGACAGCACCTGCCGACCGCCGTCCGCCTGCGGGAACGCCACGAAGTTCCCCACGTACGCCTTGATCTGCTGGTCGATTGGAGCCCACTGGCCAGAATCGGCCTTGCAGTTGAACCGCCGCACGATGCCCCGCGCGATGGGCAGCAGAAGCTTCGCGCCCAGCGTGAGATTCCGCAGCGGCGGTGGCAGCCGACCGATCCAGAGATCGTTGGCCAGCGCGCAGGGCGGCATCGTGGGCAACCTCTTGGAGAGCGCGCCGTGACACCCTGCGCAGATGGGCACCTTCTGCTTCGCGTCGGCCACGAGCACCCCGTCTGACTCGCGCCTGTCAATCTTGAAGCACTTCTTGTGCAAGAGCCACAGCTTCCCGTCTGGGCCAGGGTCGCGCACTGCGGACGCCTCCAGCTCCTCGAGGGGGATGCCGCCCGGGCGCTCGACGCCGTTGGGGCCCTCGCGCACGAAGCGCCACCGGGCGTGGTACCGTGCCGGGTCCAGCAGCGCGTGGGCGCGCTGCCGCTGCGTCAGGCGCATGGCCTGCGCCTGCGCGCCCGCGGCCTCGGATGCCTCTCCCCTCGCCGCCTCGAGCTCGGCGCGCGCGGGCGGCTTCGGCACCTCGTCGCAGAGCAGCGAACGCTCCCCGGCGCCGGCCGGCTGCTGCCAGAAGTGCACGCGGTGCAGCTCGTCCGCCCAGTGGAGACGAGCGCAGACGCAGCAGGCGACCCTCGAGCGCACGGCGCGGCGACTCTGCCCGGGCTCGGGCCCCTCGGCGTCCGACGCCGCCGGAGCAGCGCCCAGCGCGTCCATGTCCACGGGCGGCATGTCCACGCCCGCGGGCGGCACGGCCCCGTCCGCGCCTGGCGGCTTCCACCAGGCGCGCGGCGCGTCCGGCGCGGCAGCGGCGGCGGCGGCCTCCCCCGAATCGGCGGGCGCTGCGCAGGCCGGCCAGTCGTGAGACCCCGTGACGAGGTGCTCCGAGAAAGCCTCCACGCACTGCCGCCACTCCTGGGGCCTCACGGGCCGCACGTCGTCGTCCTGCTGGGGCCACTGCTCGGCCAGGTAGAACAGGCGCTTCCTGTACTCCGGCCACCCGTGGTGCTTTTCGTCCACGTGCTTTCTGAAGCCGGCATGCGTGGCGAAGTTCTTGTCGCAAAGGCGGCACGGGAACGGCGGGAGAGCCTCCGGGGCCTCTTTAAACGCCCGCAGAGGGCCGCGCTCGTCACACGGGAGGGCCACATACTTGGGCTGGAGCCTGGGCACGCGCGCCTTGCGAGCGGCAGCGATGGCCGGGGTCGGCGCGGGCGGGGCGCCGCCGGCCTGCGTCTCGCGCTTCCGCGCCTCCTTCACGGCCATGTCGTACCGTTCCGGGCACTCGCGGGTCAGGGAGCTGTGGCCCTTGTCCGGGTCCCACAGCCCGAGAGTTCGCTGCTCGGGTCTGCTGTGGCTCCCACAGAACTGCCCTTCGCCTTTGCAAGGATTCCGGCACTGCGCGAGCAAGGACACGCAACGGTGCTGGCGCCAGACGCGCGCGCGGCACCTGCCAGCGACGCACGGCGCGGGGTCCAGGAGCCACGCCGGCAGGGTGCCCTCCTCGCTCACGTGGGGGTCATCCAGAGCCACGTTCACCTCCACGTCCCCTGCCTTCACTGTCTTCCCTCTGAGACGCTCCTCCTCTTCCTTCCGCAGCCGCTCCTGCTGCAACCGCTCCTGGTCCTTTCTCTCCGCCCCGCGAGTCCGCGGCCCTGGGCCCTCGGGAGCTGGCCTCTTGGGTCCGCCGCCGAGCAGCCGACCCGCGCCCCCGCCCGCGCCCCCGTCGCCGTCGCCGCCCGCGCCACCGTCGCCCGGCCCCCGCGCGCCAGAGCCCGACCCCGACGCTGGTCCACCGCCCGCACCGCTGCCCGAAGAAGGCCCGCCGCCGCCGCCGCCCCCCGAAGAGTCGTCGCCGCCGGCCCCTCCTCCCACCACCTCATCCCCGCACCCCGCCAGCCGCAGCCAGTCGCTGCATGTTCGGTCCAACCAGATGCGCACGAATTCCTGCGAATACTTCGTCGCCACCCTTGCAACGCCCCGCGCGAGCTTCGCTTCCTTGAAATCGGGCTCCCCGCGCCGATCGGCGAACGCGTCCGGCCAGACACCGCCGTGACGGGCACGGAAATCGTCGAGAGCAGTCAGAGCGCGCCTGTCCGTGTCTGTAAGCGCCGCGTCCTTCTCCACCCCGGCGAGCAACGCGGGATCCCTGTCGAGCGCGGCGAGCAGGCGCTGCTGGTCCAGGTCCCAGTGCCCCGCGGCGAGGTTCCACGTCAAGCCCACGCCCGCCCGCTCCCGGCGCACGAAAGCCGCCACCTGCCGCGCCGCCTGAGGCTTCAGCTTGAGGAGCTGCTGCCAGACGGGCCACTCGGGGATCGCCTGCGGCTTCAGGTCCGCCAAGTACACGGGCGGCTTCAGGTCGCCACTCCCCGGGGATCGCCGCGCGCCCTCCGCGGCCTCCACCCTGTACATGATGTCGCGGTCGCCCTCGAGCTGCTGCAAGCGCGCGGCCAGGGCGTCGCCCATGCGAGCGACGCCGCCGCGCGCGCGGCACCAGGCCCGCAACAGCCAGAGCTCCGCGGGCACGTCGCCCGGCTCGCCCGTGTAGTAGCCGCGCCGCCCCTGGGGGAACGTGTCGGCGGGGAAGCCCGACTCCACGGCCTCGGAGAAGAACGCACCACCATGGCCGGCCCACGATTTCGGAATACCGAAGACGCGCGGCCACGGCGCCAGCCTGCTCCCGTCGGGCCCCGCGCGCTGGTACCAGGGCTCCAGGGCGTGTCGCTGGTCGTGCTTCACGCTCGCTTCGCAGTTGTCCTGGTGAAAGCACTCGTTCTCCAGCAGCAGACCGCGGAACTCAGCGAATCCGTTCTCCCCCCTCGCCGCGCACCCGGCCGCCTGCTTTCGCCGCACGGCGCGGGCGCGCTCCGCTTCCACCGCCTCGCGCTTCGCCGCCAAACTGGGCAGCTTCTTCTTCGACGTGAAATGCAGCCTCTCACACCACGAAGTGACCTCCTCGTCGCTCATCACGTCCCCTCCGCCCCGCTCGCGCTCGAACTCCTGCTGGCACTTGTAGCAGAGGAAATCAGAGGCGAGGCGCAGGAGCACGCTGCCGTGCAACGGGGCGCCAGGTGCGCCGTCCAGCCGCGCCTGCTCTGCGTACCGCGCCTGGCGAGTCGCCTCGCGCACCTCCCCAGGCCTCCAGACCTCTCCCTCGGCGGCGTCCAGCGACGGCAGCGGCGGCGCGCGGACCGGCCCCAGTTTGCCGTCGTCGCGGAGCGGCGCGCGCCAGCGCAGCGGCTCGCGACGGCAGCAGACCCAGACCTCGCGCTCCACGCCCTCCTGCTCGAGCCGGTCGAGCAGGCGCTGCCACTGCTCCCAGGGCTCCCGCACGTCCGAATTGGGCACGGGCGTGCGGCGCAGCAGCTCGGGGTCGGCCTTGCGCAGGCGCCGGATCGCCTGCGACCGCGCCACGTTGTCCTGCGCCGTGGCGGCGTCGCGCCCCAGGGCGACGTCCCGCAGCCGCTCAAGTTCCGCCACCTGCCGCTGCAGCTCCGCCTCCGGCGCCTCCCCCGCGAAGAACCTCGGCAAGACAGGCACCCACGACAGCATGCAGGTCGCCAGCACGTACCGCACGAAATCCTCGTGCTCCTGGCCGACGCCCGCGGGCAGCTCCTCCTCGTCCGCCATGCCCCGCGGCTCCTCGTCCGCGTCCGCCATCTCTGCGTCTCCCTTCTCCTGCTCTCGTCGCTCGTCGTCGCCCTCCTCCTGCTCCTGCTTCTCTGCTCCTGCTCCTCCTCTTCCTCCAGCTCCTCTTCCTCCTGCTCCTCTCCTTCCTCCTCCTCATCCTCCTCTCCGAGCGCCTCGCGGCGCGGCTCTTCGGCCGCCGGGGCGGCCAAGGCTTCGCGGACCCGCCTGTCTTTGGCCAGGGCAGCGAAGACGTCGAGCCCGAGCGCGGCGCCCTGCAGCGCGTCCACGTACGACAGCAGGGCGCCCACGAGCGCGGTCTTCACCCGCCGAGCCAGCGCCCTGTCTGCCCTCTGGAACCCGGCGAACATCTCCGGCGTGACCTCCGCGCGCCGCTCCTCCGCGAGGCAGTCGGCCGGGTCCGGCTCTTCCTCCTGCTCCTCCTCCTCCTCCTCCTCCTCCCCGCAGGCCTCCTCCTCCTCGGCCGCGCGCTGCAGCAACTCCTGCCGGTGCGCCTCGAGCGCCCGCGCCTCCGCCTCCCTGCTCTCGGCGTCGCGGCGCGCGGCGGCCGCCTGCGCGCACTTCTGCCGCAGCGCGTCGAAGGTCGCGGGCGCGTTGAACGACGCCGCGCGGCCCTTCCGCTCGTGGTTCGCGATGAAGTTCGCCAGCCTGCGCTCCTCGTCATCCTCGGCCTTCTCCACCGGCATCCTCTGGTTCTTCTCGCACCACGCCTCCAGCGCCTGGACCTGGATGAGATCCGCGTCCAGCGCCGCCTCCAACTGCGCTCGCCAGTGCTCGTCCAGGCCCTGGCGGCCGTGCGCGCGCACGTTGCCGATCCACATCGCGAGCAGACGCTCCCGCGCATCGTCGTCATGACCGCCGCTCCTGGGCGCGCGCCCGTGTGTCTCCACGAAAAGCTTCACCTCGAGCACACGCTGCTGCGCCGTCCGCCGCTGCCACATGCCCCTGTTCACCAGCTCATCGAACCTCTCCTGATTGTCATCGTCCAGCTCGTTCTGTCCTTTGACGACATTGTGGATCCAGTCCGCGAGCTTCTTCTCCTCCTCGTCCTCTGCCCCCTGCTTCGGCAGCTCGTCGAGCACCTCCACGTGCTCCGCGATGCGGTCCAGCATCGCGCGGGCGCGCGCGCGCCTCTCCTCCCGCCGGTTCACGAGCCCGTCGAACCGCGCGCGCCGCTCGGGGGTCAGCACATGCTGTCCATCGCACACGTGATGGACCCACTGTCCAAGCGCGGACTCCTTCTGCGCTGGAACGCAGCCGTGCTCGTCCACGTGCCTCGCCAGCTCGCCCAGCATCTCCTCGGAATGGTCCCGCGATCGCGCCTCCGCGCCAGCATGCCGCACACCGCTCATGTCGATGCCCAGGTGCGCCGCGAGCGCGGCCCTGTACACCTCAATGTCCAATCGCTTGCGCTCCGAGCCAACCCAGCGCCGCGAGGACGGCACTCCAGCCTCGCGGTCGCCCCGCAATCGCGCAGCCAACTTTTCCAATTCAGCGAAACTCATCCGGGCCAACGCCGCCGCGTCCACTCCGTCGCGCGCGCTCCCGCGAGCGCCCTGCACCCCTGCGGCACCCTGCTCCACGCGGCGCTTCGGCGCCCCGCCCCGCAGCGCGCCGCGCCCCGCAGCCGCGCGCGGGGACCGCGAAACCGAGCTCGAACGCCCGTGAGCGACGACGCGACACCACGGCGCGCTCTCGGCTCCCCCCCACTCCACGTCACCAGAACCCACCGACTCCTCCACCGCGCACCACGTGGCCACCGTCGAGCCACAGCAGAGCACCGGCGCAGAAGCCCGCCGCGTGCCCCAGCGCCCACGCCACACGCCCTCCCTCCTGCGCTCCGAACGCTTCCACAGATTCCGCAGAGAACACGCGCACATGCAGGAAGCGGGAGCGCAAGTGCTGGACGACGACCTCAAGATTCCAGCGCTCCACCAGCGACCCACAGGCGCCCGAACCCTCGTGGTTCTGACACGCGCGACCGAAATGCCCCGCGGCGTCGCCCCCCACGAGCTCAGCCACTGCGCTCTGCAGGCACTTCCCACGCCACTCGACGGGAGAACCAGCGCGCGCGCGGCGGTTCCCCCGCCCGCGTCCGCCGCGCGGCCGTGGGCGCGGTGGGCGAGCGGCACCGAATGCACCAACAGACATGGGCACGGCGCCGTCCTGCGTCGCCCCGCTGAACCCCGCCGGACACGCTCCGAGAGCGATCATGGCGCAGGCAGCGCGCACGGCCAGGTCCCCAACGAAAACCTTGGACTCCCGCGCAGCCCGGCACTTCGCCCCGCCGATGCCGACGCCCGGCGAGAACCGGCGCGCACAGACGCGGCGGCCGCCGCACGTCCGTGCCGAGAGCCCGTAGAGCACGCAGCAGAACCACCTGGCGGTGACGACCGCGGCCTCACGATCGGCCTGCTCGGGCGCGTCTGGGAGCTCCCGCGCGAACACATCTCGCTGCCGCCACCAGCGCGCCGCCGCGACCTTCCTCGTCATCACTACTCTGCCGTCTTCCTGGGGCGGGCACACGCCGAGAGCGACGAGAACGCAGGCTGCGCGCAGGGCCGCGTCACCCACGGTCCACGACGACGCGTCGGGCGCAGGCGCGGCGGCGGCGCGGGGCGCGCGCGCCTTCGGCTGCTCCGTCGACGGCACGGGCCGCGCGCGCGATCAGAAACTGCTCCACGCGCCCGTTCTTGCAAGCCGCCCCCCGCGCGGTGCGCCCAGACGAGACCCGCTCTGGCGACGCGTCGCGCTGCAGTAAGCGGGGCACGACGGGGAGCAGCACGCGGCATGCAATCTGCTCGTTCCGCTCGGCCGCCGCCTCCGTCCGCCGCGCCCACTCCGCCTCCCGCCGCGCGCACCGACCCGCCGGCACGACGCGCGGCGCGCTTTCCGGAGCGATTTCTGCTCGCGCTCCGCCGCCTCCAGCGCAGAATCATCGACGACCTCCTCATGAATCACGGCGTGCTCTGCGAGCAAACAATCCCGCACCCGGTCGTCCCATGCTCGCGACTTCCGGGCCGGCGCCGAGCGCTCCGCGCACCGCCCCTGCGAACCGCGGCCGCCCCCCGCCCGGGCCCGGAGCGGGTCCCGGCCCCGGTCCCGGTCGTAGCAGTCGTCGTCGTCGTCGTCGTCGTCGTCGTCGTCGGCGGCGCGCCCTTCCTCCTCCCCCTCCTCCTCCCTCCTCCTCCTGCCTCCTCCTCCTCCTCCTCCTCCTCCTCCTCCTGCTCCTCTCCTCCTCTCTCCTCCCTCCCTCCTCTTCCTGCTCCTCCTCCTCCTCCTCCTCCTCCTCCTCCTCCTCTCCTCCTCTTCCTCCTCCCTCCCCCTCCTCCTCCTCCTCCTCCTCCTCCTCCTCCTCCTCCTGCTCCCTCCTCCTCCTCCTCCTCCTCCTCCTCCTCCTTCCTCGGGGCGTGCCATCACCTGTCGGGTTGATGGCACGGAGGGCGCCGCTCGAGAGAAATGCGCGAGACAAAGGCCCTCACGAGCCAAAACAGCTGCCGAGGAAGAGAGGGAAGGGGGAGAGGCTGCACACCGAACCAAACTGGGGCGGCCGACTGCCAAGGCGGGACAAAGGTAAAACATGAAGACTAAAAGCTGAAACCAACGGCTCCAGGCGCGCGGGAACCGATCCTTGCGCAAGCGGAAAACGGCCCGACCCCCGCTCGGGACCCTGGACGGGCAGGAGAGGGGAAAGGGGGGCGAGGAAACCACGTCGCGGGCGGGCGACAAAGCGGACGGCGGGCCGCCGACGGCCCCAGGACCCGCGGCCCCGATCTTTAACGCCTCCTGACGCCTCTTTAGCCAGCGGCCTCGGACAGGTGCAATTAGCGGCATGAAGGCTCAGCACGAGTGGGTCGACGGAGCAGCCCAAGACAGAAATTAAGAGCATCACAAGTATGGCATGGCGGGAGCACAACGTGCACAAGGCAGGGTGGCTGCACAACGCGGCGCGCAGAACAGACATGACAAAGCAAGAGCGCATCATGCACACGACAAGGGAACTGAACAGCACCGCGCACACTGCAGATGTGACTAATTGTTTACGACTGATCAGGGCAGCAGGAAGGCGAGTGGGGAGGGGAGGGTCAGGGAGCGCACGCAAATGGGATGGAGCCACAGGGGGCAACAGCTGGTCAAGACCGAACGCTCCGGGCGGCCCCTGCATCCAGTCCCACTGCGTCCTCCGTCGCCAGGGCGACCTGCTCAGCGATTTGGCCCTGCAGGGCGTTGGCCACTGCCGAGCGCAGGGATGAGCGTGCCGCGGGCCGTTCGGCCTCAGGCAATTGCCCCACGGCACGGCGCAGCCACGTCTCAGCCTCTGCGCCCCAGCGGCCGTTGACATCGAGAACAAAGGGCACCAGGCCAGAAAATGGGTACCTACGGTGCTTCACTTTCTCTCTGCGCTGCAGGGCTGCCTGATGCGACGACTACTACTACTACTACTACTACTACTACTACTACTACTACTACTACTACTACTACTACTACTACTACTACTACTACGAGTACTACTACTACTACTACTACTACTACTACTACTACTACTACTACTACTACTACTACTACTACTACTGACTACTACTACTACTGACTACTACTACTACTACTACTACTACTACTACTACTACTACTACTACTACTACTACTACTACTACTACTACCGAACACGACGACGACGACGACGACGACGACGACGACAGGAACGACTACAACGACGACGACGACGACGAACGACGACGACGACGACGACGACGACGACGACGTTACGACGACGACTACTACTACTACTACTATACTACGACTACTACTAACTACTACTACTACTATACTTACTCCTGACTACCACTACTGACTAATCTGTAGCCACTACTACTACTACTACTACTGCTACTACTACTACTACTACTACTACTACTACTGCTGCTGCGACTACTACTACTACTACTACTACTACTACTACTAACGACTACGACTACGACTACGACTACGACTACGACTACGACTACGACTACTACTACTACTACTACTACTACTACTACTACTACTACTACGACTACTACGACTACGAGTACTACTACGACTACGACTACGACTACGACTACGACTACGACTACTACTACTACTACTACTACTACTACTACTACTACTACTACTACTACTACTACTACTACTACGACTACTATTACTACTACTACTACTACTACTACTACTACTACTACTACTACTACTACTACTACTACTACTACTATTACTACTACCGAGTACCCACTCTCCCCATAAGCCCCCTTTGGGGTCGGCGGCAGAGGCGGCAGCCTTAAGATGCTCCTCACCTCGCCCACCAATTGGAAACAGACGTGCACGAGAGGGCCAACGACATCGTACGGTATTAAGCGAGCCTCACACTCACCCTCGTGCCTGCAACGAAGCGTGACCAGGAGCCCCTCCGACGGGTCGGCAGCAGATTGTTTCAGCCATTCACGGACGTAGGCACAATCCCTGTCGCTAATCACGGCGTGCAATGGTGATCCAGCCAAATTCTCCCCCAGGAGGTCCGACGCTTCTCGGTCCGAGCCGGCGATGACGCCAGTGGTCGCGTTCATCGTGAGGACCCCGTCTGCGCAAACATTCACGAGCTTCTTCACACGGTGGTACTGGTACACAATCTGCAGATCCATCATAGAAGTGAACACCAAATTCACAAGCGCCAAAACCACCGAGATGGTTGCTGTACTCATGTTGTTGCCGTAGGGGTCAGGTACAGCACAGTAAATACAGATGCAGCCACATATCCGCCGGCCCCCTTGTGGGGCCACCAGGCTGTAGGACCCTGATTCGCAGTTTCCTGTACCAGTTGTAGCTTGTAGTTTCCAGTGTTACAGTTCTGCTTCTTGCTGGTTACTGTA
>CAUYUJ010015172.1:1050737-1080934 GCA_963575745.1 Prorocentrum cordatum
TCAGTGACTCCTCCTCCGCGCGCCGTCGATGTACACAAGCACGCCGTTACGCTGTGCGCCCCTCAACCCCTACCACTCGCGCGGGGCCAGCGGACGTGAAGCCGAATGCTGGAGAGCTATACTACTTGCGCCTTCTCCTCCTGCTCGTGACTGGAAAGGGCGTCACGTCATGGATGGCCCTGAAGCGCCACCCTCATCATGTTCCCGGACCGCCTTCCGGGAACATGATGGGGACGACTTCTGAGGGCCTCCAGTGGGCCTCTTGGGGGCCTCTCGGAGGCCTGTTGGGCTCTCCTGGAGGCGTCTCGGGGCGCGCTCAGGGCCATTGTTGGGCATCTTGGGGGCCTCTATATATGGGGAAGAAATTGAAATACGTGGAAGAAGTGGCACAACTCGGGAGGGCTTGGGGGAGGGGTGTGTATATATATATATATATATATATGTGTGTATGTGTGTGTGTGCGTATATATATATATATATATATATATATATATATACGCACCTCTCCGAGGGAGTAGAGCTCAGAGGCGATTAATGCGCACGCGTCCGCGATTTTTCTGGGCGTTTCGCTCGGGACATCCTCGAAATTCTGAAAATCGGTGGCACCCCTCACGCAGATCGTGACGTCAGGGTCCAAAAACACATGGGAATTTCAACATGTTAACATAAAACCTTCAAAAACACATGGTAATTTCAATAATTGTGACCCCGATTCTCAGGGAATGGCGGTTTCGCTTGAAAAATCCTTCCAAAATCGAGCCCCAGACCCCGCCTCGGAGCCTCCTGGGGGCCTCCTGGAACCTCCTGGGGCCTCCTGGGGCTTTCTGAACCTTCTGGCACCCCAGACCCCGCCTCGGAGCCTCCTGGGGGTCTCCTGAAACCTCCTGGGGCCTCCTGGGGCCTCCTGCGGCCTCCTGGAGCCTCTTGGGGCCTCCTGAAGCCTCCTGGGGTCTCCTGGGGCCTCCTGAGGCCGCCTGGGGCCTCCTGGGGCCTCCTGGGGCTTCAGAACTACATGCACACAGAGACACAAATCACGCCCAACACATCACACGCTAGACAAACATAACACACACACACACACACACACACACAACACCTACAACACACAAAAAGCACGCACCACACAAAGCATACATCACACACACACACACACACACACACGCACAACACTCACAATCCTGGGGCCTCCTGGAGCCTCTTCTGGTATCCAAGTCGGGCCTCCTGAGGCTTCCTGGGGGCCCTGGTACACACATCGCAAGGTGTGGCAACCCCACTTGCGCTCGAGTGCGACTTCGATGTTGCATTTCACTCCTGCTTCAAACGCCCCTTCAGTTTTTTGTATGAGCCTGGGCACACACGTGCCACTTGTATATAGACCCATACGTAAGACATGTAGGATTGTGTACACAGGAGAAGGACAATCTATAGAAACGTAGTGCGTCGTCCAAGGCGCCTCGGAAGGCGCCTCGGAAAGCGCAGAATACTCCTCCGAGGCGCGGAATCATGTTCCCGGACCGCCTTCTGGGAACATGACGGGGACGACCTTCTGAGGGCCTCCAGTGGGCCTCTTGGGGGCCTCTCGGAGGCCTGTATATATGTATACATATATATATATATATATACATACATACATACATACATACATGTATATGTGTATATATATATATATACATTATATACATTATATATAGACCCATACGTAAGACATGTAGGACTGTGTACACAGGAGAAGGACAATATATATATATATATAAACATAGGTACGTCGTCCAAGGCGCCTCGGAAGGCGCCTCGGAAAGCGCAGAATACTCCTCCAAGGCGCGGAATCATGTTCCCGGACCGCCTTCCGGGAACATGATGGGGACGACCTTCTGAGGGCCTCCAGTGGGCCTCTTTGGGGCCTCTCGGAGGCCTGTTGGGCTCTCGTGGAGGCGTCCTGGGGCGCGCTCAGGGCCATTGTTGGGCATCTTGGGGGCCTCTATATATGGGAAAAAAATTGAAGTACGTGAAAGGAAGTGGCACGAATCGGGAGGGCTTGAGGGAAGGGGTATATATATATATATACATATACATATACATATACATATACATATACATATATATATGTATATACACACCTACATACATACATACATACATACATACATACATGCATGCATACATACATACATACATACATACATACATACATACATATGTATATATATATATATATATATATATATATGTGTGTGCGTATGTATGTGTATATACATATATATATATATGTGTATATATATACACACCCACACGTCAGACATGTAGGATTGTGTCCACAGGAGAAGGACAATCTATAGAAACGTAGTACTTCGTCCAAGGCGCTTCGGAAGGCGCCTCGGAAAGCGCAGAATACTCCTCCAAGGCGCGGAATCATGTTCCCGGACCGCCTTCCGTCAACATGACGGGGACGACCTTCTGAGGGCCTCCAGTGGGCCTCTTGGGGGCCTCTCGGAGGCCTGTCGGGCTCTCCTGGAGGCGTCTTGGGGCGCGCTCAGGGCCATTTTTGGGCCTCTTGGGGGCTTCTGGGGGCCTTCGGGGAAGCTTTTGGGGCCTCTTTGGGGCCTTGCGGGGCCTCGCGGGGCCCTCTTGGGGACCGCTGGGCTCGCTTAGGCAGTCTTGAAGCCCTGTCGGGGCACTCCTGGAACCGTCTTGGGCGGCTCCTGGGCCATGTTGGGGCTTTCCTGGGCCGTCTTGGGACGATTTTGGGGGTCTCTTGGGCCGTTTGAGGGTGGTTTTGGGAGGAGCCCCTGCAGCCTGCAAAATACTCTCAGCGCCGTCCCGGAGGGGTTCAACTGTTTTTGTCAAAGCTTCAATTGATGAATAGCGCTGTCACAAATAACCACTGCATTTTGAATATCCCACCTTGTTGCACCCCGAAGCCCTGGAGACTCGGGAGCGCCAGACACGCAATCCCAGGATCCCGCGTTCGCGGCGGGACTGGGGCGCGCGCTGAACGCCCGCTCTTCGAACCCCGGAACCCGCGGCGCCAAGGAGACTCTTTGGCTGGTCCCCGGCGCCGAGGGGGTCTTGCGCCACGGCGCCTCGCGCAACTTGTAAGCGTCCAAAACCCGGATAGCGAAGCCGAGCGCGGAACGCCGCACGGGGACCTCTGCCAGGCCGCCTGAAACTGGCGCCGGCGGTGAACCGTCAACCTGGTCACTGCCAGGAACCTCGTAGAGCTCCTTGCATCCGTGAGAAAGCTCAGCATCAAAGCGGGAGCTTCTGGGAGCTTTTCTACAAAAACTTCAAGTTGAGATTTTTCGGAGTCAACACGAAGTCGGTTGCTCCAAGTGAACTGGTACTGAAAATCACTCTAGAGAGCTGAGCTGCTCAGGGAACGAAGTTTATATCTCAATGCTCGGAGTAAAAATCTGCTTTCTCAAAATGAATTGTCAAATATCTTTCAAAACTGGCGCCGGCGGTGAACCGTCAACCTGGTCACCGCCGGGAACCTCGTAGAGCTCATTTCACGCGTAAGAGTGCTCGGAGTTGAAAGAGAGAGCTTCTGGACGCATTTCTCGAAAAAGACAAAAATTGATTTTTTTCGTGTCGACATGAAGATGGTTCCTCCAAGTGTTCTGATAGTAAACGTGCGCCTACAGAGCTCATACTTTGACAGAGGGGCCCTCATAGTCGTTTACAGGTGCGAAAAATCTGCTTTCTCAAAATGAATTGTCAAATATCTTTCAAAAAATTGCAAAACCACCCAAAAGTTACCACTTTGTCCTTTCTGGCCGGGTCGACCAACTAGCTCCACCCTGCGCTAATTCGAGCGCGAGACCATTCTGCGTCGACAAAAATGCACCAGAACTCTCTAGGTCACCCATAGATCGATATAAATTAGAAAAAAATCATCCGACACAAAAAATATAAAATTGTACAAATCGATATTTTTCATTAATTTTGGAAATTCTAATCAATTTGGGCACTCTCGAGGCTCATTCGATGTCTCGTATGTCGCTGCTTCGATTGGAATGCACCTGGCATGCATAGCATGCACTCAGCTCGAATTATCATCGAAACACCGTTCGCAACACGCATACATAGAGACAGTATTTCGAGCATAACTCCTGACTCAGCCATTTCTAGGAACTCTCGAGCTTCCAGTGTGACGCGCCAGATCATTCTGCATCGACTGGTGTGCGTGAGAGGTCTGTAGCTTGCTGACAGCTCGAGTTAAGTAAAGCCAACCACCGTCATCTGCCAAACTGCACTGCAGGCAAAGTCGGTTCCTGCAAGTCTTTTGACAGTAATATTGCCCCTAGAGCCCTGAAAATTTTACCAGCAGGTGCGCCATAGCTTACTGTATGTGAGAAAAATCCGTTTTCTAAAAACGAATTGTCAAATCTTGCACAAATTTTCAAAAACCGACCCCAGGTTAACACATTGTCTCTTTTGGTCGGGTCGGCCAACTGGGCGCCGGCGGTAAACCGTCAACCTTTCTTACCGCCGGGGGACTCGTAGAGCTTCCTGAAAATATAAAGTGTGGGAAAAAACTCCAAAGAACGACTAGTTTTTCAGCCCAAGCGATTCCAGACCTATCAAGATAACGTTAACAAAAAACAAACAGTTTCGCAACCGAGTTCGGGTATCAAACCGAGTTCAGACCTCTGAATGCGACAGGCGGCCGCGTCTGATGTCTGCCAATCCACTCATGTGATTCCCAGCCGTGCAGCCCCCCTACAGCCCGAGTTAAGTGCAGAAAACCGACAGTATCGACTCGAATAATAGAATAGTTTTCCCGATCTAGTTCGAGCAGCAGACCGAGTTCCGAGCTCTGGAATCGATCGACAAACACGCCTGATGTGTGCAAATCGATATATGTGACCCGCAGCACTGTAGCCGGCCCAAACACGAGTTAAGTGCAGAAGACAGAGAGCACTTCTCAAGATCATTCAACAATACGAATAGTTTCGCAAATCTAGCTCGGGCAGCAGGCCGAGTTCAGAGCTCTCGGTTCAGTAGACGAACGCGACTGATGATTCCCCATCGATGTCTGTGACAATGAGCCCTCTAGCTGCCCTACAGCTCGAGTTAAGTACAGAAAACCGAGAGCGTCTGTCAAGATGACTCGAATAATACGAATAGGTTTGCGGACCTAGCTCGGATAGCAGACCGAGTTCAGACCTCTGGATTGAACAGGCGAACGCGCCTGATGATTCTGAGTGCGATAGCTGTGCTTACCAGCACTGTAGCTGCCCTAGACCTCGAGTTAAGCAGAAAATACCGACAACACGTATCAAGTTGACTCGAATAATACGAATAGGTTTGCGGACCTAGCTCGGCTAGCAGACCGAGTTCAGACCTCTGGATTCGACAGGCGAACGCGCCTGATGATTCTGGGTGCGATAGGCGTGCTTACCAGCACTGTAGCTGCCCTACACCTCGAGTTAAGTAGGAAATACCGACAACGCGTATCAAGTTGACTCGAATAATACGAATAGGTTTGCGGACCCAGCTCGAGTAGCAGACCGAGTTCAGACCTCTGGATTGAACAGGCGAACGCGCCTGATGATTCTGAGTGCGATAGCTGTGCTTACTAGCACTGTAGCTGCCCTAGACCTCGAGTTAGCAGAAAATACCGACAACGCTATCAAGTTGACTGGAATAACACGAATAGGTTTGCGACCCTAGCTCGGGTAGCAGACCGAGTTCGGACCTCTGGATTGAATAGGCGGACGCGCCTGATGATTCTGAGTGCGATAGGTGTGCTTACAGACACTGTGGCTGCCCTACAGCTCGGGTTAAGTACAAAATACCGACAGCGCATATCAAGTTGACTCGAATAATACGAATAGGTTTGCGGACCTAGCTCGGGTAGCAGACCGAGTTCAGACCTCTGGATTGAACAGGCGAACGCGCCTAATGATTCTGAGTGCGATAGCTGTGCTTACCAGCACTGTAGCTGCCCTACAGCTCGACTTAAGTACAAAATACCGACAGCACGTATCAAGATGACTCGAAATGGCGTTCCCGCCTGCCTGCTTTTTGGCCTTCAAAGTTACCCGATCGAGCTGAGATCAAGATGGCGAGCGGGAATAAGATCGAATATCATGGAAAAAATACTAGAGCTCTAACGAATGGTCAAATTTCGAGAACAAAATTTTCAACCGACCAAAAGTCAACAAAAGGTCCGTCGAGATTTTTCTTGCCAACTAGCTCTCCAGCTCCCCGGAATTACTCTTAAGCTTCCAGCTATAACTGGCGCCGGCGGTGAACCGTCAACCTGGTCACCGCCGGGAACCTCGCAGAGCTCCTCTCACTAAAAGAGATTGCAGAGAATCGACACAGAATCAAAAAAAATGAAGATTTTTCGAAAATCTTGAAATTCGATTTTTTCGATGTTCATGTTCGCTCAGTTCCTGGAAGTCAGCTCATGCAAAAATGCATCGAGAGAGCTGAGCTGCTGTCAGAGTGAAGTTTATATGCCAATGCTCGGCGTAAAAATCTGCGTTTTCAAAATAAATGGTCAAATATCTTTCAAATTTTTGCAAAACCACCCAAAACTTGGTAGCGTCCAAAACCCGGATAGCAAAGAGGCACTCACACAAACGAGCACACGCACATAAGCACGCACACACGAACACACACACACATACAAACACATATACATACACAAGAACGCACACATACGCCAGCATGTTCCACACACACACACGCACACACACACACACGCACACACTCACACACACACGGACACGCAACACATCCACGCGCAAAGGGCGACACACACGCGCAAACGCGCACACACGAACACACAGCACATCTCACATACACACAGGGACGCGCACACGCACACGGATCACACAAGCACATAGACACACGGGGGCACACACAAACACCCACACGCACACACGCACACACACACACACACACACTCGCGCACGCACAACCCACGCACACAGACGCACACGCAAGCATCCATGGAAACCTACGCACTGACGACCACACGATGACGCACGCACCGCAGCCAACTCGGCCCCCCCCCCCCGCGCTCCCCTGCCGCTCCCACGCACCCCCGCCCTCCCCGCCGGCGCTCCGGAGGGGGGAGGCACCGCCCCATTTTGGGGCCGGCCCTCCCTCCGCTCCAACCACTCCGCCCTCGCGGAGCGCCAGAGGGAGGGGAGGGGGGAGGGGTAGGGGGCGCGCGGACGGCGGCAGCACCGCGCGCACGCACGCGCACACGCACATGCGCAGACGAACAACGAACAGGATGGCAAAGAGGATATCACACAAGCAAGCACACGCACACACACACAGACTAGCACACAAGAGCACACACGTACGCCAGCATGCTCCACACACATGCGCACATACACACATGCACACACACGCACACACACACACACAGCAAAGGTCCACACACACACGCGCAAACGCGCACACGCAAACACACATATATACACAAGAACCCACACAGACACACAGACACATGCAGCCACACATGCAGCCTGACAGACACACAGACACATGCAGCCACAAATCTGACACACAGCTTGAGGAGCTTGAGGACATGCAGCCACACAGACACACAGACATAAACACACGCAAACGTTTACACACACACGCACACACACGCGCGAGCACCCAGACACGCACGCGCACACGCACACACGGTCGCGCACACACACACACACACACATACGAGACACGCGCGAGCCCCCCCCCACCACCACCACCACAAACACACACACACACAGCGCACACACAGACGCAATCGCGAACACCCGCGGCTAACCACGCACAGACGACAACGCGGTGACAGACCCATTCCCCGACTAAGCAGCGCACTCTACCCCCGCGCCCCCCAGCCGCCCCCAAGCGCCACCGCCCACCCCGCCGGCGCTCCGGAGGGGGGAGGCACCGCCCCATGTTGGGGCCGGCCCTCCCTCCACTCCAGCCACTCCGCCCTCGCGGAGCGCCGAAGAGATGGGGGGGGAGAAGGGGGAAGGGGGCGGCGGGGGTGCCAGCGCCGTGCTCGCACACAGACACACACACACACGCACACACAAGGATGCACGTTTCCTCAGGAAGCGCGCCGCGTCGCAGGCGCGAGCGCGGGTCTCAAGTGCACACGCGGACATACACGCGCACACTAAGACACACAGACACACATACACACACACACGAATACACAAACGCACGCCCGCACACTCAATGAGGGACGCCCTGGCAAGCGGCCATGGAGGGGCGATCTCATCCCAACCTGTGTGGATCAGAGCGGGGTAGGTCTACGCCTGTCCTGTCTGTCACGCGGCCCCGTTCGCCCTCTTCGCGTCGCCTGCGCGCGGTCTCCGCCTCCCTCGCCTGCTGCGCCTTCTCGTGAGCCTCCACGTCCGGAATCCCGATTGTGGCGATGCGCGGGCGCGCTTGAGGGCGCGGCGGTTCGGTGGGCGCCGTGCCAGCGCCGGCGCCCACACGAACGACAACGCCAGCCACAATCCTCGTCGTCGCCCCGCCTCCACCGCCCACTGACGGGGCCGAAGCCCCACAGTGCGCGCCAGCATCCCCAGCACCCTCGGACGCGGCGGCCTCTCGCGCACCCTCGAAGCCGCCCTGGGCGAACACCTCTGGAGGCGCAGCCGCGGGCGAAGCCTCGGGCAGGGTCCCCGCCGCTGGAACCACCGGCGCAGAAACAGCGCCCGACGCACTGCGCGCCGCTCGCTCCTGGAACTCCTTCAACTTTGCCTCCGGGATTGCCCCGTCCACGCGCCCATGCCACCCCTTTGCCCCTTGCTGGCCGAAGTGCCTCTTGCAGAACACGCCGCATCCCTCCGCGGGGAAACTGCGGCACTGCGCACCCACTCCATCCCCCCAAGTACGAGCCAAACATTTCCTTTCATCGATCGTCTTCGGCGTAAAGCGATGCCACTCGCGGTCGGCAGGTGGCGCCCCCACGCCTGGCTCGACCGCGGCAGGAGCCGGGCCCGCGGACGGGACGCCCGAGGCCCTGCCAGCGTCGTCGTCCTCGCCGCCCGTGCTGCCCAGAGCAGGCGGGGACAGCCCGCGCTTCTTGCCCCTGCGCAACGGCGGCTGCGGCTGCCCCGAAGCGCCGGGGTCCCCGTCGCCAGCGCCAGGATCCCCGCCACCCGCCCGACGCCGCTTGCCCAGTGGCTCGCCACCCGACGCCTGCTGCCCGGCGGGCGCACTCGGCGGCGCAGACGGCGCGGCAGACGTGCTGGAAGCAGCGCCGCCGCCGCCATCGCCGCTCCCCGCAGACCCCGCCGCGCGCCCGCCTGCATGCCCGAGAGGCGCAGTCGGCGGAGCCGGCGGCGCACCAGACGGTCCCGCACCAGCGCTGCCGCCGGCGCCCCCCGCAGACCCCGCCGCCGCGCGCCCGCCGCCTCCGCCCCGCGGACCCGCCCTGCGCACATACGCAAACACATACGCGCCCATGTGCACCTGGTGGTTTCTGGCGATCTGCGCCCAAGTCTGGAGGTGGACAGTACTGTCGTCGAATTTGGCGTATTCGTTCACGCCCACGGATGCATACGCATAGTAGTGTCCGCTCGTCGCGCTTTCGCCCTGGTGCACCACGACCCCCGAGAAATCGTACTCGCACTCGGAATCCACAGGCCGCAGAATCTGAGGAAAGCGCACAGGGCGTCTGTCGTACCACTCGCCTATCACCCGCTGCACGATCACGAAGAGCACGGGCGGCGACCGCTCCCAGCGATTGCCTGTATATACCCTGATGCCTTGACAGACCCCGGCCGCCGCCCTCTGAGCATCATCGAGGTGAGCGTGCGCCGGACATCCTTGCCCTGGCTCACCGACATGCCTTAATTCCAGCCGGATCAACTCCTCCAGATCGCACGGCCCCCGGTAGTCGGGGCCGAGCAATTCGGAAGGCACCACCTTGAGAAACGTCTTAATTTCCCCCTTGTCCGAACTTGCTGTGCACGCGGCGCATCGCCTCCGCTGCCGAAACGCAATGCCGCAGACGTGCTGCTGGAGCACACTGCGCTGCCCGTGAGCCCCCCCTGCGGTGCAAACGGGGTGTTCGGCCGCGGTAACGGCATGGAGGGCGGCCAGGAAGAACTCTGACGCGTCGCATTGCTTCGGTCTCCCTTGCTGATCGAATTCTGCAAATTCTCGCTCACCAAAGAGCCCCTTGCGCGCGGCTATAGCGAGTGGCGCGACGGCGTCGACCCCCTGGACAGAGAGAGCCGCGGCCTGAGCTCCGAGCGCGCACGCCGCGCAAGAGTCTGCACCCAGAGGGCACCGGCCGTGCTCGTGGAGAAGCCGACGGAAGGGAGCCAGGCGCAGCAGCACCTGCGCGACTGAGCTCACGAAGCAAGTATTGCCGAGGTTTGCGATGCCCACGCCAGAGCCGCGGCCGCAGTGCCACTGCAGCTCCCTGGTGACCTCCTCCTGGGACACGCCGTAAGCTGCCATGCACAGATCCCGGTCCAGCGGGCGCAGCTCTGGCGGCTCTGCACCATCGCCAACAGTCGCCGCCGCGCGAAACATTTCCCCCCAAAGATCCCTCGGCACGACGGTGCCCCTACCGGCGCCGCGGCCGGCACCCCCGCGCCCACGCCCCCGCGAAGCAGCGCTCCCAGTGGACGGTGCCGCCGCCGCATCTGCGGTCGCCGTCGCGTCGCCGCCGCGGCCGCGGCCCCTGCCCCGCCCCGCAGGCCCTGCGTCGGGCGCAATGTATGCCGGTGGCACCGTCAGAGCCTGGCCCGGGCGCAGCGCGTGCGAGGGCAGAGGCGTCTGCACAGACGCCGCAGGGGCCACCTCCCCGTCCGAAGGCGCTGATCCAGTGGCGTCGTCGTCGTCGTCGTCGTCGCCCACCTCGTCACCGACGCCCGCTGAGCTCCCCACGGCGCGAGGCGGGCCTGGCGGCGACGCCCGAGGCACCGTCGGCGGCGCGGGCGCCGAGCTCGACTCCGGGTTGCCCCGTCCCGCGGGCCCATCCCCCACGTCCCAGCCGTACTCCTGCGCCCTCTGCTTGGCGATTTCGTAACTCGCTTTGAAAATCCTGCTTTCGAAGCGTTGGACCCCCTCGCGGACGTACTGGGGCGGGCCCCGCTGCAGGATTTCCCAGGGCGGCAGGTTGTAGACGAGGACGCGATGGGCCACGCGAACGCGACTGAGCATGACGTACAGGTGCAGCCACCAGTCATCGGCGCCCATGTTCATGGGCTTCTGGAGCACCATGGTGGCCGCATCCATGCCCAAGCCCTGCGCCGTCTGCACGGTGCGAACTTTCTCTGGCAGCAACGGGATCTGGTACCTCGTAACCTTCACCTTCCGAAGCTTTCGCTCGCCATCGTCTTCGTAGTAGTGATGGTTCCACTCCCAGGACGCCCTGTGCGGCGCGATCTGCACGACCCCTGCTCCGAACCCTAGGTCCTCCGTGAAGTCATCAAACTTGACGAGGACACCGCGAGGCAAACGCTTGCATCGATAATAACCGAGCCTGTGGGCGTCGTGAGTCTTCTTTTCGCGCCAATCCGCGCCCGGCGTCTCGAACTCTCGCGGGTGGAACCGCACGTCCTTGACTACCCCCACGGCGTCCTGGACGATCTGGTGCTTCGCCGACAACTTCACGGTCAGCCGCACACGCATGCCGATGTACAGCGGGCACATGCCGATGAGGTGACCAGTGTTGTTCACGTTCGGCACCTGCAGCATGGCCTTGTAATGCTCCTCACCGAAGGCCGTGGGGGCTGGGGGCAAGTCCACGGCCTGTACGTACAGCAGCATCTGCCCCTTCTCCCTGGCCTCTCGCACGGCCCGATACTGCATCTGCCTGTGCACGGCCTCCCAGGCGATGCCCATCTCGAACCCGTCTTTGACAGCGGGGTCCTGCAGCCGCTTGTCGTTCTTACCGGGTCGGACCACCCACCCTTGCACCACCCTTTTCTGCTCGGCCGTGAACTTCTTGCCCTCCCTCATGGTCTTCAAGAACCCCGGCATGAAAGGGCAGGGCGCGTGCGGAGTAACGAGCCTGTCCTTGAAGCGGTGCGTCTCGTACAGAAACATCGCGTGGGTCACGCCGTCCAAGAATATCGACTGCCCATTGCGGACGTGAACCCACTGGTCGGGTGCCTCACGCTGCAGCAGGGAAGACCTCTTGCCTTTGCCGCTCACAGGGCCCAGCTGATAAAAGTCACCCAGGAACATGACAATCGGAGCCTTCCCGAACATGTGTCCCCGCTCCATGTACAGGTCCACGTCGCAATTGTGCGTCGCCTTCCGGGCTTTGCACATGCGAAACGATGCAGCGCCGAGAAGCGCAGGCGGCACCATGGACACCTCCTCCACGATGACGGCCTTGAGAGCGTTCATGCGGTCCACGAAATCATCCTCGACTTTCTGCCCGGAGAGCCTAGCGATGGTCAAGGCCTGCTGCCCGCTCAGCCCGAAGCCGCTGTGGATCGTCTCCCCCCCGATGACGCGCGCAGCGCTGTTCGACGAGGCCACGGCGATCTCCGATCCCTTGCCGAACACCTCGGCGAACAGACGCCGCAGCAGTTTCACCACCTCCGTCTTCCCCGTCCCGCCCTCCCCGTGCAACAGGAGAGCCATCTGCTCCACCGGCTTGGGGCTTTTTCCGCTGCGCAGATCTTCCTCGTATGCCACGATGGCCTCCACCTGGCCCACGACCAGGGCGACCACCGCCTTCTGCTCCTTATTGAACGTCACCGGGTTGTCCGCCCTGGTCGCCCACTCGTCCAACAGCCTCTGCGCGATGTCGCGCGCCCGCGGCGGCCGCTTCTCGTCGCCGGCAACCGCGGGCGCCGGCGGCCGACCAGGCACGAGCGCGGCAGGCGCCGAACCCGCGAGGCCGCCCCCCCCGTCGCCATCCCCAGGCAAGCCCTCAGCTCCCTTCTTCCTGTATCGGAACGCCTCCTTCTGCTGTGCTTTGCCTTCCTCGAACTGAGAGTCGCCCAAGTCGAGACCACCGAATCCGGTCTGCCTTCCAGTACTCGCGGCAGCAGGCTGCGGCTTATGGTCTCTCGCATAACCCTCAAGGAAGATGTTCTTATAGACCAGGCTTTGTGACGACCCACGAATTTGCTCCAACTGGGCCACCGCGGGCACCTCGCTATCCGGCACGGCGAACCTGGCCTTCTGTCGGTGCGCCGCCCACGCTTCGTCCGCCTCGCCCTCGTCCACCTCCTCAGCAAAACCGTCGAAGGCTCCGCCACCGGCGCCCGCCCCCTCCTCCTCGTCCGCCTCCCCGGCAGGCCGATTCTCCGCTGGCTGCAGCTCAGAGTACACAAAGTCCTTGGCCTCCGGACGAGTCTTGATTCGCGGCCGCCCTTTCGCCTCCGCCTCCACGTCGAGGTTCGTCGCGACCTGGACGGTCCAGCGCGCCATGAACTCGGCGGCGCTGGGGCGCTGTGCAAAATGGCCCGGGCCCTCCTCGGAGCCGCGATCCAGATCGATGTCCTCGATCGTGAACCACTTTCCAGCTCGCCGCTCGCAAAGCTCGTACTGCCTGGACAACGCCACCTGCTTCGCCCACCACTCCTCCCAGGCAGGCTTATGCTTCCCGGACGCGTCGACACCGGCCCTGTAGGGCGCCCAGGCTGCCGCCCCCTTCTCAGCCGGCTGCAACGGGCGAAAAATCACCGACTTGAACAGCGCGTTCACCTCTTCCTCTTTCTCCTTCGAAGGCATCGCGAAGCCGAAGAACTTGGGCACCCTGAACGGCGCGCCGACGCGGAGCTTCTGCACTCGGGAGGCGGCGGCCGGGTGCGAGTCTGCGAACGCGTACGTCTCGAAGTCCTGCGCGTCGAAGTGGAGCGGGTTGGCCTGAGCTGTGTACACGTACATGGCGTAATGGTACATGCCCATGGACTTCAGGGGCTCCCTGTCGCCGCGATGCAGCCAGTCCATCTTCATGTCGTGCTCCTGCCGTGCCCGGTATTCGACGGCCTGCTGCTGCTGCTCCTGCTCGGGCTGGCCCTCCCCAGCAGCACCGGCACCCGCGCCCTCCCCGACGACGCCGTTGACGACCTCGGCGCGAAGCGTTGCGCGCCCCTCGCCCAGCGCATCCATGATACCGCCCCCCCCCTCGCCGTCCTCTTCTCCCGCGGCCGGCTGGTCCACCTCGATGTCCTCTGCGCGGGGGTCGGTCCAGAAGTCGTCCCTTTTCTCGTGAACGGCGTGGCTTGCCTGGAACGCCAGCGCCACGATCCCCTTGCAATACAGAGTCCAGGTGTCATGGGAGCAGTAGCACTCGTGGCCATACTGCATCTGAAACATCATCTCGGGCAACTTCTTCAGGAGCGCCCGGTGCGAGCTGGTCGTGAGCTTGATGATTGTTCGCCTGGCAGAGTCGAGCACTCCGCCCCAGCCGCTGCGACGAGCGACAGCAGCGGCCCGGGCCCCGTCGACGTCCTCCTTGCCCTCCTCCTCCGCCGCCTCATCCGCCTCCCGCTCCGCCCTCTGCTGGAGTCGGAGCCACTCCAACCCGGTGCTCTGCGCGTGCAGCACTCCGAGGTCTCCCGCGATCGGCCCCGCCTTGGTCGTGTAGTCCGTCTGGTAGTGCGCCATATTGATGGCGTCCATGAACACGGCCTCCAGGGAGTGCAAAACGTGCTCCCGCAGGCTGCCCGGCGGACCGCTGCCGCTCGCGCCAGCAGCTGAGGCGGAGGCGGCGGGCGAGGCAGGCGCGCGCGATGCAGGGCCGCCAGAGGCCGCGCTCGATGCGGCGCGGCCCGGCGCCCGCGACCTCGGCTCTGTCTCGACGGCTGATTCTGCCAGCTCGCGCTCCGCGCGCAGGTCGCTGTAGTAGCCCAGGCCCTGCTCCCCCTTTTTGAACACGAACCCGGGCCGGCTGCCGTCGTAACAGGAAGCCGCGCAGAAGCTCGCGGTGTCCTCGCCCTGTGGATCTGCCGGCCCGACTGCCTGCTTTACGCCGCTTTGTTCCGGCGTCGGCGGAGGCGGCGGACCCAGGTCATACGCATCGACCAAATCGAACACATCTTCATCGCCCCCACCCATGTCCCAGATGTCCCCCGCGTCGGGATCGTCCATCGTGGTGGTCGGCGCCCCGCCGAGCAAGCCGCCTCCCCTGGGCAGGCCGAGGCGGCGGCCCACGGGCAGGCGCGCCCCCCCCGCCGCAGGCGCGCGCACCGACCCCTCGCCCGCTCCGCCCACGCCCTGAGTTGCGGCCGACACCCCTGATTCCGTGGAACCTCCGCTCTGCCCGGCGCCCTCGTCGCAACCGGTGCCGCCAGTCTCGGCCCCAGCCAGCGCCTCCGACGCGTCGCCGACCGGCTCGGCGAACGCACCAGGCTCCGGAGGCGGCGGCACGGCCGGGTCGACGTCGGCCGCGGACGCGCCCCCGACGCTGTCGTCGCCGGGCAGGTCGAGCACCACGCGGTCCAGACACTGGACGTCCAGGTTGCTCCGCAGACACACCTGGCCCACAGGGTTCGTGCTCCCGTGGTACGGGTGGTACCGCACCACGTCGACGCGACCAGCTCTGCCGTACCGGTTGCAGCGGTGCGCCCACGGGCCGTAGCCTTCAGCCGGAACGTCGCCCAGATCCAGGCGCTCGCCAGGCGGGTTCCACTGCCCCTCCTCCAACGGGCCGCACGCGTACTGAACCTTCGCACCTTCCGGAAGCACCAAATCCTTCCCCTTGCGCAGGCGCCGCCAGACGAGAGAGGCGGCCGGGCGCTTCCTGGACGGGTGGCTGTACACCGCAGTCTCGTACTCGTGGTAGAAGCCAAGCCGGCACACCTTGCAGTGCTGAGGCACATCGTCGTTCGTCTTGTGCTTCCAGCACGTGGGACCGCACCTGTGCAGGTGGCCACGGATGATACACTTGCGCGCGTCCCGCGCGAAGCAGCCCGCCCAGGTGCGCGCCTCCTCGTCCGGGCGGTCCGCAAAGTGCATGGCCGCGGTGCCGCCCGCGCGCTCGCGGTACGCAGGCTTGCGGCGGTACTGCGGCTGCAGCGTCACGTGCGCACCCGTGAGAGGCTCGCCAAAGACCGCCGGGTACTGTGCCCGCTGCTCATGGGGATCGGGCTCTGGATCTGCACACGGCGCGAACGGGCGCTGCCGGCGCGGACCCTCAATTGCGGGCTGCTCCTGCAGCATCGCTCGCTCCTCTCCGAGATCGATCTTCATCATGGCCGCAACCTCGTTCCGCAGCTCTTCTGTGGACAATTTCTTGTCATCACGGACAGAGCGGCGCCCCGCGTCGTACTCCGGCTTGAGAAGCTTCCCGAGCTGACGGCGCGAAGCGCCAGCGATCGTATGGTACTGCAAGGAGAGGTCGTCCTCCTCCAGCTTCCCGTCCGCGAACGCGAGACGTCGATCCCGCGGGGCGAGCGGAAGCGGCGGCAGCCACTCCCGCCCGCCCCGCCCGTCCAAGCCCAGCTGCCGGCCCACCTCCTCCGCCGCGTCGAACTGCACGCTGCCGACCCGGGCGAGCACGGCCTCCCTCCACTTCCTCAGACGCCCCTCGAGGCCTTCGACGTCCCCCGAGCGCAGCTTCGCGAGGAACGCGCCAGTCATCGGGTGCAGGCGCCACAGGTGGATGTGCGGATGGATGCCGCCGCGCCCCTGCGACTCCACGGGGCCGAAGTACGCGCGGACGAGCCCGAACGCTCCACACGCCCCCGTGGCGGCCACGCCGTCGGAGACGCCCGTGGCCCCGCGCTGCGGCGTGGCGCCGACGACATGCTCCAGGAACAGTTCCAGCATGAGGTTCGTGACCATGGCCTGCGACACCGGGTCTGCGGCCACCCGCCGCAGCATCTCCCGCGTCGAGGGCATCACGGGAGAGGTCTCCTCCAGCAGCCGCCATTGCTGCACGGAGGCGCCCTCGTACATCAGGGACACCATCAGATTCCGAGTGTCCGCGATGTTCGGCGTCGTGAACACCAGGGGCGGACCAAAGAGCCGGGTGTAGCTGGTACTGATGTGCCGCAGCGTGGTCCGGTGCGCGTCGGAGCCGACGACATCGCGGTTGCTGAGCAGCATGCTGCGCAGCGCGCTCTTGACGTTCCGGGGCACGCCCTCGTGGCCCAGGGCCTGCTTCAGGCCCGCCCCCCTGCCGAGCTCGGCCACGACCAGCGCCAGATCCTCCGGCGTCAAAGCGGCCAGGTCCGCGATGCTTTCCCCGAGGCGGTGCTTGCGCACGAATAACCTGGCCGACTGAATGATTGCCTTTCTGCGCCAGAGGCAATACTGGGCCGTGAGCAGGTCTGCGTGGCGACGCCAGCGCGGCACGGGCGACTCAGACGCGGCGGGCGCCTTCGCAGCGTCGGGCGCGGGCGCCCGCGCAGCGTCGGGCGCCGAGACGTCGTCGGGGACCACGTACTCGAGCTCCTCGCGAGCCATGAGGCACCGGCACCACTCGTCGTACGTCAACTTTGCGTCCCTCTCGAGTCCGAAGACGCCGTCCCCATACGGAAACGCGACAGGGTCGAAGGCGCTCCAGAAGCCGGGCGAGAACATGCTGACAGGCTCGGTTCCAGTGGGCACGACGACCCGCACCGCGCGCCTCGCACCCCCGGCCTCGGCGCCCCCGGCCGGCGCGCCGCCGCCGCCGCCGCCGCCGGCCGCGCGCTTCCCGGCAACTCCTGGAGGAGGCCGCGTGGCCTGAATCTTCTGCTCCGTCTGCTCCAACTTCTTTGTGAGCGCCTCCTTCTTGCAGTTGGTGAGCAACTTCGCAGCCTTGCGGGCCTCTTCCGCGGCCTCCGCCAAGCGCCGGTCGAGATCTCGGTCCTGGAAATTCTCCATGCCGTCGAACTGCCGCGTTTCTGCCTCCGCGCGCTGCTTCTCGCGCGCAATCTCCTCCGCCCTCTGGAGGCTGAGGTGCACATTCGCCCACTGCTTGTCCAGATCGGCCATAATGTCGGCGTCCGCGACGGCGGCGCAGTACTCGCCTTCTTCGACACCCTCGCCGCCCTCTCCCTCGCCAGCCTCGCCCTCGTCGCCCTCTGCATCCTCCCCACCAGCGCCAGTAGCGTCCTCACCGCTGGCCCCTGCCTCGCCCTCTGCCTCGCCCCCGCCGTCTGCCGCCGCGTTCGCGTCGCCCTCCGCGCTCGCAGCGCCTGCACTCGTCCGCTTCGGCGGGGCCGAGCCCACGCCGGGCTGCACGGCATCGGCCGGGCCCTCCTGGCGAGCGTCGCCACCCTCACCCCCCACGGCCACGCACGCCGCGAGACAGCGAGGCAGGCCCAGGAGCGAGGAGCCGTCGCCATCGCCGTCGCCCTCGGGGTCCGCAAAGTTTCGCGCTGCCTCTTCGTCCCACCGCACTGCGGCGTACTGCTCGTTCGTGTCGCGGAGGTAATCGTAAGCGCGCTTGAAATCGTCGAGGGGCACGCCGAGCTCCTCCAACCGCGCCTTCTGCAGGGTGGCGGGATCGGAACCCGCGAAGACAATCTGCACAAACTCGACAAGATCGCTCTCCCGCGGCGGCAGCGACAGCACCTGCCGACCGCCGTCCGCCTGCGGGAACGCCACGAAGTTCCCCACGTACGCCTTGATCTGCTGGTCGATTGGAGCCCACTGGCCAGAATCGGCCTTGCAGTTGAACCGCCGCACGATGCCCCGCGCGATGGGCAGCAGAAGCTTCGCGCCCAGCGTGAGGTTCCGCAGCGGCGGTGGCAGCCGACCGATCCAGAGATCGTTGGCCAGCGCGCAGGGCGGCATCGTGGGCAACCTCTTGGAGAGCGCGCCGTGACACCCTGCGCAGATGGGCACCTTCTGCTTCGCGTCGGCCACGAGCACCCCGTCTGACTCGCGCCTGTCAATCTTGAAGCACTTCTTGTGCAAGAGCCACAGCTTCCCGTCTGGGCCAGGGTCGCGCACTGCGGACGCCTCCAGCTCCTCGAGGGGGATGCCGCCCGGGCGCTCGACGCCGTTGGGGCCCTCGCGCACGAAGCGCCACCGGGCGTGGTACCGTGCCGGGTCCAGCAGCGCGTGGGCGCGCTGCCGCTGCGTCAGGCGCATGGCCTGCGCCTGCGCGCCCGCGGCCTCGGATGCCTCTCCCCTCGCCGCCTCGAGCTCGGCGCGCGCGGGCGGCTTCGGCACCTCGTCGCAGAGCAGCGAACGCTCCCCGGCGCCGGCCGGCTGCTGCCAGAAGTGCACGCGGTGCAGCTCGTCCGCCCAGTGGAGACGAGCGCAGACGCAGCAGGCGACCCTCGAGCGCACGGCGCGGCGACTCTGCCCGGGCTCGGGCCCCTCGGCGTCCGACGCCGCCGGAGCAGCGCCCAGCGCGTCCAAGTCCACGGGCGGCATGTCCACGCCCGCGGGCGGCACGGCCCCGTCCGCGCCTGGCGGCTTCCACCAGGCGCGCGGCGCGTCCGGCGCGGCAGCGGCGGCGGCGGCCTCCCCCGAATCGGCGGGCGCTGCGCAGGCCGGCCAGTCGTGAGACCCCGTGACGAGGTGCTCCGAGAAAGCCTCCACGCACTGCCGCCACTCCTGGGGCCTCACGGGCCGCACGTCGTCGTCCTGCTGGGGCCACTGCTCGGCCAGGTAGAACAGGCGCTTCCTGTACTCCGGCCACCCGTGGTGCTTTTCGTCCACGTGCTTTCTGAAGCCGGCATGCGTGGCGAAGTTCTTGTCGCAAAGGCGGCACGGGAACGGCGGGAGAGCCTCCGGGGCCTCTTTAAACGCCCGCAGAGGGCCGCGCTCGTCACACGGGAGGGCCACATACTTGGGCTGGAGCCTGGGCACGCGCGCCTTGCGAGCGGCAGCGATGGCCGGGGTCGGCGCGGGCGGGGCGCCGCCGGCCTGCGTCTCGCGCTTCCGCGCCTCCTTCACGGCCATGTCGTACCGTTCCGGGCACTCGCGGGTCAGGGAGCTGTGGCCCTTGTCCGGGTCCCACAGCCCGAGAGTTCGCTGCTCGGGTCTGCCATGGCTCCCACAGAACTGCCCTTCGCCTTTGCAAGGATTCCGGCACTGCGCGAGCAAGGACACGCAACGGTGCTGGCGCCAGACGCGCGCGCGGCACCTGCCAGCGACGCACGGCGCGGGGTCCAGGAGCCACGCCGGCAGGGTGCCCTCCTCGCTCACGTGGGGGTCATCCAGAGCCACGTTCACCTCCACGTCCCCTGCCTTCACTGTCTTCCCTCTGAGACGCTCCTCCTCTTCCTTCCGCAGCCGCTCCTGCTGCAACCGCTCCTGGTCCTTTCTCTCCGCCCCGCGAGTCCGCGGCCCTGGGCCCTCGGGAGCTGGCCTCTTGGGTCCGCCGCCGAGCAGCCGACCCGCGCCCCCGCCCGCGCCCCCGTCGCCGTCGCCGCCCGCGCCACCGTCGCCCGGCCCCCGCGCGCCAGAGCCCGACCCCGACGCTGGTCCACCGCCCGCACCGCTGCCCGAAGAAGGCCCGCCGCCGCCGCCGCCCCCCGAAGAGTCGTCGCCGCCGGCCCCTCCTCCCACCACCTCATCCCCGCACCCCGCCAGCCGCAGCCAGTCGCTGCATGTTCGGTCCAACCAGATGCGCACGAATTCCTGCGAATACTTCGTCGCCACCCTTGCAACGCCCCGCGCGAGCTTCGCTTCCTTGAAATCGGGCTCCCCGCGCCGATCGGCGAACGCGTCCGGCCAGACACCGCCGTGACGGGCACGGAAATCGTCGAGGGCAATCAGAGCGCGCCTGTCCGTGTCTGTAAGCGCCGCGTCCTTCTCCACCCCGGCGAGCAACGCGGGATCCCTGTCGAGCGCGGCGAGCAGGCGCTGCTGGTCCAGGTCCCAGTGCCCCGCGGCGAGGTTCCACGTCAAGCCCACGCCCGCCCGCTCCCGGCGCACGAAAGCCGCCACCTGCCGCGCCGCCTGAGGCTTCAGCTTGAGGAGCTGCTGCCAGACGGGCCACTCGGGGATCGCCTGCGGCTTCAGGTCCGCCAAGTACACGGGCGGCTTCAGGTCGCCACTCCCCGGGGATCGCCCGGCGCCCTCCGCGGCCTCCACCCTGTACATGATGTCGCGGTCGCCCTCGAGCTGCTGCAAGCGCGCGGCCAGGGCGTCGCCCATGCGAGCGACGCCGCCGCGCGCGCGGCACCAGGCCCGCAACAGCCAGAGCTCCGCGGGCACGTCGCCCGGCTCGCCCGTGTAGTAGCCGCGCCGCCCCTGGGGGAACGTGTCGGCGGGGAAGCCCGACTCCACGGCCTCGGAGAAGAACGCACCACCATGGCCGGCCCACGATTTCGGAATACCGAAGACGCGCGGCCACGGCGCCAGCCTGCTCCCGTCGGGCCCCGCGCGCTGGTACCAGGGCTCCAGGGCGTGTCGCTGGTCGTGCTTCACGCTCGCTTCGCAGTTGTCCTGGTGAAAGCACTCGTTCTCCAGCAGCAGACCGCGGAACTCAGCGAATCCGTTCTCCCCCCTCGCCGCGCACCCGGCCGCCTGCTTTCGCCGCACGGCGCGGGCGCGCTCCGCTTCCACCGCCTCGCGCTTCGCCGCCAAACTGGGCAGCTTCTTCTTCGACGTGAAATGCAGCCTCTCACACCACGAAGTGACCTCCTCGTCGCTCATCACGTCCCCTCCGCCCCGCTCGCGCTCGAACTCCTGCTGGCACTTGTAGCAGAGGAAATCAGAGGCGAGGCGCAGGAGCACGCTGCCGTGCACCGGGGCGCCAGGTGCGCCGTCCAGCCGCGCCTGCTCTGCGTACCGCGCCTGGCGAGTCGCCTCGCGCACCTCCCCAGGCCTCCAGACCTCTCCCTCGGCGGCGTCCAGCGACGGCAGCGGCGGCGCGCGGACCGGCCCCAGTTTGCCGTCGTCGCGGAGCGGCGCGCGCCAGCGCAGCGGCTCGCGACGGCAGCAGACCCAGACCTCGCGCTCCACGCCCTCCTGCTCGAGCCGGTCGAGCAGGCGCTGCCACTGCTCCCAGGGCTCCCGCACGTCCGAATTGGGCACGGGCGTGCGGCGCAGCAGCTCGGGGTCGGCCTTGCGCAGGCGCCGGATCGCCTGCGACCGCGCCACGTTGTCCTGCGCCGTGGCCGCGTCGCGCCCCAGGGCGACGTCCCGCAGCCGCTCAAGTCCCGCCACCTGCCGCTGCAGCTCCGCCTCCGGCGCCTCCCCCGCGAAGAACCTCGGCAAGACAGGCACCCACGACAGCATGCAGGTCGCCAGCACGTACCGCACGAAATCCTCGTGCTCCTCGCCGACGCCCGCGGGCAGCTCCCCCTCGTCCGCCATGCCCCGCGGCTCTTCGTCCGCGTCCGCCATCTCTGCGTCTCCCTCCTCCTGCTCTCGTCGCTCGTCGTCGCCCTCCTCCTGCTCCTGCTGCTGCTGCTCCTGCTCCTCCTCTTCCAGCTCCTCTTCCTCCTGCTCCTCTTTGTCTTCCTCCTCATCCTCCTCCCCGAGCGCCTCGCGGCGCGGCTCTTCGGCCGCCGGGGCGGCCAAGGCTTCACGGACCCGCCTGTCTTTGGCCAGGGCAGCGAAGACGTCGAGCCCGAGCGCGGCGCCCTGCAGCGCGTCCACGTACGACAGCAGGGCGCCCACGAGCGCGGTCTTCACCCGCCGAGCCAGCGCCCTGTCTGCCCTCTGGAACCTGGCGAACATATCCTGCGTGACCTCCGCGCGCCGCTCCTCCGCGAGGCAATCGGCCGGGTCCGGCTCTTCCTGCTCCTCCTCCTCCCCGCAGGCCTCCTCCCCCTCCTCCTCGGCCGCGCGCTGCAGCAGCTCCTGCCGCTGCGCCTCGAGCGCCCGCGCCTCCGCCTCCCTGCTCTCGGCGTCGCGACGCGCGGCGGCCGCCTGCGCGTACTTCTGCCGCAGCGCGTCGAAGGTGTCGGGCGCGTTAAACGACGCCTCGCGGCCCCCACGCTCGCGATTCGCGATGAACTTGGCCAGCTTGCGCTCCTCGTCATCCTCCGCCTTCTCCACCGGCATCCTCTGGTTCTTCTCGCACCACGCCTCCAGCGCCTGGACCTGGATGAGATCCGCGTCCAGCGCCGCCTCCAACTGCGCTCGCCAGTGCTCGTCCAGGCCCTGGCGGCCGTGCGCGCGCACGTTGCCGATCCACATCGCGAGCAGACGCTCCCGCGCATCGTCGTCATGACCGCCGCTCCTGGGCGCGCGCCCGTGTGTCTCCACGAAAAGCTTCACCTCGAGCACACGCTGCTGCGCCGTCCGCCGCTGCCACATGCCCCTGTTCACCAGCTCATCGAACCTCTCCTGATTGTCATCGTCCAGCTCGTTCTGTCCTTTGACGACATTGTGGATCCAGTCCGCGAGCTTCTTCTCCTCCTCGTCCTCTGCCCCCTGCTTCGGCAGCTCGTCGAGCACCTCCACGTGCTCCTCGATGCGGTCCAGCATCGCGCGGGCGCGCGCGCGCCTCTCCTCCCGCCGGTCCACGAGCCCGTCGAACCGCGCGCGCCGCTCGGGGGTCAGCACATGCTGTCCATCGCACACGTGATGGACCCACTGTCCAAGCGCGGACTCCTTCTGCGCTGGAACGCAGCCGTGCTCGTCCACGTGCCTCGCCAGCTCGCCCAGCATCTCCTCGGAATGGTCCCGCGATCGCGCCTCCGCGCCAGCATGCCGCACACCGCTCATGTCGATGCCCAGGTGCGCCGCGAGCGCGGCCCTGTACACCTCAATGTCCAATCGCTTGCGCTCCGAGCCAACCCAGCGCCGCGAGGACGGCACTCCAGCCTCGCGGTCGCCCCGCAATCGCGCAGCCAACTTTTCCAATTCAGCGAAACTCATCCGGGCCAACGCCGCCGCGTCCACTCCGTCGCGCGCGCTCCCGCGAGCGCCCTGCACCCCTGCGGCACCCTGCTCCACGCGGCGCTTCGGCGCCCCGCCCCGCAGCGCGCCGCGCCCCGCAGCCGCGCGCGGTGACCGCGAAACCGAGCTCGAACGCCCGTGAGCGACGACGCGACACCACGGCGCGCTCTCGGCTCCCCCCCACTCCACGTCACCAGAACCCACCGACTCCTCCACCGCGCACACGTGGCCACCGTCGAGCCACAGCAGAGCACCGGCGCAGAAGCCCGCCGCGTGCCCCAGCGCCCACGCCACACGCCCTCCCTCCTGCGCTCCGAACGCTTCCACAGATTCCGCAGAGAACACGCGCACATGCAGGAAGCGGGAGCGCAAGTGCTGGACGACGACCTCAAGATTCCAGCGCTCCACCAGCGACCCACAGGCGCCCGAACCCTCGTGGTTCTGACACGCGCGACCGAAATGCCCCGCGGCGTCCCCCCCCACGAGCTCAGCCACTGCGCTCTGCAGGCACTTCCCACGCCACTCGACGGGAGAACTAGCGCGCGCGCGGCGGTTCCCCCGCCCGCGTCCGCCGCGCGGCCGTGGGCGCGGTGGGCGAGCGGCACCGAATGCACCAACAGACATGGGCACGGCGCCGTCCTGCGTCGCCCCGCTGAACCCCGCCGGACACGCTCCGAGAGCGATCATGGCGCAGGCAGCGCGCACGGCCAGGTCCCCAACGAAAACCTTGGACTCCCGCGCAGCCCGGCACTTCGCCCCGCCGATGCCGACGCCCGGCGAGAACCGGCGCGCACAGACGCGGCGGCCGCCGCACGTCCGTGCCGAGAGCCCGTAGAGCACGCAGCAGAACCACCTGGCGGTGACGACCGCGGCCTCACGATCGGCCTGCTCGGGCGCGTCTGGGAGCTCCCGCGCGAACACATCTCGCTGCCGCCACCAGCGCGCCGCCGCGACCTTCCTCGTCATCACTACTCTGCCGTCTTCCTGGGGCGGGCACACGCCGAGAGCGACGAGAACGCAGGCTGCGCGCAGGGCCGCGTCACCCACGGTCCACGACGACGCGTCGGGCGCAGGCGCGGCGGCGGCGCGGGGCGCGCGCGCCTTCGGCTGCTCCGAGTCGACGGCACGGGCCGCGCGCGCGATCAGAAACTGCTCCACGCGCCCGTTCTTGCAAGCCGCCCCCCGCGCGGTGCGCCCAGACGAGACCCGCTCTGGCGACGCGTCGCGCTGCAGTAAGCGGGGCACGACGGGGAGCAGCACGCGGCATGCAATCTGCTCGTTCCGCTCGGCCGCCGCCTCCGTCCGCCGCGCCCACTCCGCCTCCCGCCGCGCGCACCGAACCCGCCGGCACGACGCGCGGCGCGCTTTCCGGAGCGATTTCTGCTCGCGCTCCGCCGCCTCCAGCGCAGAATCATCGACGACCTCCTCATGAATCACGGCGTGCTCTGCGAGCAAACAATCCTGCACCCGGTCCCATGCTCGCGACTTCCGGGCCGGCGCCGAGCGCTCCGCGCACCGCCCCTGCGAACCGCGGCCGCCCCCCGCCCGGGCCCGGAGCGGGTCCCGGCCCCGGTCCCGGTCGCAGTCGTCGTCGTCGTCGTCGTCGTCGTCGTCGTCGGCGCCCTCCTCCTCCCCCTCCTCCTCCTCCTCCTCTCCTCCTCCTCCTCCTCCTCCCCTCCTCCTCTCCTCTCCTCCTCCAGCCTCCTCCTCCTCGTCTTCGTCTCTCCTCCTCCTCCTCCTCCTCATCCTCCTCCTCCTCCTCCTCCGTCCTCCTCCTCCTCCACCTCCTTCTCCTCCTCCTCCTCCTCCTCCTCCTCCTCCTCCTCCTCCTCCTCGGCGCCATCACCTGGTCGGGTGGATGGCACGGGAGGCGCAGCTCGAGAGAATGCGCGAGACAAGGCCTCACGAGCCAAACAGCTGCCGAGGAAGAGAGGGAAGGGAGAGAGGCTGCACACCGAACCAAAATGGGGCGGCCGACTGCCAAGGCGGGACAAAGGTAAAACATGAAGACTAAAAGCTGAAACCAACGGCTCCAGGCGCGCGGGAACCGATCCTTGCGCAAGCGGAAAACGGCCCGACCCCCGCTCGGGACCCTGGACGGGCAGGAGAGGGGAAAGGGGGGCGAGGAAACCACGTCGCGGGCGGGCGACAAAGCGGACGGCGGGCCGCCGACGGCCCCAGGACCCGCGGCCCCGATCTTTAACGCCTCCTGACGCCTCTTTAGCCAGCGGCCTCGGACAGGTGCAATTAGCGGCATGAAGGCTCAGCACGAGTGGGTCGACGGAGCAGCCCAAGACAGAAATTAAGAGCATCACAAGTATGGCATGGCGGGAGCACAACGTGCACAAGGCAGGGTGGCTGCACAACGCGGCGCGCAGAACAGACATGACAAAGCAAGAGCGCATCATGCACACGACAAGGGAACTGAACAGCACCGCGCACACTGCAGATGTGACTAATTGTTTACGACTGATCAGGGCAGCAGGAAGGCGAGTGGGGAGGGGAGGGTCAGGGAGCGCACGCAAATGGGATGGAGCCACAGGGGGCAACAGCTGGTCAAGACCGAACGCTCCGGGCGGCCCCTGCATCCAGTCCCACTGCGTCCTCCGTCGCCAGGGCGACCTGCTCAGCGATTTGGCCCTGCAGGGCGTTGGCGTTGGCCCTGCACAGGTCGTCGTCGTCCTCCTCCTCCTCTTCCTCCTCCTCCTCCTCCTCCTCCTCTTCCTCCTCCTCCTCCTCCTCCTCCTCCTCCTCACCTTCTTCCTCCTCCTCCTCCTCCCCCATTTCCTCTCCCTCCTCCTCCTCCTCCTCCTCCTCCCCCTTCCCCCTCTTCCTCCTCTGCTATCACTCCTCCATAATTCCTGTCCGCTCCTCCCCTTCACTGATCTTCCTCTTCGTCATCATCATCCCTTTCGTCGCACGCCTCTTAATCCTCAATCGGTTCCCAATCTTCTCGACTTTCTTGTCATCCGCGTCCTTGGCTGTTTGAGGGGCCTCAGGAATTCTCAGGGCTCTTGTGTTGCACGCGAAGGCACACCTCCCAGGAACGCATCATCCTCCTCACATTCACCCTCCTCCTCCTCATCCTCCTCCTCCATGCACGTTCGGCTCAAGCCCGCGCCGACGGTAGGTTTCACGGCGGTTGGGCGGGCTCGCTCCCGCCTCCGCGGCCTGCAGTCGGGGCAGAGATGCGTGCAGGGTGGGATGACAAAGCGGAAGAGGAAACACGGGCCGCAGTTGCGGATTCTTCAAAGATCAGCGGCGGCGGTTGGGGAACAAGTGGGGGTTGGGGCGGCCGCAGTGGCGGATACGGCGGCGGAGGTGACCGCAGTGGCGGCTGGGGCGGCGGAGATTCTCTTTGCGGATGGAGAGGAAAAGCGCAGGATGGCGGCGACGGAAGTGACCGCAGTCGCGGATGGGAGGGCGGCGGATGGGGCGGCAACGGATGCGAGGGTTGGGGAATGGAGGGCGCCCGCTGGTGGGACGACGAGGGTGGCTGGTGGAATTCATGGGAAGGTGGCCGCTCGAGTGCCTCGGCAGGTTCTCCTGCCGCGGAGCCCGCGGCCGCAACAGCGGCGGGCAAAGGAGGCGGTCCCCTGCTTCCCCCAGGGCGCGAAGAACAAGGCGCAGTTGCGCTGTTTCAAATTGCGCGCAATGAGCCGCTGCCAATTTTCAAGTTGGAATTCTTCGAGAACTTCAGGGCGAACTGGAACGGCAATTATAAGCAGCACAACGCGGCCTTGAAGTGGTTCCGATACGAGTACGAAGACCGAGAAAACCCTTTCGGCAGCCGCACGCCCGTCTTCGGAGGTACCGCAGTTGCGGAGGAAATTTCGAAGATCCTTAAGTACCGCGCAAAGGGGAAGGCGCAGGACAACAGGGATTGGGACTGGGACCACACTGTCTAAGTGCCGTGGTCTTGGCTGGAGATGGTCGCGCAGATGGATGGACCTACAATGCTGCGCGTCGTGTGCGGCCCTGACAATGACCGCAGTCGCGGGTTGGTCCGCTGCGAGTGCCGCCCGTGCCCTAGCAGTCTCGTCAACATGAGGCACACGAAAGGGGTGGACAGAGGACAGGCGCAAAGAATCCCTCTGCCCCAGTGGGATTTCGTCCTCATCCGCGACGACGGCTCGGGCATTCGCGTCCACCCATCCTGGTCTAGCCCGAAGTTCAACACGTATGATGTGGAGCCGCACTCGCATCCCGTGCGGGGCCCGAGGGCAGGTCTCGGCAAGAGCGATGGCCACGGAACGTTCACGTTCTGGAAGATGCTGCACGCCCAACCGAATCCTGGGCGGTTCGACGCGAGCAAGGGGGCGCAGCTGCAACCGCGGTGGTCCGCGCAGCCTTGACACCGCAGTTGCGGGATTGCGCAGCCATGGAACCGCAGTTTCGGGGACCGATCGCGTGACGCCGCGCTCGTTTGACTCACTATGCGCGCTTTCGGCCGCAGTTGCGGCGCTGCCTTCTAGCGACTTCATACAGCTTGGCCGCAGTTGCGGCGCTCCCACGACTGACCGCTGTAAATAGGTGCTTCGGGCGCGCATCACCTCCGTTGAAGCACTCGTGACGTTAATTAGCGCGGCCGCAGTTGCGGAGACAGGTACTTAAACAGATGGATCCGCAGTTGTACGTCGTCCTCGTCGCCCCTTCCCCGTCGTCCTCGTCGCAGTCTCCTCCCTCCGCCTTTCCTCCTCGTCGCAGTTCCTTCCGTTGGCCGTAGCCCGCCTCCGTTGGCCGAGTCATTTCCCGTCGTCCTCGTCGCTTTCCCCCCCGAGGGCCGCAGTTGCGGACTTTGTTGATTCCTCCTCCTCCGTTTCTAGCCCGTCATCCTCGTCGCAGTCCCCTTGCTCCTTTCACCCTCGTCTGAGCTCTTCGCGCCGTCCTCTTCCGTCGCGTCCTCTCCATCCTCCTCTTCGCCTTCCTCGTCCTCATCCCCGCCGTCTCCCTCGTTGCCCTTCCTCTCCCAAGCCGGCCGCAGTTCCCCCGTCGGACGGGGGCCGCGCGCGGCCACGCCATGGACCCATGTCGCAAAGCCGAGGTCGACAAGCGGTTCGCCGAGCTGAAGCAGCAACTGCGGGAAAGGTTCGGCCTGCAAGGGGCTGCCGCGGATGCCGCAGTCGCGGAGCCGACGGGGGACCGCAGTTGCGGAAGCCCCGAGCGACCGCCGCGCGAGGCCTCCCCGCAGTCGTCTAGCTCCTCGCGGGAATATCGGCCGCCGCCGCCGATAAGCGCTGCGAGTGGGAGCACTGCTGGTGGGAGGCGCGAAGAGGCGCAGTTGCGCAGGGCGCACTTGACCCCCAAGGCAAAATGGGGGCCTCGGGCGCAGACGCCGACGAAGCAGCAGGACCAACCAGCAGTGACGGGAGCCGCCACCGAGACCGCAGTTGCGGTGGTGGCCGGCGAGCCAGGTGCCGCGCGCGGCTCATCTGGGAGCAGCGCGCCCTCGGCCGTGCTGCTCGCAGCCGAGTCCAAACGAGGCGCCCAACCCGAAGACGAGGCCGCCTCCCAGGAGAAAGCCGCCGAGACAACCGCCTCGGCCGATACGCGGCCGAGGAAAAGGCCGCCTCCCACGGAAGACTCGCCGCTGTCAGAACCGCAGTCGCGGGGTCGCGCGGGGCCTCCGTCGGAACCGCAGTTGCGGGAAGATGCGGGAGCACCGCGGAAGAAGCAGCGGACCAGGTCCCCTCCAGGGAAAAACTACTTTGGGGAACGCCCCAAGTGGAACGAAGGATTCCTTCGTACAGAAGACGGCAATCGGGTTCCGTCCACCATCGCTTTGGTGTTCAACGTGGTGGTCATCACGAAGGTGGCAACAAAGGAAGATGTCTTCAGATGCATCTTGCACCAAACTGCGGCGGTCGTCTTCGTCGTATGGGACCCCGAGCTGTTCCGCACGGGGAACGTCGAAGGCGTTTGCAGCTACGACGTTCCCGTTGGACTCAGGACTGCCGTCGAAGACGCTGTCACTTTGAAAAACAACACCGCGGAGCCTTACTGGACGACGGTTGGCCTGTTCAGAGACACGGGCGTGGTGCTCGTGCGCCCGCACATCATCGCAGAGACCGCAGTTGCGGGTCATGTTGTTGGGGCCACCCACTCCGTCACGATCCTGCGCTTTCGCCTGAAGGGCTCCGACATGAATCCTGCCGCGGTGATCCGTTTTGCCGTCGTGTCCAGACACGCAGTCACCGAACGTCTCCAACAGAAGATCACGCAATCAGAACAAACAGCGTGGCATCCAGGTTTCTTCAAGGACGCGGTTGCTTCCATCCATAAAAATGATGTGCGGTTCTTGTGCGGCCTGTTTGACATCCCGCCTGAGCAGCTCGCAGCATTTGGCCGCAGTTGCGGAGCCAGCTACACCTGCCCGGTGGGGGTGGTGGTCAGGGCTGGACCCGCCCTGTTCGGAGGCATTGTGGAGGGCACACGCGTCATGCATCCGAATTACGTCCTCCCCATTGGCCCGTGCGACGTGCGCATTGCGGACTACAACCCGGATT
>CAUYUJ010015173.1:5000-17500 GCA_963575745.1 Prorocentrum cordatum
CCTCCCCTTCCCTCGCGTCTTCCCCTCCCACTCCGTGCCAAGGTCGAGCCTGGTCCGGGGCTGCCTGATGGCGGCCTGGTTTGTACATCTGGGGCCGTGCCAAGGCGAGTCTGCTCGCGCCTTACCGCAAGCAGGAGGGCGGGGCGCAAGGGGGCTCAAGGCGAGGGCGGCGCTGAGCGAGAGCAGTAGAAGGAGGAAGGGGGAGAGGAAGGGAGGAGGGAGAGAGGAACAAGGAGAGAAGGAAGACGGAAGCAGAGGGAGGATGTTCAGAAGGGGGAGGGGAATAGGGAGCAGGAGGAGGAGGAGGAGGAGGAGGAGGAGGAGGAGGAGGAGGAGGAGGAGGAGGGGGAGGCGGAGGAGAAGGATAGACAAACTCGGCACGCTCGCTCCGCAAGGGGCATCCTGCCCGTCCACCCATCCCCTCTCACTCTGCTGAATTTGCTCTAATTGGGATATCTTCGAAGACGTGGATCCCCTAAGTAGCGCCGTCGTGAGACGAACAACTTAGAAGGGGGGGCGCCTTTTCACATCGGGGGAGGTGGCGGCAGATAAACAGGAGAAGGATGAGGAGGAGGTGGGCGAAGGAGGAGCAGGAGGAGGAGGTGGAAAACGAGGGGGAGAAGGAACCACACACAGCAACAGCAGCAGGAGTAGGAACGGCGAGAGCACGAGGACCAAAGCAGGAGGTGGCGGCAACGACACTTGAAGCGGATTCACACGTGTAGCCAAGGCTGAGGCGAGAGCGCCATGCTGAACGACGGGAGCAAGGCGCCGAAGCTAAAATGCGACCAACGCTGCAGCGTGGCCCGAAGCGTTCCGACCAGACTCACCCAAGACGGACCAGGGGGCCACGAATAGGGCCCCAAGACGGCCCCAAACACCTCCAAACTGCCAAATAGCTCCCCCTGGCAGCCCAAAAGGCCGGGGCAAACAAAACCGATGAAGTGGACAAGGAACGGAGGGGAGTAAGAAATTAAGGAACGCGACCTTGGAGCCACCAGCCTGTGCCTGAGGTGGAGGAGGTGGGGGGGGGAAAGGAGGTGAAGGAGATGCAGGCGGCCAGAGGGGGAGGACAGGGCGCCTGAAGGGCGCCTGCAACCATAGGTGCAAGTGGGGTTCTGGGCGCTGGAATTCATCTCCTGCCCCAGCACAGGCAAACCGCAGCTGGGACAGAGAGAAGGCTACGCGGCGCCGGCGCGGGCCTCGCAAGCAGAATCGAAGGGGCCCTCGGCCATCGGCCAACTCCCCACGCGGTAGGCAGCACAGGGCGGCCATCGAGCTCACGGGCAATGTTACCCGATGTCTGTTCGGATGGAGGCCGCTGCGCATTCTGAACCACGAATCGGGCGCCCGCGGCTTGCCTGTAAGGATAAGCGGCGGGCCCATGCAGGTAAGGGACACAGGCCAGCCCCTGGCCAGACGTCCAGCACTTGCACTTCGGACGAGAGCAAAAAAGAGAGTCGCCAGAGCAGCCGACGACCGAGCGAGCGAAGCTCAGGGCCGACAGAGGGCGGAGCTGAGTCCGGTGCTTGGCGCAGAAGCCAGGGGGAGGTCAAACCACGCCGCCCAGTTCATTGATAGGAAGGCACCAACTATACACCAACACCGATCCTGGCCAGGATCAGCCTGGGCCCAGGATCGGTGTATACGCCCTCCTGCCTTGCGCAAGAAGGCATATACACCGATCCTGGGCCCAGGGTGATCCTGGGCCAGGATCGGTGTTGGTGTATAGTTGGTGCCCTCCGAATTGACGTGGCTGCGCCCCCCCCCTGGAGGCAATCAGAGCAACCAGGACTGGGGACTGCCAGCAGTGACGGGGGAACGCGTCTGAATGGGACTGCTGGAGCCTCTCTGCAGGACAGTAGCCACCAAGTCCTCCAAGTGCCCCTGGCGGCGCCCAAGGCTGAACGCAGCGCCCGATCCCGCTCTGCGCTCCGCGCCGCCCGTGGACGCATCTGGGCGGCGGGGCCAGGCCAGGTGCGGGCGAAGACTCGCCGCCGGTTTCGCCGCGGTTTGGGCAGCAATGCAACGGGGGCCCGACCGCAAGAAACCTTCCACGAGAAACCCAGCCCAGAAACCCCAGGGCGCCCATCGATTTTTGGCGCGGGAGCGCCGCGCTTTCAACGGCAGAAAAAACCAGCCGAAGTCCAAGAAATCCAGGGCGCCCCGGAGGCGAGCAGGGTGTTTCTTGGCATGGGCCCTTGCCGCAGTAAAAGAAACGCAACGCAGGTTCATTCCCTGCGAGCGGGATCGGGCTGAGGGTGCTGCAGCGCCCCTCTCTTCGCGGAGGCGCCAGCCAGGTGGCTGCCAGCGCGCGGGGTGCGCTCGGCCTCGTCAAATTCGCGGCGAGCCTTCACCTGGGACGAGCTGGAGCGCGGACTTTTCTGAGACAGAGCTTGAAGGACGATGCCGCCGCGCACGCACTTGCGGCTGATTTTGTCAGCCAGCGAGGGGGCATTGCACTTCTTGAAGACGTTCTGACAGTCGGTGTAAAATGGCGGGGGCCTGCTGCCAAAAAGGCTGCCCCGTCCAAAGCCGAGCGCCCCCCTCCCCGACTAGCCTCGAGCGTCGGGCCCCAGGCGGGAGCAACGACGGTGCAAATTTAGAGCGTTGTCGGGCCCGACCTGCTCTGGCCAGCTCCCTGACTGGGATCTTGTAGGGCGACGAAATCTATGCATATCCACTGCTCCCTGGCCAAGCCCATCCTCAACCCCGCAGCGGTGCATACGCCACGCCCTCCTGGCTTGGCCAGGAGGGCGCATACACAGCTCCTGGGTTCAAGATGGGCGTGGTCAGGGAGCAATGGATATGTATAGATTTCGTCGCCCGATCTTGGAGCACGAGCCGTCAAAGACACCTCCAAGTCCCCCGCCCGACCTGCCAGAGCCATTGCGCCGCGCCGCGCGAGATCTCGTCGGGGGGGGGTCGCCGGGGTGCCTGGGGCGCCCCCATTGAAAATGAGCCAGTCCATCTCGGGGTCTCTAGAGGGCCCTAGATGCCAGAATCCCACCAGCCCTCTGGGCGTAGGTGGTCTAGAGCAGATCCTCTTCCACCCCTCCCTCTTCCCCCTTGGGGAGGGGTTTACCCCTCCCCCTACCCCCTCCCCTGGACCTGGACGGGGGGGGCCGCGGGTAGTTAGAGCGTCCCAGATGGCCCAAGACGGCTCCAAGAGCGCCTCAGAGAACCCAAGATGAGCTCCAAGATGGCTCAAGATAGCGCAAGATCGCTCGAGATGGCTCCTAAGATGGTTCCAAGAAGCCCAAAGACGGCCCCAAGATAACTCCAAGTGGCCAAACAGCTCCCCAAGGAGGCCCCGAAGAGGCCAAAATCGTCCCAAAACCTAAGGAAAATCAATGATTTTTGCTTTCTCGCCTTTTCGCTTCCGATGGCCATCCGAGGCCTGGAGATGGCTCCAAGATGGCCCAAGAGGGCCCCAAGAGAGCCCCAAAAGAGCCCCAAGACGGCCCCAAGAGCGCCCAAGAGCACTCCAAGAGCGTTCCAAGAGGGGTCCAAGAGGCGATTTTAGGGGCTTCCGAGGGGGGACGCTAATTAAACCCCCCCTCTTGTTTGATCGATCTCCTCCAAGATGGCCCCAAGAAGCGCCCAGGAAGCCCCAAGAGGTCCCAAGATGGCCCCAAAATGGCCCCAAGAGGCCCCCAAGAGGCCCCCCGGAGGCCCCCAAGAGACCCCCAAGAGGCCCCAAGAGCCCCCCCAGATGCACCCAAGATGCTCCAAGAGGCCTCGGCGAGAATGCCTAATCATTGATTCTACACAGGTTTTAGCCACATGGAGGCCTCTTGGGGGGGGGCACGGATTAAGATGACTCCAAGAGCGTCTGGGAGAGCCCAAAATGACCTCCAAGATGGCTCAAGATATCCCAAGATGTCTCATAATGGCTTCCTCTGTGTGCTGCCCACTTCTCTGATCGAGGCAATTCCTCTGGGCATCGTTTCTGGATGGGCTGGTGGGGATTCGCGAAGCGACAACAATTTGACCGGGGGCCCGCGCCCATCGCAAAACCAACGCTTCCAAATCCACGGTAAAATCAAGCCCCGCTCACGGCGCAAATCGCGCTTGCGGCCGCGGCGGCAACCGAAGGGAAACGCCCGATCCACGGCCCGGGAAGCCACGCAAAGAACAGCCTTTGGAGGGCCGAAAGAGTCAATGACCTAGCGATGGAAGCCGTGGCGTCGACACAAAACCAAGATGGAATTCCTGACGAATCGCTTGCAGCGCGCCCCAGAGATATCATAACTCCTCGTCGAAGGAGTCTCCCGAGCACGCCTGGCGACCTAACGGGGAGAGATGTCCTGGCCGAGGTCGTTGGCTAACGTGAACAAGCCATTCATGACCCAGTCGATGCTGGGGTGCGAAACCTTCATGCAGTCCACTCGCCCCCCAACTCTCCTCCGCGAAAAATCGCCCCTGCCAAGCGCAGCCGCACGGCCCTGCGTCGGCGTCTGAGACGAGAGCGAGAGGGCGGCGACGCGCGTAGTTGTTGCCCGCACTTCCTCGCCATGGCGGAGGTCTGGCGCCGCCGCCGCTAGCCGAAAGGGAACGCTTCCTGCAATCATGAGGACGACGAGTGGTCTGACCCCAGCCGACGGCTGCGTAGTTTGACCGAGGGGGTGGCGGAGGTGCAGGATTTCTCCATCGCTGCAGCCGTGAGCTCCAGCGCCGTAGAGGACCCTGGGCCCGGTGTCAGGCAGAGGCCCAGCCGCGAAAATCCTGCAACGCTTGCCGAGGTCTGCCCTCGGCCTAACAATCCGACGAGCAAGTCGACCAGCGCTGGCAAATCGAAGTTTGTGGCGAGATCATATTCCCCCGGTCTTTCCGGCTTCCCCACGGGCGTCGCCAGTGGCCAGATGGGGGGGCTCGTCATGATGGCCCAGCGAGTCCTCCGCGAGCCGCCTTGAATTCCTTGGCCACCTTCGAAAAGGATAACGGTAAACGGGCCCTGGCAGCCGCGGCCCCACTCCCGCGATCGATCCAGAGCGAGAAAACTGCAATCAACAGTGCGTGTCCTGCGCAGGGTCTTGACAGCAGCGGTCAGGTCACCGCCGGCAGCCTCCGCTGGGTCGACGCGATGGTACGCGAAATCGTCCAGGTAGGCATCAGATTCGAAGGGTCTTGGAAGTCCATGGCAGTCTACTAAGTCCAAGACTGAATGGATCCCGACACGAGCTGTCGCGATAGATGGGCCAACCAGCTACTGCGCCCGTCTGGGCCGCCCGAGGCCCAGCAGCGCTTCCGCGCGCAGTCGCCGAACGGGCAAGCCGGCAGGCGCTGGAGCGCGGTCGGGGCGCCCGAGACGAGCGCGCCTCTCTGTGGCAACGACGCAGGAGAAGCCCCGGGTCAAGCGACGCGTAAAACTTATCTTCCAGAACGTTTGCAGATGCCGCCGAGGACGCGATGCGCTTCTCGCACCTCGGGGCCTGCCTCGAGACGACGTCCGAGAAAGATTTGACGCGGCCGCGAGCGAAGAAAGGACCTGGCCCCAGAAGCCCCCTATCCTTCAGCCACATGGCGCCGTGCTCGCACCATGAAGGCAGCAGGGTGGTGCAATGGGCCGACGGGCCGATGGCCCCCACAGGCCTTCGGACGCATGGCCGGCAAGTCCACGAGCAACTGAATTGGGATGGTCGATGAGTCCTCCCAAATCTGGCACATCTCCCCACGCTGAGCAAGGCCCCGTCGCAAAGCTGCGCGCGGCGGCGCACGTGGAAGCCGTCGGCGGAGACAGAAGCAAGGCGGACCACTGCGGCTGGGCCTCCGCAGCCTGGGTGGGCCCAGGAAGGGGGGCCTCGAGCACCTCCTCCCCGGCGAACGCGCAGGGCGCGCGGGCCCCCGGGTGCGCGGCGCCCCAGAGCTCCGCGAACATGGCGGATTCAGGCTTCAGAGCGCAAGGCGGATCCGAGACTGGCGCGCCTTCCGAGCTGCGAGTGGTAGTGGGCCGCCAGACTTGGGGGCCGCCAGTGAAATAATTTGCCTTTTCGGCCGTTTTCGATGCCGCCCAAGACTCGCCGCCCACCGGGGGCCCTGGACTCCTCGCGAATCAAGGCCGCTGTCTCGCCTGGGGGCTCTTCGACGTCCTCGAGCAAGTGGACCAAAGCGGCGCCCCAGTCTTCCAGAGATGAACTACCGTGGAAACGCGCGGAGCGGCCCGGCTGCGAACGCGGCCCCGAGAGGTTGAGTGGCCCAAAATATTCGAAGGCGGCCTGCGACGCTGCTCCGCCAACGATTGGCGCGCTGGAATGATTCGCAGGGCCGCCTGCAGGGCGGCGGCCCTGCAGGCGCCCTCAGCAAGGCCGCCGAAGAAATGACGGCCTGCTGCGCAGAGGGCGGGGCTGGCTGGGAGTCAACCGCGAGGGGGGCCGCGCCGGTCACCTGGGCCCCGCCGCCCCACGCGCCGAAAACAACCGGAGAAAAGACCGACGGGGAACAGCAATGCTCGACCTCGGTCCACGCTCGAAAAATGCTGCGCGACTCACGGAACTTCGAGCTGACGGGCACGCGAGGGAGAGTAGCGGCTTCCTCGACCAGAATAACATCACTGATAGTTTGACTCAAAACTCGAAACCAAGACGCACTCGCAATGCTCGGACCCCGCGGGGCCCGCGCAGGAGCCTCTATCCCCAGGGGCCGAGACAGGACTACCACGAAGAAGCCCGGGGATGCCATGCCCATGGGTAAGCCCAGCGGCCGCGCTGCAGTCCCCTCCCAAGACATAAGGCGTGCCCGCGCTACTTCAATGCGCGGCTGCGTCTGCCGGGAGAGCGACGCTGCTCTCGCCCATGTCCTTGCAACCGAGCGCGTGGATGCCAATGGGAGCTAGCTGCCCCAGCCTAGCCACGCGTCTGCAGGGGGGGGGGGGGGGGGCCCGGGGGGGCCTAGATGGAGATGGAACGCGAGTGCCGAACGAACCGCGATGGCCACTCCAGCAGACGCCCCTCGCGGCCCCCACAATATTTCCAACCGCGCTGAATGCGCCAGGTGCGACTCCTCCGAAGTAATTATGGAGCTTTTGCTCCTGAGTCAAACCGACGACGGCACTAAAGGAAGACGACCTCTTACGAGTCGTATCCCATCCGATCCACTGAATGCCTCAGGCCACCGTAGACGAAACCTCGTGGTCGTAACAACCTCCAAGACGTCCAGATCTTTTTTTTACCATCCTCCGAGACGTTGCCAGCGTAACCGCCGAGGATGCGGAACAAGCCCCCGTCGCTGCTGATGGCCAGTGGGGGCGCCGCCGCAGCCCCACCGCCAGAACTGGTCTGCCGGCCCCGCAGCCGCGTCAGGAGGAACTGGACCAGATGCCGTCTGGACCAGATGCCGCAGTCTGAGCTGACGCCTCACGCACTGCCGAAATTCCTGACGCCACTGCCTGCTGCATTGCCTCCATGTTAGACTTGGGCTCCTCGAAGTTGACCGGCGAAATCGATGACGCCGCATCCTTGCGCAGGAGGTCGAGGGCCGCGAATGCGTCCCCCCCACTTGGTGGCCGTCGGGACTTCCATGGGCGGCATCGGCGCGACCTGCGCAGACAACTCACGATAACGAACTCGAAGCTGCTCGATCTTTGTGCTGAAGTGAGCGCGCTTTGCCGAAGCTCTCCACGCTTTCTGTGATACTCCATGCTGCCAGCGAACTGGCCCGACTCCTTAACTTCGCGTTGAGGTGCGTTTGGGTTGCTGCGGTCTGAACTCTCGTATCCTGTTTGTCGGAGTGGTCGTTCTTGACGTGCACGACTTGAGTGGGTAGAGTGTTGCCAAGGCGCCGTCCGCCCTGGCACCTCACCACCCTGGAAGTGTTTACCCCGCGCCTCCAGGTACCCGACCGTGGCCCCCTTCGACAGAAGGGGTGGGCGGAATGGCAGCGCTGGTCGACTCGCTCCAAGGAGGAGCAGGAGCTGCTGGCGACCCCGTCGTGCGAACCCAAGGCTGCCGACCCCTTTCGATACCTTCGTCGGCATAAGTGGGAGACTTGCCGCAACCAGCTCGCACACCACGATGCCTGGGAGCACGACCAAGGCGAAAGACCAGAGCTCTGTGTCACGCCCTGCGCCAACTGTACCACGGAATGTTCTTCTTACCCCCGCACACGGAACATGTACCACCCGACATGTAAGGAACCGAGCTCCATATACACCGACGTTTTCCGGCCCCGAACTGAAACTCGCACAGGAAAGCGGCTCCTGGTGTATACGGGATCCTGGTGTATACATTGTCTCTTCTTTCCTCGGGGAAACGGGGAACAAGTATGCACCACACCACCCCGACGTCATCCCCTACCCTCAACAAGCCCTAGGATTGAAAAAACAGCCCGCCACTGGCAATGTAAATGCTCCAGTTTCCGAACATGATTGCCACGACATGGCGGCGACAAAAAGAAGCAGATCCCTCGACAGGCGCCACAATGGATGCTCGATGCTGGGGCGGACCAGCAAGGGCACTCGGGTGAGGGCGGACCGAATGAGATCGAAAACTAGCCGCGGATCAACGTTTATCCACTGGGCCCGCTGGAAGCCCCAAGACCTTGAGCCCAAATGGCTACGGACAGGAGGCGAGGGAGGTGGAGAGGGGGAGGGGGTGGGGGAAAGTGGAGAGGGGCAAGGCGTGGAGGAAGAAGGGGGGGTAGGGGAAGGAGGGAGGGTGCACGGGACCGACTGGTTACCCCTTGCTCGCGCCACCCCCGCTGGATCCCCTTGGGAGAGTGCATACGTCAGCTGCCGACAGGGTTGCGGAGCCTGTGAAGCAATGTCCTCCTCCTCGTCCTCCTCCTCCTCCTCCTCCTCCTCCCTCTCCTCCTCCTCCTCCTCCTCCTCCTCCTCCACAGCTTCCGCTGTTGACTGCGAGTGTTCACCACAATCACCAACAACAACGCAGCTCAAACACTCAAACAATGAGGTCCCAGAGCTTGCTCCACGAAGCCCGCACCCGTATGATGCATGATCATCCATGTCTACCCTTAAGTCGGGCGTGTCCCCCTACAGGCCGATTTTAGGCGAAAAATAAAAAAGTACGCAATAAATACTCAAACGATGCCCAAACATGCTCAAAAAATACTCCCCAGCCTATTTTTTGACTATTGTTGAACATTCCCCCTATATAGCGACAGGCCCGACTTAATGCTATCACTGCCTTCCCGAGGCCGTCTTGGGTCCTCTCGGGACCCTCTTGGTGCCCGCTTAGGCCATCCTGGGGCCCTCTCAGACCCTCGGTGAAGCCTCGTCGGTCGTTGTGGGGCGACCCAGGAGGGCCTTGGGGGCCAGTCGAATGTCCGAAGAGAGACAGGTCTGACGTCGACGAGAAAATCATTCGAAAACCTGAGGAAATCCAAAGAGTGTCGCCTCTTAGGGCCAACATTGGATAAAGAAACCTTCGATAAGGAATCCAGGGTCTGGATGCCAGTGGAAAGCCAATCGTGGATTGGCCATGGATATCTCCGCCGCCCTCATCAGATAAGGAACCATCCAGGGTCTGAAGCCTCCCGGGCACGTTCCGTGACGAACGCCCCCACCGCATGGGTATCTCTTGGGGCGTCCTGGAAGCCTTTCGGGCAGAATGGAAACCGTCGTCGGCAGGCTCGATCGCTCCCACACGCTCAAGATGGCCCCCCGACGGCCTCCAAGAGGCCCCCCAAGAGAGCCCCAGGAGGCAAAATGTATTAGTCCCCCTTCGGTGTCTGAAGCTCTTTGGCCTTCTCGCCTTTTCGGCTTCCCGACGCTCCCAGAGGGCCCTCGGGGCCCACAAGACCGCCCCAAGAGGCCTACAAGAGGGCCCAAAGACGGCCCAAGAGCGCCCAAAGACGGCCCAAGAGGCGCCGAAGACGGCCCAAGAGGGCCCCAAGACGGCCACAAAAGAGCCCAAGAGATGGAACACGAACAGAAAATCCGAGCCCCCCGCCCCAAGAAGCCCCAAGGAAGTCCCAGGTGGCGTCCAGGAGGCCCCAAAGAGGCCCCCAAGAGGCCCCAAGAGGCCCCCAAGAGACCCAAAAGAGGCCCCAACACGGTCCCCACTTCCAAACTGCCTCCAAGAGCACCCAGAGATGCCTCCCACGAGATCCCAACGAAATCCAAGAATACCCACAACCCAGGCACGGTGACGAGATGGGCCTAAGGCCATTCGATCCGCCGCCCCCTGTTGATTCATCACAGGGGTGCCTGGCGTGCTGAACTTCTTACGATTTTGGTGTTGGTTCTTCTCCAAAAGAACTCTCCCAGCGGGCTCCAGCACGTCCCGCCGGGGTCCTGGGAGGATGCCGAAAGATCTTCCAGAGGTGGTTGCAAAGGGTTTTTCCGTTCCAGACGGCTCCAAGATGGCCTCCAAGATGGCCAAGATGGCCTCCAAGACGGCTAAGATGGCCCCAATATGCCTCCAAGACGGTTCAAGCTGCACCCAAGACGGCCCACAATGGCCTCAAGATGGCCCAAAACGGCCCAAGAGGCTCCCAAGAGGCCTCCAAGACGGCCTCCAAGAGGTCCTCCAGGAAGGTCCGAAGAGGCCAAAATCATTGATCTTCCTTAGTTTTTGAAGAATGTTGGTATTTGCGCCTTTTCGGCTTTCCGACGGCCCAAGACGGCCCAAGAGGCCCCCAAGGTCGCCCCAATATCGCCCCAGAGGCCTCCAAGATGGCCCCATGACGGCCCAAGAGGCCCCCAAGACGGCCCCAAGAGGGCGCCAAGACGGGCCAAGAGGCATCGAAGACGCCCAAGATGGCCTCTAAGACGGCCCTGGAACACCCCAAGAGGGCCCCAAGTCGGCCCAGAAAGGCACCCCAAACGGCTTCCGACGGCGTCAGACGGACCAGGAGCCCACCAAGATGGCCGAATGTGGCTCGCAGCTGGCCCAAGACGGCCCAAGAGGTCTCCAAAAGGGCCTCCAGGAAGGCCAGAAAAAGGCAAAAAAGAATGATTATCCGTACGTTTTTGGGAAGATTTTGACATTTGCTTCGTTTCGGTCTTCCGACGGCCCGATACTGCCCAAGAGCCCCCAAAGATCGCCCAAGGATCGCCCAAGAGGCCCCCAAGATGGCCCCAGAACGGCCCAAGAGACGTCCAAGACGGCACCAAGAGGCCCCCAAGACGGCCGAAGAGTCCTCCAAGACGCTCAAGATGGCCTCCAAGACGGCCCACGAGCCTTCCAAGACGTCCTCCAAGAATGCCCGAAAGGGTCAAAATGGCCTCCAGGCGGCCAAGATGACCTTCAAGATGCCCACGTGTTCCCCGAAGGCTTTCCGAACCGATTCGGGGAACAAATGGCCCGATAGTTTGGCAGGCCTCTGGCCACAACGTTCGGCCACGCACGCGCTTCCGAAACGGCAGGGGGCGGCGGTGATTCGCCGTAGGCGTCTTCGATCTATATCCTTCCTCTTATGATCCGCCTGCCCCTCTTTCTCCTTCTCCTCCTCCTCCTCCTCCTCCTCCTCCTCCTCCTCCTCCTCCTCCTCCTCTCCCTCCTCCTCCTCCTCCTCCTCCTCCTCCTCCTCCTCATCCTTACCTCCATCATCAACATCATCAACATCATCATCATCATCATCATCATCATCATCATCATCATCATCATCATCATCATCATCATCATCATCATCAACATCAGCATCATCATCAGCACCAGCATCAGCATCATCATAATCACCATCACCATCACCATCACCATCACCATCACTATCACCATCACCATCATAATCACCACCATCATCACCATCACCATCACCATCATCACCATCATCACCATCACCATCACCATCACCATCATCAGCATTAGCACCATCACCATCACCATCATCATCACCATCACATCACCTCACATCACCCATCACATCACCATCACCATCACCAACATCATCACACCATCATCATCATCATCAGCATCAGCATCAGCATCAGCATCAGCATCAGCATCAGCATCAGCATCAGCATCAGCAATCAGCATCAGCATCAGCATCAGCATCAGCATCAGCATCATCATCATCATCATCATCATCATCATCATCATCATCATCATCATCATCATCATCATCATTAGCATCATCATTATCACCCCCACCACCATCAACATCATCATCATCGTCACCGCAATCGTAATCCTGATCGTCGTTTTTATAGGCAATCACCCTTCCTCCACCCCAGCCCCACCGCTATTACCCTCCCTCCTCATCCACCTGCTCCCCCTTTCCCCCTCATGCGCATCCTCCCCTTCATCCCCTCCCATCCCTCTGGCCGCAGGGGGGGAGGAGGGCGGAAAGGGTAGCATTCCACTGCATGGGCTCCGCATCAATAATTAGCTAGAATGTGCACACGGGCTGGGCGCACCTTGAACCTGACAGAAAAATTGCATGAGCGCGTTGCGCCCGTTTGGCCAACCTGAGTCGGGCCGTCGGCGCACAACTCTTGGGCAGTAGACGGGAAGCACGAGTTCCTGTCCGAATTCAGTGCGCTCATCGAGGCTGGGACACGAGTCCCATTACAGTGGAGGCCAGTCACAAGAAACCTTCCA